>CM042225.1:12521725-12531725 GCA_023566465.1 Cottus gobio | reverse complement strand
GACGGCGCCTCGTGCGCCTCGAGGTTAATGAGGTGAAGATGTTGCAGGCTGATGATGAGAGACGCAAACTTGTGACAACAGGTTTTCCGGTTTGAATCTCAGCTATAGGGGAATCTTTGTTGGCTAAGTGAAAGAGGCAACGTTTGTCTTTCTGCAACTGCTGTTGATGTGTGCTTGAGCCCCCCCACCTTCCCCCTCCCTCCCTCCTGCAGCTCCAATAGAGCGGCTAATTAGCAGTTGTGGACTGTGGTTGTGCTGTGGGAGCTTCCATGTATTATATATCGAGAGAGTCCATTGAGATGCATTGCAATTTTGATAAAATCATGTGTATACACATCAGGTAACCAGGTAATCATGTTGATATTAAAGATAGGATGTAAAAAATACATATTTTTACTTTATCCATAAAAAGTACATCAAGTGCTGTACAACTCATCTATAGCTACCTAACTCTTCAACGCATCAGCATACTGATTTTGTATTTTGATATTTGGGTATCGTGATTGCAACGTCAACTTCCGCCTCAACTTCTGATAAAAAATGACTGCTTTAATATCTTGTGATAGTACTTTTAAGTGTGCGTAGCATCATCTATTATTTCTAGTGCTTCAAAAGTAACTTCTGATAACTTATCTTAGCATGCCCGAATAGCCATTTACTCAAGATTTTCATAGATTTTGTATAATTATACTATTTATTATTATTGGAAAAAAAAGAATTTAAAATGAATACAAAAATAATTAAGATGCAACTGATACTCTGTTTTCATCATCTAAAATCAACATCTAATTCAATATTGCATTAAATCTAAAGTAGAACATGCTTTAAGGTTCTCTGCTAATAATTCATTAAAAACATTAAACACCAACAAAATCCACTTAAACCCTTTTGGTTGATCACCCTATTCGACTGTATACTCACTTTCAAACAAACAACTGTTACTCTGAGTCATATACACATTTAAATCAACCTGTTTACCCACATTCAATTCTTCACAGTAATCAGTTTTGTGTGCATATAAACATACTCAGTTTGTGGAAAAAGACAAACAGGCGCAGCACCTGGAAAAAAAAGTTTAAATATGAATTCAACAGTTTAAAATGTTGAGTCCAACCAGGACCGTCTGTGTCTCTGCTCTGCACTCTCTCCTCAGACATCCTACTTTCTCAGTAAACAAAAGACACTTGTCTGCTTTAGTAAGTGGGCTGCCCACATTCCAGTAAAAATACATTTTGAGCTGTGCAGCTCCGGTGAGCACAGCAAAGAGGAAAAAAGTGAATTCCAGTACAAATGCCTATCTGTTTCCAATATGTGCTCCCTCTCACAATACTTTCCTGCTGGCATCACAGCATGAAGCGGTGATCTCATTAGCCCCAGAGCGTATGTGTGTGCCCACTGTGGAGATACGTGTTGGTGAGAAACAGTTGCTTCTCTGTGCAGGGGGTGTCTTTCCTTCTTAGCTTTGTACAGTAGAACAGGAAATCGCTGGGGGATGGAATCGATTCCCCTTCCCCGCTGTTTCAACTAGTATACACATATATGAACACACCTGCCCCGCCCAGCAAAGAAAATGAGTGTTACATCTGACAAGTAGCCAGATTTGTGTGTGTGTGCGTTTACCTGTTGTGCATTGTAACTGTAGCAGGGCCTGCAGTCACACCAATCTGACACCTCAGAGGGAGCGATGAGGAGCGAGGCTTTATTGATCGAGAAGGAGGGAGTCACAGTACGATAGGGGGTACAGTTGGAAAGCACAAAGGAAGAAAGAGAGGAGAGCAGTGAAAGAGAAATTGTTTGGCGCGAGAGGAATATAAAGCATCTTTTGTAATAATTTCATGCCATGGATATCCTATTTCACATTTGATTAATTTTTTTATGCAGCTCGGAAAGTTCACTTGTAAACTTTAAATTGTTTTTTCAGGGTAGTTGAAAATCCCTTCCACCCAAATCCAGTGTAGCACTGCAATTCAATCAAGTAAATAGACGGAGAATGCGAGGAGTGGAAAGCGGGTAAAATGAGTTAGAGGGCAATAGAAGGACCCGAAAGTGACAGTCAGTGCCTGGGAAGCAATAAATAGTGTGGGGATGGAGTAAGTGGGGTTGGCAGATAAAGCGAGAGAAAGAAAAAGAGGCAGAGAGAAGAAAGATTGGCCTCATCTGTAGACTTTGAAAGGATTCTCATCTCCTCTCATCTATGTGGCTGTGCTGGGATACAGAGAGGGAGAGCCAGAGAGCCAGGGGCACCTGCAGTGGAGCATTAGCCAAAAGCTCCATTATCACTTCAAAGCTGGACTCTGCTGGAGGAGGCCTAAATGTGACACCGGGGCCCTATGGATGATGAAACAAGGCTCAGAGATAGGAGGGGGGGAAAGCCTCCTCCCTCTTTCGGCTTTCCCCATTTTCCTTCTATCATCCCCCCTGCCCCTTTTACTGTACACTTCCTCTCTGTCATCTAAGTTGTCCTACCTTTTTTTATCGCTTCCCTTTCCTTTTTAAACTTCCTCCCTGCGTCTTATCTGTATCTTTAACACCTGGCTGCCTGGATGGCAAGCCCTATATGAGCTATCTTTCTCCATTCCTCTTCCCTCCTGACTGAATTTCTCCATCCTCTGGCTTATAAAGGGCCTGGGGACTGGAGGCCGTGGTGAGCCCCAGGCTGTGGTAATGAGCTTGCAGGCCCTTTCATGTGGAGATCAAGCCGATGGCTGGATGGGGTGTTGTTGGTGCTGGTGTTAGTGGAGTGGATATTACCAGCAATGGATTGTGGCTTGTAGAATAGAAGAGTAATAGGTCAACCCCAGACCAGACCAGACCTGGAGATGCAGACAGTTCCCATGAAGTCAAGACTCTCCCAGCCAGACACAGAGACACACAATACTGTCAAAGAACGGGGCAAATCATTATAGTCTGTGAAAGTTATAGCATTCCTCTGTCCAATACATTATCCCAGAGACCTTTCCCGATATTTACAGGCCACAGAAGGTCAGATGCTTTAAGCGGGACAACGGCATAGGCCAGAAATTGATGGCAGACACACACCCTATATTTCTATTACTCCTTTCTGCTTGCTCTTTGAGCATGTCAACACTTTATATAATTGCCATCTGAATAAGTCTAGGGACAGAGGAAGAGCAACAGAGGGATATTTGTACAAAGTCTGATTCTCTTTGATTTGACTTTGCCTAAAGGAGCATCGCCACTCCTTAAATCCTCTTTGTCTACCCCGGTTAAATCCTCCAAAACCAATCTTTGTGTGTGTGTGTGTGTGTGTGTGTGTGTGTGTGTGTGTGTGTGTGTGTGTGTGTGTGTGTGTGTGTGTGTGTGTGTGTGTGTGTGTGTGTTCATTAATCCGTAACGCATAGCCACACACCATTATTGCTCCCTCCCCCCGACACCTTCATTAGGCCCACAGTCAGGGATTAGTCTGATTTGTAGATTAGGTCACTTTATGGCTATATTCATGTGTGCCAACTAATGATCATTATTGATTGATTGGTCTGTAACAAACCGTGAGAAATGCCCGTTACAATTTTACAAAGCCAAAGTTAACATTCTACATCCAAATTTATTAAATTGCAATGTTCTAAAACTGTGGAAAACATCCAATTAGTGCTCTGTGTTTGTGTGTGTGTGTGTGTGTGTGTGTGTGTGTGTGTGTGTGTGTGTGTGTGTGTGTGTGTGTGTGTGTGTGTGTGTGAGAGCAGAGGGGATATGCCCAGGTTCCACTTCATAAAGCTGTTGTAAACGAGAGGAGGCCATTCATGGCTAACAAAGAGTTTTCACATGAACAAGCTAACAGACTGGTGCTGGACAGCCCTCCACACTTCCTCAACACTCGTTTTACCCATTTTATTTCCTCTCTTTCCTCCCCTCCCCCTGCTCAACTCTTTCTCGTGAGTTAATTGTTAAAACATCTTTGATTGTGGTTCAGAGTGTGCTGCTAGAAGAGACCTCTAACAGGAGTTGTTTTTGCTGCCAGACACTTTGGCATGAGACACCAGCATAAAGCTGATCAAAGATGGAGATGTGATAAATAAATCAGTGAAATCATTACAGAGGGAGCCAATTATTTGGGAAGGTTTGTTGTTTCACTAATTTTTTCATCTTTTTCTTTTTCAATAGTTTCTATGGAGACTGTATTGGCGTTGAGGGCTGTATTGAGTGTTGTTGTGCTGCGTTTGGCCCCTCGGCAATCTCACCCTCCTTCACCTTCCTACCTGTGTTTCTGGATGTAGACAGCTGAGAGAGGGCGGAACATCTGCGTTAACACCCTTGGTCCTCCAAGGGCAGATAGATGGAGAACTGATAAAAGTGTCTTTCACTTTGCCAGTAGAAGTCAAAGCTTCAGGATGTCGGTGTCAGCAATCCAATTAGTTAAACAATTGCCCAGCTGAGGGATGTGGAAGTCAGTGCTGTCAGTCCTGAGTTAGTCGGTGTGTAGCACAATACAGATATTTAGTTTGACAGATCTCGTCTCGTCGTAGAGAAAGGAACAGCAGATTACGTAATGTTTTAAATGTCTCTGCCTTTGGCTTTTCTGGCTTTACTCCCGGCCTCCCCTCATACTTTGTGCGGATGTGGTGAGGAAGTTGGGATAAAAAAATTAAAAAAAAGGTAGAAGTCAGATTGTTGTGAGAGTGAGCCGATCGGAGCAGAGTTGAGCGGAGACGTGCAGCGGGGTTAGATCAGCTCAGTCTTGTTTCCCAGGGAGGCACCCTCTTTGTGACATGGTTAAAGATGTGTCCTAACACCATTCCCATCACCCCTCATCCTCTCCTCTCCCCACCTCGGCTGCCATCCCTCCCTCCATCTCCAGAGAATAGCCTGCCCTTTGCTCAAGCCATTCCGTCTCCTTGGAGCTCATTGTTCCGCGGTTGCTAGGCGATAGCCGGGGCCTCATTTGGTCACCTTGGATACAGGGGGGAGCCTGGGTATTTGGTATGGGGTCAGAGCTGACAGAGGTGATGTGAAGGTGTGTGTGTGTGTGACTACGTCCGAGGTTGTGTGCACACATTGTTACCCATCAAAGTGTGTGTGTGGCTGGTGTGTGTGTTTGGTTAAGGGTCAGGCGTGACAGCACCGGTACAATAGGACGGGGTGTGACCAACCCCTCCTTCACCATTTATTAGCCTATTCAGTCACCCACTCCCCTGCTCCAAGCCAGGCTGGGCCAGGAGGCAGCCGGGCTGTCAGTCAACACGGAGGGGGAGGGGCCGAGAGGGGATCCCAGAAAACATAATTAATGAGTAACGCAAGAGCTGCCGTATAGCTCTAAAGAGGAAATTAAAGAAACAAGCAGCCACTGTAACGGCAATTACGCAACCCTGAATAGACCACTGTCTTTGAGTTGTCAATGCTGTTTCATGCACTCACACCTGCTCTCTCTCTCTCTCTCTCTCTCTCTCTCTCTCTCTCTCTCTCTCTCTCTCTCTCTCTCTCTCTCTCTCTCTCTCTCTCTCTCTCTCTCTCTCTCTCTCACACACACACACACACTCGCTCACACACTCGCACTCACTCACTCACTCTCTCGCTCTCTCACTAGTTCTTTCTTTCCGTCTGTGTGTTTCTCTCATTCTGTAAAATACACACCAGGGGAGAGCCTCTTTGTCAACCGCCCTTCTGAATTCCGATCCTCAATCGTCAAGCTGGTCGTGGCTGGCCGGCCTTGGAGAGCCCTGGAGTGGCTTTCATAAACCTCAACCGAAGACACACACACACACACACACACACACGCGCACACATAAACCTATACTATTGTTGCTGAAGCACTCAGAAAAATGGAGAGGAACAATTTTAGAAATGTAACTCTTATTCAAATGAGACACATTCTAGCCTCTATTCCTCTCTCTCCTTTCCTCTTTTCCTCCGTCTCTCTACCTCTCTCTTGTTGTGCTTCTGTAGTCTATGTCGTCCACGTGACTGCGTGATCAGCTGCAGAGTCCTGTTCTCTGATATTATTCAGTTCTGCCGTGCAGCCCTGAGAGCAAAACCAGCAACCAGCATTTCACCCCCAAATTAAGGTTGGTGAAGGGTGACTCACTGTCAGTGTTATGTGTCTGTGAGTCATCCGTCAGTGTTTCGTGCCCCTTATTCAACTTTGAAAGCATGAGACACGCAAACTTTTCCTCTTCCTTCTGCCCCCATGTGTCTGTCCCGCTTCCCTTATCTCTGCCTTGTTATTTTCATTACATTACAAGACAATGTATCACAGCTTTCTGTTTCGTCCCAGCAAAGAATGTTAGCAGCTACAAAGTGGCACCCTGAATGAATTTCGCAATGCCCTGCAGAAATGGTCTGTGGATGCTGTGTGGGAGGGCAAAAAAAGTATTCAATCGAGAATCAGTTTTCCCCCTGCAGGGTCTGCACGTGTGTGTTCCAGAACCAACGGTGGAGGTAAAATTGTTGCAGATTACCAGCTAAATCTCTGCCTTGTGTTCTCAACAGTCATAATGAGTCAGAAGGAATGTGTTGTCCTCACCTGAGCTGTAACTGATAGCAGACACAGATGATCTAACATGCCTGCGCAGAAGGAAAAGAAGAACGCCTGGCACTGCAGAGGGCATACCTGCGCTGAGAGGCAGGGTGTGTCTGGCCTCTCAGGGTTCACCGCTCTGACAAAACCGCAGTGGTAATGCAGCAGAAAATTACTCCAGAAACTGGCACATAAAGTTGGACCTCAGTATGACAGCGGGAGAGTCAGTTCTGCTTTTTCCAAACCTCACGCAATTTTCAAAAGAGTCATTAAGGAATCATCGAGTGGAGAGGCAAAGAGATTCATATCCATGGAATTCATCAAAACAAGTTATTGAAAGTGGCCAATGCATTACTTTAGTGGGTCGGCTGAATGCGGCCATCGGGCTGCAGTGATGTGGTGTTGACCCCGGACCGCAGCGTGCATCGCTGTCAGTGTAGCTTTGTTGGTGAGCGGTAACCTTTCTTTGTATCCATGTTTGGGCCAGTAACCTTGCTTTGTGTTGCTGTGTGTATCAGGGTGTAGTGTGACTCCCCTTCTCCATAAATCACTGTCAGATTCCAATGGTAGGAAACAAAGCCTTGCCCGAAGCTTGGATAATGGGGTTGTCGGTGTGTGTGTGTGTGTGTGTGTGTGCGCCCGTACGGGCATGTGTGTCAAGCCGGTAGCCCTTCATTTACCAATCAGCGCCAAACTGAGTTTATGAAAATTCATTGAGTGTGAGATGAGCTTTTTTTTTTCTTTTCTTCAGATGAATATTGCACGAAACGCAGCATTGGGTGACAAAACACTCCATCGATTTCAAGGAAGGAACGAGGGAGGGGGCGGAAAGGAAAAGGGTGAGGGAATGAGGTTGATCGCTGGTGCGTGATGGAATAAACTGCAGAATATCTGTCACTGCTTGCGCGTGTGACTGTGTGTGCGTATGTCCCACACAGGGGGCTAATAAATAAATGATGTTTGAAATGAGAGCAGCTCTCCGTAGACCATCTCAACTTCTTGAGAAGTGCTTGTTTACAACTCCACACACACACACACACACACGTACACACAAACTCACGCGCACAAGCTGCATCTAGAGCTGAGGTGCATACTGTTGCTCTCCTCTCCAGGAACGTGTCTGTCCTGTGAGCCTCGAAGTGTGTGTTCCCTCTCCCAGGCCTTCATCACATTGCTCTCATTACTTTGCAGGCCAAAGCAAACACACATGCATATAAACACCTAGCTTGTGAGATAGGCTGCAGAGCATTAGTGAGCTCTGCAGAGCAAACACAGCGATAAAGGCAGGATTTGGGCAAATTGTAATGGGAGGAAGCGGTGGGGCAGGGAGAGGATTTACCCCCGGCATCCCCGCAGGCCCGGGCACGACAGAAGCCCGTGAGTTTTGTAACCAATCTGTGTGTGTGGCACTGACTCACGGTTCCTGTGTTTGCTCTGCGGGCTGTCCTAATATATCATTACTTCTCTCAGGAAAGACAAGCTTCTCCTCAGGAGAGACGACTGCCTTCCTCCCAGACAAAACCTGACCTTTTACGTTCTCCCTCTGGTAAATGAACCGATGCCATTCCAGACGAGCTGTGACAGAAAATGAGAGGTGGTGGTGACGAGAGAGAGAGAGAGAGAGAGAGAGAGAGAGAGAGAGAGAGAGAGAGAGAGAGAGAGAGAGAGAGAGAGAGAGAGAGAGAGAGAGAGAGAGAGAGAGAGAGAGAGAGAGAGAGAGAGAGAGAGAGAGAGAGAGAGAGAGAGAGAGAGAGAGAGAGAGAGAGAGAGAGAGAGAGAGATTTTTTTTTTTTGATTTTTACAAAAACACTTTATTTACATATTGTTTCAATTTTTACAGTCACAAACTGTCTCAAATGCAAATAAATACAAAAAATAAATTAAAAGACTTGTTTTCTTTTGTTTTTAAAATACATCAGTCAGTTAAAAAGTGTGAAAAGGACAGCTGATCGTTTAAAACCTCACACAGTGTGTTTTTAAAACACCATCGCTCTTTAAAAGACTCAAGATCGGAAACATGTCGATAAAATCCGAACTCAAGCCGGAGTCTTGACCGGAGGTTTGTCTTCCACACTGCTGCCGCTTCCTGCCCCTCCCCCTGCTCCACCTTCCTCTTCCTGCTGGTGTAAATGGCCAGTTTAGCTTGGGCTGAGAGGAAGTTGAGGAGCTGCCACTTGATTTTAAAATTTTTGTTGTAGCCAGCTCCCATAATAAAAATCCTCTCAGTAAAAACAACGCTAAAACGTGTAAAAACCGATGTTAAAAGAGAGAAGAGACTGGTGAGTCTCTTGCACTCAGTAAAAACGTGGTAAACTGTCTCACGTACGCCGCAAAATGGACACCCACTAAAAACAGTTGGATTAAGAACAGAAATAAAAGCGTTGGAAGCGACGGCACCGTGCAAGATTCTCCACTGGAGGTCACCTGTCCGTTTTTTGAGGGGGGCTTTGTATAAAATCCTCCACTGTGGGCTGGGTCCATCCTGTCCCCATCTCTTGGTCCACACAGTTGGAGGCCTGCCGCTCAGTCCGGCCTGGTGGATGCACTTCACGCAGTTGCGGTACAGAGTCTCTTTGTCCGCTCTCGTTATTGTTAGTTTCTCTGCGTGGATGACTCTCAGAAGGGGGCCGGTCTTTTCTCCCAACCCTGGGCTCAGGATGATGTCCGGGTAGGGGTCTGCAGCATCCGGGCTGGTCCTGGTCTGGCCACCCATCAGGAGGTCTTTGTCTTTCTTTGTTAGCCTCTTGGACCAGAGCTCCAGGATCCTGCTTGCCACCCGGAGAGACTGCAGCCCCAGCAGAGAACCCAGGGCCTGGGTGTTGGTCAGTGCCGGCCCCGCTGCATCCACCAGCTGCTGCAGGGTCAAGGTTCCAGACTGGATCAGCGCCGCCGTCAGGCCGTGTGTGGTGTGGTTGCTGACGTCCAGCCTGGCTCCGTTGACCAGTGGTTCTCTCAACAACCAGTGCAGAGAGTTGGCTTCTGGGCACCTTTTGTGGTTAAAAAGGGCCCATGACGTAAAGACACCCTGATAAAAAGGAGGCAACATAGTTAATTTTAAAAATTTAGGATCAGTTAAAAACAGAGCATCATCCAACCCCAGGTTATTGGCACGCCTCAGGATGCTGCTGGCCACATCTCTCCACACCAGATCTGCCGGGCCTGTGAGGTACCTTTGAATAAACTGTAGTCTAAAAGTGGCAGTCCGGCTGGCCAGGTGGACAAGGCCCTGTCCCCCCTCCTCCCTGGCTAAAAACAGCACCCCCTGTGGCACCCAGTGCAGACCCCCCCAGAGGAAGTCCACCATCTTCCTCTGGATGTCTGCAAGTAGGCCTAAGGGGGGGTCCACACAGGCTAACCGGTGCCACAACTGGGATGCTACCAAGTTATTTAAAACCAGCACTCTCCCTCTAAGTGACATCTGGGGGAGCAGCCATTTCCATTTTTTAAGTTTCTCTTCGACCTTTTCTGTGACGGTCTCCCAGTTCTTCTTCACTATATGGTCTGCTCCCAAAAACACCCCTAGATACT
>CM042225.1:12143110-12521525 GCA_023566465.1 Cottus gobio | reverse complement strand
CATGGGAGTCAAGGAGATGGCAGTTGTTGCACACAGGATTTCCACAGTTTCATTGTTTTTGGAAGATTTTCAAACTTCCCATTTCTAAGCAACTGAAGCAAAGGTCAGGATGGAGGAAGGAAGAAGAGAACAACAGACTAAAAAGAGAGAGAGAGATAAAGAGAGAGGTAGGTTGATGGTAGGGGTTACAACTTTGGAATGCTGCAGTGGTTTTAATTACAGACAGAGGAATAGTCTTTTTAAATATTTAGAGTACAGATGATCTCTCTGGCTGTGTGTGTGTGTGTGCACCAGGCTTTGTGTGTGTGTGTGTGTGTGTGTGTGTGTGTGTGTGTGTGTATGTGTGTGTGTGTTTGCACTGCACATATGTGAATGAACATTGCTATGTGAGAACTTGTTTATGTGTGCACATATTGTGTATATGGATTCCTGTAAATTACTTAGAGCATGTTTATGAGCGTGCATGTGTGAGGGCCGTTGCATGTGTTGGGTATGAGACGAGCACGAGGAATTCCATGTAAACGCAGCAGATTTCAGGATTTTTTTATGCTTTTAGATCAGTTTCATTACGTTTGTTATAAGTTGAGAACATTCTTGAACTTCTTCGTGTCAAAAAACCCTAAAATTATATTAATAATATTTTTGGAAATACTTCATTATGCAAGTAAAACAAGGCCACCAAACGCTCCGTGAGTTTTAGTCTTCTCTATATATTTCGGTTTCATATTTCGGTTATGTTCTTGTCAAAATGCTGGACATTAATGAAAACTACTAAAGTGCTGAACAAAGTGTCACTTGGCACCGCATTATGATGGGTGACAAATAAACACCAGACTCTTTGTTCCCTCCTTCCAGACAGACTGCAATAGAGATTCTCGTTTACCCAACTTGACTTAAAGTAGCAGGCCATCAAAAAGCAGGGAGAAGCAGTAAAAATTGTCCATGAATGGAATTGAGTGGTAAATAAAAGACACGGGAGATAGGGGTACGCTTCTCGGAGTGGTTTAAAGGTGCTAAGTGCTAGATCTTGACAATGTGGGTCACGCTGTGAGAGATGAGGCTGAACTGCTCTCATGGTTTTAGCTCTCTGGTCGGCTGCATCTGTCTGACTGGCGTTAGGGTGCAAAAGGAGAGAAGGGCCATAATCTCCTAATCATTAAACAGGGAACTACAGGGTGTAAAGAGATGTGACTGCTGTCTGTGAGCACTAAGCTGGAGGAAGTGAGGATGCCAGAGTTAAGTGGAGCAATATCCTCCTTGCATGTGTGAAGGGGCCACTCTTGTTAAACGGGTGCCATCGTGAGCAAACAGTCTCTCCGTCTCTGGTTGTATTGTTTATTCATGGTGATACCGAGCCCAGTCCAGACTCAGACCCAGAATGGTAAATAGGCTGTAATTTTGAGGCAGCGCAACGTTGCGCAGGCTCACATTGATCTGTCATTGACAAAGTTAATGAGCGTGGACATGAGCCACGGAGTCTCTCCACAAAGACATCAAAGAGCCGCTGCCATGACTGGCCCGCTGTGAGACTGGCCTTCAGGCTGACACCCAGGCTGCCCCAGGAGAGGAGTGAGGGGAGGGGAAGGGATGGAGGTGGAGGGGGGGGGGTCTTGGCACCAAGTGTAAGGGGTTTTTGTGTCTTCATCCTTTTCTCCTTGTTTCTCTCTCACACACATTGCTGTTGCATGTTAGGTATTTGTTTGTGGTTCTTAGCGGGGTTAATGGGAAAATAGCTGCAAACTTTGAGCAGCAAACAAGATTCCTTCACGCGATACTCTGCCTCTGCTCACCACCTGCTGCTTGGGAACCTGCTGGCAACACACACACACACACACACACACACACACACACACACACACACACACACACACACACACACACACACATGCACACACAAAAGTCTTGCTACTAGGTAACCCGTTGGCTATCTGCCTTTTCATTCCTCTCTGTCAACAGCAAATAAGAGAAGGGGAAAAAGCAAAATCCAAGAGCAAATATTAGCCTATGCAGACAAAGGCATTCCAGACAGGGTTGTCACTCTCACTCACTCATCCTTACAGTCCCATCCTCCTCCTTCTCTCCATCTCCCCAGCTCTTGGGAAATAAGGCTTTTTCTTACGATTGATTGCTCATATTGAGGCACCTTCCCTTCACCCCCACGGCCCATGTTCTCTCAGCTTTTTAGTAGTCCTCCTCCCATTCGGCGTCTTCCTCCCTCCCCTGCCTTTTGAGGTTCAGATGTCATCCTCATCCTTGTCAGAGGAGTCTAATGGATCGGTCACGCTCAGGGCCCTCCCATCCTGACTCACAGGGTTGGGGTGAAAGGTCACGACTAGGGTGAGATAGGAACCTTGGAGAGAGGACATCCGCTGGCTTTTCCCGGCCGCGTGTGTGTATGTGTCAGTTCAGTGTGTGTGTATTATTTTCTCAGTAAACACACACACTTCACTTGTGTGCTGGGTAGGGGCGGGGGGCGGGGGGGGGGCGATTTGCACACAGCAGTGAAATACACCAAGAGAAAATAAATAGAAAAGTTCAGCTACAGGATGTAGAATTGTCAGGTAAGCATACAAATGTGTACTTACACACACACACACACACAGACACACACTCTCTCACACACACACACACACACACTCTCCGTGTCTGGCATATCCATCATAGCCTCTCGGGGCCTCCTGTTCTTTCTGGAGGTCAGAGTTGAAAATGGTCGAGAGGACGCCTACAGACAGACAGGGTAGAGTGTGTGCGTGTGTGTGTGTGTGTGTGTGTGTGTGTGTGTGTGTGTGTGTGTGTGTGTGTGTGTGTGTGTGTGTGTGTGTGTGTGTGTGTGTGTGTGTGTGTGTGTGTGTGTGTGTGTGTGTGTGTGTGTGTCAGTGTCAGTCAGAACTGTGCAGAGCCTCATTGTTGATTAGGTCTAGACCAGTGAGGTGATCTATTGCCATCTCAAGAAACACAAACCAAATGTATGTCTGGCAACATGGCCATTCACTACATATGATGATGTATGACTTGGAGTTCTGAGGGTCAGCAGCACTTTTTCTCCCAACAGTTGAAAGTCTTTCTTGTGGTTTTTTTTTGATAGTTGCAGGATTTTCTTTTTGTCAGATCCTTTTTTTCCCAGATATGGAAGAATCTCGGCAGGCATCATTAATGCAAAGCACATTTCCACTCTGCCGTATAGATTTCTTTTGTTTCCTTTTTGACTTGGGTGATTTTATACCGCCAGCCTATTATGTCCTGTCCACCCCTGCATCTTTATTATCCTTTGTTTCTCCTCCACCTCCCTTCTCTTCTTCGCCTCCTCCCCCCTCTGACTTGTCCTCTCCCTTTTTTCCTGGGTGGTGAGTTTTAATTTCATGCCCCCTGCTCTGGCAGTTGGTCCTCGAGTGAGTGCCAGGCTGGCTTTGTGAAACACAGCTTCCTCAGGGGCTACCAGTCCCTCTAACACACACACACACACACACACACACCCCGCCACAAATATGCATGCTCTCAGCCCCGGGCTATGCATCGACATCCATGCAGAACTTCTGACAATAAAGTCAACCAGAAGTTTCTCTCATGCTGTCAGAGATGTGATTACACAAGCAAGCGCGGTGGCATGTTAGTTCAACTCCAACGAATGGACTTGATTCAGTGTTCACGCACATGGAACAAAAAGACATTGTATTCCCTCATATCCATCATAGCTGTCACTGTTTCAGTAAATTATCTCAAGGTGTTGGCCTCATCTGGCTAGCGACAGTATGCTAACTGTACTGGCATGCATCCATTACTCCACACAGGCGACTGGCAGCCCTGGGGAGTAATCAGTCGTTATGCTAATGCTGGTGGATGATGATGGATGTGCTTCAGCCTCCATTGTGCTAAACTCTATATGTTTGGAAAAGGAAATAGGGTTTTCTTCATTCAGTGATATATTTATCTTTGCATTTGCCAAAATTACTTGTAACGATTATGTTGAAAGCCACCTTTAAAGCGCTTAAGATATTTTATTTATTCAACTTGGGGTATGGTTATATGGACAAAGAGAGGCTTTAGCATAGGCCTCTGTGTGTGTGTGTGTGTGTGTGTGTGTTTGTGTGCGTGTGTGGTAATAACCCATGCCTACGGCTGGCTGTACCTCTGCGAGGGTTCATTAACCCTGAAAGTCAGTCTTCAGCCTCATCTTTATCTCCTGATCATTGCAGATCACATCTGCTGCTCCAGGCTGGCTACTCATTAATGAAAACACCCCAGGGCCACATGTGACGCTACTACAATATTTTAAGGAATGCAAGAGGGTAATATCCCATGCCAAACTAATTCAAGAGACACGATGCATGTACAAGTTTTTGTATTAAATCACACACAAATAATGTCCCACTTCATGGCATCAGGCCGTGTATGTAGTGTTTGTCTCATTTGCGGAGGTTTTGAGATATCTGCTTGTATATTGCGTTGTAAAGCAAATTCAAAGGAGGTGAATGGAATTGCAATAAAAAATGACATTTAAAGCAACGTGTCTTTCCAGAAACATTGTCCAGATTACGTTGGATAATCCTAAAACCTCTCTGTGAACAATTTTCATTGGAAATACACAAAAGAAATAGTTCCAATGACAACTGTTTGCTTTGAGGTCTGCCATAATACTCTGAGGAACAATTGTAAACGTCTTGTCGGTCATAGAAGCAGATAATATATATCCACGAGCTGAAATTGTCTTTGTTTGTCTTTATGTGGTGGTTGTAAGGTTTGCTTCTCCCACTCCCCTGCCTACATTGTGTGTCGGCTGTCAGTGTGGGAGGATGAGGGTATTCCAGAGCAGTGTGGAGGACAGATTAAACATCCAGAGCAGTCACTGATGTCCATTGTTAAGCGCTTTTTCTCAGGACGACTCCCACCCACTGCAGCACAGCTGGGACCAACTCCATTGTCCTCTCCTTCCTCTGCCAGCCTCAGTCTTGCTCTCACGAACAGAACACACACATACAAATGTGCATGCTGGCAAACACACACACACACACACACACACACACACACACACACACACACACACCACCCTCAAGGCTTAGTCACAATTCCAGCTGAGTACCTTTTGTCTCCTAGCAACCAGAACCTCTGCAATTTCTGGCCTTGCACCTTTGGACCCATCCCGACATTAGGATTTACACACACACACATGCACGCACACACACGCACACACATCGAGTTGGGTTTTGACTTGCTGCCTGAGTGAATCTGAAAGGTATTGGGCCGTTAGCTCTGGTGGAATTACTTTCTTTATGCTGTGAAGTTAATTAAGAGCACTGATAGAAGGACAAAGAGTGCCAGAAAACGAACGCCTCGAGGCTTTGAATCACTTTCATGGCGGTTCTTTTACTTGAAGTCCCATTTTTTTCTCTATGAAAGTTTCAGTTGCCGTAGCCCACAAAACAGTCTGCATCCGTTCAAATGGACATGAAAACAAATCCTCGCATTCAGCCCATGAAAACAGCACCGAATATGTTTTCAGACGAGAGCTCTGGGAACTGGCTGCAAGCAAAGATTAGCTATGAAAAAGATAAGCACGGAGATAAAATAAAATACACATTTAAAAGAAAGATGAGCATGGCCATGAGCTCACCATTTAGAAAACAAGTAAGATAAAGGAATTCAAAACATTGTTTTAAAGTTTGTGTGTGTGTGTGTGCGTGAGAGAAGTTTGTTAGTTCTGACGCCAGAGCGAGTTTAGTCTTCCTGACAGCCTCATGTAATATTCATGAGAACATTTCCATAGTCTCAGAGACCCTGCAGTTATTTATTCATCGCTCTATGAATGCCTATACTGACCCCTGACATGTACACACACCTGTCACAGGAAGGAGCCGCTGCCTCCTCGAACCTGCTCACACACACTAACACAATCACACTGACCAGTGCTTGACCTTCACCTCTTTACTTGCGTAATAGTCTGTGTGTTTATGTCCAATGTTCCCTCCCAGCTGCTTCAGAGGTCCTACCCATCTGAATAAACATGTCGCAATGGAGCCGAGACATGTAGCTACACCGCAGGCTGTGCCATGCCCGGTGTTGTGTAACTGCACAGGGTTGTGTCTGTTAAACAGATGCTGTATTGTGACTGTGGGAACTGCGATCAATCAGCTCGGGCTGCTTGTTTTGTCCCGTACGAGCTTCTGATGCTGCTTGAGATTGAGATGTTCCGGTTAAGTAACTTCCACTGCAGAACTTCTCACTTCTTTGGCCTTATTTGCCTTATTCACAATATGGATTTAACGGGTAAACGATTAGTCAATCGACAAATTACTTGTTCTAGCTTTTCTTGTGAATGTTTGATGATTTCATTGTCTTCGATGAACTGAATTTATTTTAGTTTTGGACTATTGCTCAAACAAAACGAGCATTTTAAAATTGTCAACTTTTTGTAATCAGTTAATTTCGTAATCATATTCAGCACATTAATCCAACAAATGTCCCCCTGGGGATGAATAAAGTATTTATCTATCTATTTAATCTGTAATGAAAATAGTTATTGTCTGGGCCCTGAAGTCAATAAAAAAATGGTTATTGTTGCTATATTGATTATTGCTAGGCATTATTCTCATTTCTTTCCTATCGTTCTTTGATCTTTATCAATAAATGAAAGAGGTTACTCTTAGTACTCTTATTACAGCACAATATAACCTGGTGATCTATGACAAATCCACACAGTGTTGCGCTGGTGCTATCAACAGGTGAAATCTGACGCTTGGCTATGATTCATATACGCATGGCAAGAATATTCTGACACACGAGTCTAATTCCACCCTCGTGGTGTGCGCAGCAGCTGCTCTTGTCTCCAGCTAACCACTACTCACCTATATTGTGTACTTTTTGTCGCACTGAGTGCAGAGATACGGGGACGAGAGGCCTGACTCACTGCTGATTGCTGTCTTGCTGCATTGAGATAACGTGGGAGTGAAAGCACTATTTGTATGTGAGCGCATGCCTCGGAGGGGGCGTTTGTGTGCATGTGAGTGTGTCCTGTTAAAGATAAGGTGATACATGCCCAGGATGAATTGTTGACTTGACGTCGGCCACAATGCACCTGTCTCATACATCATGGTGAGCAAGAGGCAGTATGGGTAACCCAGGGAAGTGCCTGCAGCCTTTATTACTCCGTCACTTCACCTCTCTTTTCTGTTGTGTGGGACGGCTAAATCACCAATGTGGTTTTATTACCCTCACAGATAAATAATGCATCTGTACTACATATTTATGTCAAGGCATAAATATATACCCAAAAGCATGTAATGGGGAAACAAAAGAGAAAAGTTTGCAGAAATAATTGTGTATGCAACAATAACAAGATTGGAGGGAAAATCCTGTTTTTCCCCCTATAATGAGATCCTCTATTTAGACTCGGTGTCCTTGACTAGGCAGGTACCTTTGGGCTGTTTTTGAGTTTAGCTTTCAGAGGGATTTGGCCAGAGCCGGTACCATATATAGGTAGCTGCTCACCTTCCCTCTGGCCTAGTCCTCTCCTCCCCTCTCGTCTGATACTTGCCATGCGTGACGGCGACTGTGAGAGCTTAAAGTAATGGCCCGGAGGTTTCACTCTCCATTACAGTGGGTCAAGAGAAGAGAACAGGCGGTGTGCAAGTTCCTCATAGAGAGGAAGGCAGAGGACACGAGAAGATGATCTATGCAGGGGTTCATTTTGGTCAGCAGACATCAAATCCCGTACTCCCTTTTGTTCATGTTTTGTTTTCTCCTACTCTCTTTCTCCCCAGAGCTTTTTCTCCCTCCTCGTCTTGATCCAACTCTGCACCTCTGCGAAGTGCATGGATTCGATTAAGTGTCCTGAAGTGTGTTCAGTTTACGTGTTGATTGAAAGAGCTCCTGACTGTGTGTGTCTTAGTGACAGTCCTGTGATCTGGTATCAGCTGCCTGTGGTTAGGTGTGGTGGATCTGTCATCCCAGCGGCTCAATAACACTGACCTCAGACCAGCTCTTCCAGGAAAAGCTGTCATTCGATCTCCGGGATCAGTTTCCCACTTTTTAGGTAGCCAGCCGTTCACAAAGAGGCATCTTTAACTACTTTAGCAAGACCACACAATGTGTATGTGAGTGTGTGTGTGTGTGTGTGTGTGTGTGTGAGTGTGTGAGCAGCCACCCAGATTGGCTTTGTTGTCTGTCTAAATGGCTGTCTCCTTCCCTTTTACTCCCGTCCCGACTCGGTGTAAAACATTAGTCCAATCCAGCAAAATGATTTCCAGGCTATTCTCAGAGATGGAGATCATTATTTCTGGCTTGGTGTGAACCCGCTGGCTAATGTAGGGATAGGTAATGGCAGTGATAATGGAGCTGTTGAGAGGTATGTTTTACCTCACCCGCCCTTCTTTCTTCTCTCTTCTTCTCACACTTTTCTTCTATTGTCCAGCAGGTAGATAGCATGATGGATGGACGGGGCTTGTGTCCCAGTGCAAAGTGGCGCTATCGTACACCAGTCAGTTGATAGCGCAGGAAAGCGTTTGTCATGATCGATGCCGCTCAGGCCTACTCCATCACTCAGCTTGACTGCCAATGAAAGGCTTGGGCACACTCAGAAACACAAGTGGACATAATGGTAGGGGGAAATTAGGGTAAATCGAGAGCTGGGAGAAAGGATAGATTTTCTCCTTTCTTTCTTCGCCATGTTAAACTCTTTCATTTGCTTCACGGGTGGCAGCAAAGCACCCAGCCAAATGTACGTATGTGCTCATATGGGATTTTAAAGTCTACAAACACACATAGACATCATGAATCACTTACATTGAAAGACGAGATGTGGGCAACAGTTACACTAGCCTTGTCTTGATTCTCTCTCTCTCTCTCTCTCTGTGTGTGTGTGTGTGTGTGTGTGTGTGTGTGTGTGTGTGTGCGTGTGTGTGTGTGTCTGTCATCCCTCATGTGGGCTTGATAAGTTCCACTGACATTGTGTTTTCTCTTGGTGGTTGTTGAGTGTTCCAGTCTGGGAGTTATGTATGTTTCTCATTGGTTGGTGAGCTGTAGATGATTAGAGTGGAGTCCATCCATGAAATCCCATTTAGGTCCCATCGAATAAGGATGTGTGTGTGTGTGTGTGTGTGTGTGTGTGTGTGTGTGTGTGTGTGTGTGTGTGTGTGTGTGTGTGTGTGTGTGTGTGTGTGTGTGTGTGTGTGTGTGTGTGTGTGTGTGTGTGTGTGTGTGTGTGTTATGGGAGCGAGAGAGACAGAGGGTGTTATGCTAGCTGTATTTTTCAACAGAGGAATAAATCACAAACTCTCTCCAGATGCGTCCACACGACCTCCTTTTTCCTCTTTCATGGATTAGTCCATAAGAATAATAGAGAAAGGGACACTAGAGAACTAGTGTAGTGACATGCAGCTCCACTCAGTCATTTCCTCTGGCTCTTTGTTGCCTATTAGCTCTTGTGGACTTGTGTTGACGTTCGCTTTCAAAAGAAATGAAAATCTACTAAGAGAAAGATGCTATTGAATTATGCTGCATTTGGTAAAAGTGCAGTGTTTGCTTTTAGGATCTTTTCGTAGAGCCTATATTTAGGGAGACGGAGAGACTTCTTCTTCCTCTCGTGGGTTTTTGTGTGAGAGTATTCCTAAAGCAGCCTGTTTATTTCTCTCTTTGTAAATGCAGCAGTTTCTCCTTCTTAACAAGTCCTCCTCCCACTGAGCTCCATCCAGCTCACAAAGGGACCCGAGAAACACCGTACGCACTCTGCGTCTGTACATGACAATGTGTGGAACGAAGAGTCTTATTTTTAAGACTGTGTTTTGACCTCCAGGTGATAATGGTAATCACGATGATGACAGTGGGGGTGTCTGGCTCCCTTCTCCAGATTGCTGTATGGAGGTCCAAATCATTGAGGGGAGACAGAATGGATAGAAAGTGAAGGGAGACACAGCTAGGAGGCATGTTTATCATTTATTTTAGAGAGAAAGAAAGCATAATGTGAAGGTGTGGAGAGAGAAGGATGGCGGGGGGTGGAGAGGAAAGGCACAGATACTCTTGACCGCACACAGAAACACTCAGTCACTCTCTCCGGGCCACACAAATACACACAAACACACACACACACACACACACACACACACACACACACACACACACGCATGCCTGGGTTTTGGCAAGCACCCAAAAGCCCTGCAGCCTCGATCCATACTCCTTCTCACCTCATTCTCTTTATGTTATCCCCCACTCTTAACACCTTCCCTCCTTTTTCATCTGCCTGACACTGCGGGTTCGTTGTCTTCTACTGTTCTCGGCACCTCAACCATAAATATGTTGACACATAAATGCAGCATGTCATAGACAGTTTTTTTTATCGCTTTTTGAGTGGGCCTTCATGCGCTCAAGACCTTGTTAAAATGGCCTCATTCAAGGGACTTGATTACTTCTACCTTTACATATGCTTTCTCGTGGTTTGGTCCTCCCTTTGGTTGGGAGCATCTGCTGTAGCTTCACCAGGGGAAACGGCTAATGGCTCCATTTCTACACCAGACTATATCAACTCCATACGTCCTGCCCCACCTCCTTCTATCGACTGATATCACTGAGCTGTTTTGGGGCAAGACCAACTCAAGTCTTCAGCCAACGGAGATTAGTCCAAGTCAAGTGTCTTTTAGTCAAGTCATGTGTTAATAGAAACATTATTAGTGCAATAGTATTTCAGGTTTCTGTCTCTGACACAATCAAGAAAAAAATGTGGATTTGGACATACACAAATCATTTGTGCATGTTTGGTTTGTTTATTTGAATGTATTGCTCATTTAGTTGCTCTAGATTGTGTCATCTGTTAATTTCCAGTTTCAGGAACTTCTCTCTGAAAGCCCACAGTTTATTTGTGTGGTTGTTTATGTGTGCGACTACTTGTGGGTTGTTACCGTGCAGGGAGGAAGAAAGTAGTTAGCAGTTAGTGGCAGCACACTGACATTCTTTTAACAGCCCTCACACACCTCATTAACTCCCTTAATGAGTAAGTAATCAGACACATTCCCCCTCTGTCTTTCTGTCTTTTTCACCCTCTCGTAATGGAAGAATGACATTAAGAGTATTTGGCAAGGATAAACATTTTCTTATCATGCAATCCAGTCAAGAAATCAAGAAAACAAACACTCTTTTTTAGATACACACAAAACAAATGCACTTATGCTGGCACGGATACAAGCACCGTACAGGCACCTCTTTTCAGGATCAGCAGTTATTTATCAGTATGAAATCTAATCAGGCACAAATGAAAAGCCTTTAAAACAACGTTTTGAACAGGGATTCAATGTTTTCTGAGCATGACTGTATAATGATGGCTGAAATATGGTTGAGAGACTGTGAAATGCAAAAGCGTGAAACCAAAAAGTTTCCTTTCTTGAGTATTAGTATACCACATGTACCAGCAGATTATAGATTACGTATTAATGTTTCACTTTAGTGAGTTTTTTTTAAAACATTTTATTGAAAAAGATCGGCCTGAGTTTACCTTAGAAACAACAATAAAACAAGTCTTTAAACCTACATGACTGTTAGTTTTCCAGAAAAGTACAAACAAAGAGTGTTACCAGAGAACAGTATGAGGGTCAATGAAGGAGAGACTTGAGCCACCAATTTTTCAGCCAAAATTGCAGATGCTTTTTTATCTCATATTAAATCCTGATTATCTCCTCATTCACAAGGTCTATTTGAAAAATTTAAAACGCTATAATATACATAAAACCCTTGTGAAGATAGATAATAAGGCCATATATGTTAATAATTATTTTAGTTCAGACATGTCGAGAACTCATGTCAACTCCGCTCAAGCTAGAAAGTTCCCACAGCCCTCGGTGGTCCTTGAACGGGGCTCGTTTCACTGCATCAGGGTGCTCCGTGGCCTTAGCTGTAAGTATGGAGCAGGAAGGCCTGGAATATTCATATTTCAGACATAAGTAAGTCAATTTTCATATGTTTTGCTGGACACAAATGACATTCTTGTGCGTATCTTCGGTGCTTTGTGTGAGAGTGGAATGGTTGGTATTACTCTGTAGGCTCTAAGGATTCTAAAACCCTAGAGTTTAGCCTTCTAGCTAAACTAACTTTTTTAATCAGCATTTTTTCAAAACTCGTTGTGCATTTTGAGTAAATTTTGGGGTCATTTTGAGTCACTTTGAGTCATTCTTATGGTTTATGTTTATATGTATTGTGTAATTGTGTTATAAACATGACACAATTTACTTATATTGACTTGTGAGGCAGGGATTTGACTTTTTTTTTTTTTTATTTATTTTTATTTGATTTGTTCTTATATTTTTTTGATATGCTCAGTCCCAGAGGCTGAACCCAGTGTTGGGGCCTATATGGTTAAATAGCATTTCCCCTCAGGGGAACCACTAAAACTAAGACATGGTTCATCTTGTTTGATTCATGACAGGTTATGCAATCTTTAAGGCATGAAAGAGGCATTTGTTTCTGTGCACATGTCATTTTGTCCTTTATTCATTAGAAGTTGTATATTACTGACCCACAGATCTCCACACGGTGGAACCTGGAGCCCTGAGGGCTTCAACCAGAAAAGGCTCTCTGTTCATCCCCAGGAACTCCTTTTAAGTCAAAAGTTTGATTATTATGCTCTGCTTTTTCTTTTGGCTGGGATTAGCATCGCCTCCGTTACAGTAGGTATTTGTGTAATGCGTTGTGTACAGTATTAATGCAGTGAACTGCGATAGAGATCAGAGGTTAATGATGTGAATCAGACAGGAACCAGACATTACCTTCAATGTGCGGCTAATCTCCAGACCAGGCGCCTTGAGCTATGTCTGATAAAATTGCTAATTATTCCAGATATAGACTCTTGTAAATAGGCATATCAGTAGCTGAGGTTATTGTCAGAGAACTTTACACTGATTAAACAATACAGCTGTTTGCAGAAGTGGAACCTTAAAAATCCTGACCGCAGCACGTCAGGGGCCGTAGTTCATACAGTGAGGACACACCTGAAAACATGTGTTACCTCATCATTAGGGCTACAATGGGAATGAACTGTGAGCAACGTCACCTAAAGAGAGCCAGGCGATATTAATGAACTAACTGCCCGCTCCGAGGTATGCAGTGCATTAAGCTAAATCTATACCAGGTCTAGGCCGTTTGAACACCAACTTAGCCACACTCTGGCTCACTCAGGCAGCGGTTCACACACCTGTGATGAAAAAGGACTGGTGGCCATGCTGTGTGCAGGAAGTAAGGAATCTAAAATGTTGCAGGTCTGACATCATTACAGCACTGTGAGAGGCGTGGGGGCCTGGACTGGCGCTGGAGGCCACAGCCATGCCTCGGGGTCTTCATAGCATTGTAGTGCACGGAGTCTGAGCAGGGGAGAGTGCGTCATGGCTCTGAGGGTTTCCATGAAGCTGAACAGAGCTCTGCACGTAGAGTTAAACCTGGAGGTTTGGTCCCGGGGGCCCTACTTCTGATACTTAACTTTGTCTGCCGTCTGATCCGGCTAAATCTAATGAACTTGAGGTCGAGCAACCTCAAGATACTCAAATGCAGAATGATTTGATGGAGAAACAAAGGCCAAACTGTAATTTCCTGCCGTGCCAGTTTGATTGTTAAGTACAGTTAACTTAATTGTTTGTGCTGCTTCTCAAGTGATGCACTGTGGTGGTATTTCCTGAAGGGCTGTAACATTCGATTTACTGTCGCGATTTAGCGATGGAGATCACGTTGGCCAATATCCCTCTTTGTGGTGACTGTTCTCACATAATCATGTCTGTTTTTGAAGGGTTCACTGCTTCCCTGGAAATCTGCTTCCAAACTAATCAGAAATGTCAAATATCTCGGAGCCAACACAGTCAGGGCTGAGCTTTGAAAACACTGTTGAGGGGCAACCACAGACTATGTAAAATACAGCATGGCCTCCCACAGAAATGTTCTGTTTGCCGTTTTAAGAATGTGTAAATGTAGAAATGTAGCGTTGCTAAATTTAATATTGCTCTGGCTCCCATAGGGGTTGAATGCGTCGATAAATCCTTAAAGGACACAGAAGACTGCAGACTCCAAACCATGACCACTGTGATTATTTTGTTATATGTGACAGAGGAGAGAAAGAACCAGGCAGAGGGGGAAAGGCAATATAAGTAAATGAGAGAAAGGCAGACTTTCTGGCACGATGGATAGCATCATTTAGGCGCTTTTCTTTTGGCCACATATTGTCCCAGATCAGACATACAGTTATAAAGCGACCTCCCACGACCTCAGCATCTAATCCAATCAAACAGCACCATAAGTGGGAGCAATATAGATCACTCCATCCAATCGTGTTATAGCGTGCAAATAGGATTATGGGGGTTTTAGTGCAGGGATTCCACCCTGGAGCTTTCATTTTACTACTTACACACGTAGCATTGTATTCATATTGTCAAAGCCTTCCAGCTTCTCATGCCTGTTGCCATCCTTCTGTTTCTTCCTCTTCTCACAGCCACTGTAGCCTCCGGCGCTCCAACATCGCTGTCCCAGCACAGCGATCGGTTATCGTTTCTGTTTCCAACCCGGGAGCGAACACACACAGAGAAGTCTCTAACAGTGTTTCTGCAGAACGCCTCTAAAGCATCTCTGTGTGTGTGTGTGAGCGTGTTTGTTGCAGGAAGGTGAGGAGAAGGTGAGAGGACTAATTAGTCATCAGATAGAGTGCAGGGCCAGGTAGACCAAAAGCATTCCTCACGCATGGAGCCTTGATAAGAGGCACCAATAGAGCCCGGCTGCCAGACTGACTCAGCTTTCAACTCTGCACTTAGGTTGTTTTGCCAAGAGAACAACAAAGAAGCTGGAGGGAGCAACTGTTCTGGCTCCCCATGGCTGCAGGTTAGGCAACATGAAGGCGGTTTGATGTTCAGGATATGATCCTGCAAAATATGGCAGACTGATAGAATAGATAGATAATTGTTGAGTAACAGGCTAAATTGCCTGTTAACTGTGTAGCCGGAATATATCTGTGACAACAGATGTTGTGCAGATCTACAAAGGAAATAACGCTGATCCTCAGATGATGAAATTAGAATGTGACATTCGAAAGAATATTTATGTTCTCTTTGAAAACAGCAGCATGTGTGTTTCATCTGCACATCCGAACATGCACGGCGGATTTAATTCAATAACAGCCGGATAAAGCTGTTGTCTTTATTGAAATGTGATGCCGTTAAGTTAATTGGACATATTATGTGTTAGTGTATGAGTATAAAGGTACAAATTGAATGGCCATTCCCACGGTGTATGTCACGTTAAATACACAGTCGTCTGCTGACGGGGTGAGACCGTGAAGACCCAACAAGTTTCCGTCAACCGCCAATTTACAGCTCGATCTCTATTGGAATTTCACCGTGGACATGCAATCATGTTCCATTAAATACATGTATGCAATACATGTGTGCAATACATGCAATATTTGTGTGCATGTGCATGTTCAAGCAAAATGTCTTATTCTGTTTTTGTCAAAGTTTAACAGTTGCCTTGGAGTTAATATATTTAAACAACGAAAAAGCAAAGACAAATTCCATTTGTGATTGTGGTGTATTTGGCCTACACAGGGCTGTTTTAATTTCTGCTGCTCCATAAAAGGCAAACCTCCCATTCATTAGATAGGTTGCACAACACAATGGCTGTGGTGGGTTTTGCTCCCCTCTTTTGTATCCTGTTTAAATAAAGAATATACAAAATGGGGACATTGTGTGGGTCTTGGGTACGCGGTTCAACATTACCCCATGGGGTTTTATTAAGTGTGGATACTTGTTGTGTGTGTCATGGGAATGCCTAACGTGGTGTGCATTATCATTTAATAAGTATAAGTCATCAGTCCCATGCAGAACAGTTGAGTTGTGTAGTTTTATAGATTGTGGTGTTGTGCTGCAGCCTTTCTATGGCCAACCATAAGTACTCTGTTTACGTCTATCTGAGCTGTGGGAGCCGTGTGTGTGTGTGTGTGTGTGTGTGTGTGTGTGTGTGTGTGTGTGTGTGTGTGTGTGTGTGTGTGTGTGTGTGTGTGTGTGTGTGTGTGTGTGTGTGTGTGTGTGTGTGTGTGTGTGTGTGTGTGTGTGTGTGCGTGTGTGTGTGCGTGTGTGTGTGCGTGTGTGCGTGCGTGTGTGCGCGTGTGCGCGTGTGCGTGTGTGTGCGCGTGTGCGCGCGTGCGTGTGTGCGCTTAAAGACAGGAGCCTCTCTGGCAGCCCCCTACAGTTTCCGTGTGTGTGTGTGGAAGAGGGGCAGAGCCTTTCTGAATGAGGTTAGCTCACTATTTAAATGGCAGACAAAAGAATCTGCTAATTAAAACTATGGCTACTTGTGTTTCACTCACTCTTTTTCCCTCCTTTACTCTCTGACCCTCCCCTCTCTCACTCTTTTACTTTCCACACACATTTCAAATGTCTAATTTGTACCCACCGCTAAGCGCTGGACACACACCCACAGCCTAATAGTAAAAGATAACGTTCTTTGGGCCGCATCGTCCACTAAATCAGGATCAGCGAGGACCCCTCATTGGTTGCTGCACTGCTGCCTCGTTCTGTTTCTGTGCAGGCAGCGAGTTGGGCACCTCACACCAGAGCATGGTCAAGGCACAGAGAACACAATATAGCGTGAAAGAACACGTAATAATACAGCCACTAAATACCCACCCCATTGTGAGTATAGCTCTCCATGCGTGTTGGCACACATTGGAAAGAAAATAAAAGTGTACTGAGTTTTCTCTCAGTTTTGCATCAATTAGTTTGGTAAAAGAGGGAGTGACGCTGAAGAGTGTGAATTCTGCCGGTTGAAAAGTATGCTTTCAACACTGAGACAAACATTTGCAGAGGAAATTGTGTAAATAATTCTTCCAGAAAAGGATTGTTTTCCACTGTCCAACCAAAAAAAGCAACTACGCCTTCGTCAAATGTAACTAACTTATGTGTAACTAATGCCTACTTAATGTCTCTACAGAGATCTCAGCGAGAACTTCATCCAGTCCATCCCCAGAAAAGCATTCAGAGGAGCTACGGACATCAAAAACCTGTGAGTATTTCCCTGAAACTAATGATTATGTTCATTATTGATACATTATTGGTTTATAGAATGTCAGCAAATAGCAACAAAAAGCCATCGCAAGTGTTCCAGAACTCATGAAGCCAAAGATATTCAGTTTATAGAAATCTAAGAAAATCTGAAGATGTTCACATTGGAGAAGCTGAAATAAGGCTTTTTAGTGATAGTTGATATTTAGTGATAGTTGACACTAGCACTACAGTATAATAATAAATCATTGAAGAGTGAATCAAGATTATTCAGAGCCAAATGTGAATGCTCAGTGGATTGACTAAGTAGACTAACCACCTCACACACACAAGCAGCTCCCCAAACATGCCTCGTAGCAACAGTGATTTACATCTTCACCAGATTACGTGCACATTCAGACACGTTTATGAGGTGTATTGATGCAGATAAACAATCAGTGCAGTCTCCCTTCTCTTCTTGGGGGTTACATAAGCGGAGGTGACTAAACCAGTATCGATTTACCGCAGTCCATCAGTGTACTACTTACTGTATAATCACAACTACCCCACAGGGAGACAGACATATTGTGTATGTGTAATGTAACAAAGCCTCTCTCTCTCCTGTGTGCTCTGCAGTCAGCTGGATAAAAACCACATCAGCTGCATCGAGGATGGAGCCTTCAGAGCTCTGAGAGGCTTGGAAGTGCTGTAAGTATCTGAAGGGATGCCGCTCATGCAGCCTCACCTTGAATCATTCCATGAAAGCACTAAGTTAAATGAAGACATTGTTTTCCCCTGCTGGTTATCATAACTAATATATACACATGGCGCAGACCTTTAATTAGTACGGCCTTAGTTATTATGCCAAAATACCCCCAGTGGGCCTCTTGAGGGGGCTTGCATCACGGAGACCGAGCTCCATTAACTCATTGTTCCACACAGTTGACAGCAGCGTTCCCCTCCATCACATTAACACCCCCACCCCCAAAACCCAACCCACTCCTCCATCTACACCCTATCCAGCCCTGGGCGGGCCATCTGACAAGGGAGTTCCAACTGTCTTGATCAAAAATCCCATTCAAGTGAGCATTCCACCCCGGGCACAGTGGTGACCATGCTATGCAGTTTTTAAACATTCAATTAATCATCCCTTGTCAAAAATCATAATCACAGGCCTCTGTTGGAGCTCTCCACCTGAAACAATGTCGACTAACTGTGCAGTCTTTGGGACAAAGGCACTTTGACAGCCTTGTTGTTTTTATAGTTAAAGGCTGCGTTGTGCGTGGGTGTTTGTGGGGGGCTTTAGGGGGCGGGGAGACCAAAAAGCAAAACATTAAAGGCTGCTTTCATGGCGTGGATTGATTGCAGATGTAGTGATAGGTTTGTCATAAGGGTGTAAGAGAGGATGGGTGGGGTGGGTGGGGGGGGGGGGGGTTGTTTTGGTGGGGTATGAATGTATAGGTTTTATGGGGGAGGAGGACAGGTTGTGTTCAAAGGGGGAGCAGCTTGAAATATGGTGAAGGGTTATTAGGCTGATTGAAATGACCTGATTCTCCCACTGCAGCTGATGCCCGGGGTTCGACGGTGTGTGTGTGCGTGCGTGTGCGTGTGTGTGCGTGTGTGTGCGTGTGTGCGTGTGTGTGCGTGCGTGTGCATTGTATGTTTCCCGAACTACAAGTCGGGGTGGTTGTGATCATGCCTGTATGCGCATGCATTTTGTGTATATTTGCATGCACGACTGTATGTGTGTGCGTGGGAGGTGCGAGGGCTTCCCATCTGTGTGGAACGAGGTGTTATATTCCCAGTGGGATGCCACAAAGAGAGACTGAGAGAAAAGAGAGAGGGGGGGGATGGATTTAAAAAGATCTAACGGGAGCGGACGGCCGCAATAACACTTTTTGAAGTATAAATATAAAATGTCTCCCCTCCACTGAGGATGTGACTTTGTTAGCTCTTTTGTTTTCACAGAACGCTGAACAACAACAACATCAGCAGCATACCCGTCTCCAGCTTCAACCACATGCCCAAGCTACGAACCTTGTGAGTCACACCTATCCCACCAGCATGCGCTCTACCTCCCTGGATGTCGATACTACTACATCTCACTTGCATGCAGGCACAGAGAAAGTGCTGAAGTCCCAAATGATCTCGATGGGAGTAGATAGGTTCTGTCATTCCAGGCCGTGTTGGGGGCCGGCCATAACCACAGAGCACCACAGAAGGGTCTGTAGCAATGCCAGGGGCCATTATCCCCCCATCTAAACACACACACACAACTGGCCCGAAAATAGCCCCAGAAGCCTATTGTGTATTGTGCATTGTATGTGATTACAAAAACTGAAATTATGTACAAATTAAAACAATTATGCCTGCTGAAAGCTTTCAGAGCCGTGACTCTGCTCTTGTGGTGGCTTTTTGGTCTTACTCACTCGCAGTGGGGTTATATTAAATAGCTCTTCTGTTTGTGTACGTGTGTGTGTGTGTGTGTGTGTGTGTGTACTATGTGCAAGTAAGCATACGTGCTCCAGAGGTCCACCGCACCACAGCAAGAGTTATTCTGGACAGGAGCAGCATTCCAGGAATGCCGTGTTTGGAGCTTTGGGTTTAGAAAACACCTCTTTAGTGTTCCTCTTGTCTACAAATGTGCCATTTACAATCATCCATGTAGCGTATCATTTTGTGTTTTTGGCCACAGGATGGAATGTGATGAGTTCCTTAAAAAGAATAGATAATTTTTGTGCTATTGCTTTCCTCAGCTGGTGTTATTTTAGATAGCAAAAAGGGCAGAGAACTTCTTTTAATGCATTCAATTGTTTCTCTCTTTTTTATAGCCGGCTCCACTCCAACAATCTGAACTGTGACTGTCACTTAGCCTGGTTGGCCCAGTGGCTCAGACAGAGGCCTACAATTGGGCTATTCACCCAGTGTACTGGCCCTTCTGAGCTCAGAGGTCTCAATGTGGCAGAGGTACAGAAACACGAATTCAGCTGCTCAGGTAAGACTTCCACCAAACGTCAGAACTGATACCACAAGAATATTGCATATCATACTGTCTATTAAGTTATGTGCATGTTCAGTGGATAGGGCAAGTTAGTTCTAGAGCATCTTCAAAAGGGATGAAAGGGCAATCTTTTTTTTGTACTTCGATCAAATCATTTATTCCAAAAACTCCCTGTCCGACCGAATAAATATTTCATCCCCTCCAGTCCGCTGTGTTTTTGTGTCAGTGTATCCTCCTGGCAGCCACCTGACAGCTCCTCTGCCCCCGAGCAACCTCACGGCTCTCCTTTGGCCCTTTCATGTGTCTCTAGCTTTCAGGAGCGGGCAGGAAAATGCCATGACACATATATAAAACACACGCTGGAGCAAAGGCTGCCCCTCCTGACAGTAGTAGCCCTCTCCTCAGTTGTTATTATTAATGGCTCCCACCTCCTCGCTCAGGGTTATTGGGCTTTTAACTTTCTCTCTTGCTATGTGTGTGTGTGTATGAGAGAGAGAGAGAGAGAGCGAGCATGTGCAACAGGGTTATCATATCAGTACAATAGAAAAACTGCATGAGAACCTCCACTCCCCACAAGGCCATCTCACTCTCAACACCAGCTGTGAGAATGTTTTGTGTCTCCGTTTGTGTGTATTTGTGATTTTTTACGCAGCCATACGGCGTAACAACAGAGATCATTAACTATTCATCGTCCAGGGAAAGAGACTTAAAGCATGGGAGTGTAAAGATTCCAGATAGGAAAGGGGAGTAATGGGTGTCAGGGAAAACTTTGTGTCTGGTAGGAATAAGATACAGAAAGTTGAGGTTTTGCATGCTAGGGAGTTGCAGGTACTGTCGTGTGCTGAGATTAGCCTCCATCATGGGAGAGTTTGAATTGGGTGTTGTTTTTTTACTGAGGAAATCTGCAGATTGATTGGTTCTCTGTGAGTCTCATTAGCACATGGGCAGTCATATATTATGAAGACAAACAGGATGAAAACAAAATCTATTTCTACTTCTCTGTGCATAAGAGTCATTCATTCACGCAAACACGTGCACACGCAAACACGTGCACATGCAAACACACCCAGTTTCTTCTTCAATGGATGACTGACCAGAAGTTGAACTCCCAGTGAAGGACTCATTAGGGACTGGCTCGCTGGCACACACATACTGTATACTTGTGTATGTAGTCTGTGCTGCGACCAGGCCAGGCCACCTGCGGGGGATTTGGGGCGGGGTGGCGCTCTGTTGGAAGCGAGGAAGAGGGAAAAGAGAGGCATGTTCTTGTTGTGAGAGGCAGGAGAAGAAAAATGGGGTCCAGTGTGTTGGTAGTTATTGCAAAATATGATGAAATTCTGCAGGGCTCTTTATATCTTGGTTCACTGACTCTCCCTCCCAGTATTTTCTGAAAAGCGTCACAATATTGCAGTTGGTAATGAGCAAAGTAACACATTTACTGCTTCACTTTGAGGAATCACATCATATTGTACCACGCAGTCTTTTCTCGTCAATTTAAAAATCTAAATCTAGGGCTCACTATTTGCTGTTGTAGTTTTTAAGCAATGCATTCTTACACTGTGTTTATACTTAATGATTAAAAAGTAGCCAAAAGCAGATACAATACTAATTCTGTGTGAAAATATTATTTTAAAAGTAACATTTGCAGAGCAAACACTTTCGTTTTTTCAGTTGGGCTCTGGTGCATGACCAGCTGCTTATTTGTGTTTTTGCTCCATTTTTCTCTTCACTTACTGTAACCAGATGTACTGTACTGTTCACCACAAAATGTTCCCGTTTAGGCTAAAAAGGTGAACAGCAGACAACACAAGTTGTTACTGCAAGAAGAAATGCGTATCTCTTTGAAAAAAACAGTAAAACATGATGGGCCAAATATCACTGCCAATACATGTTCATCCTAATTACTCATAATCCTATGTCTCTAGTTTAGATTAGAGGGATTTAAATTGGCCTGAATGGCCTTCGCTGTGATTTTATCGAGCAAAACGGTTAGATTTAAACCCTCTTAATCATTTACATGCAAGGTAACTAAAATTTAGAAGCTGCTTGTGCCAATTTGAGGTTATATGACATAAAATTAACTATTCCGCTGAATTACTGCTCCCAAGGAAGTAATAAATGGCATAAAAATATTGTGTTTGAACTGAGCAATGAGTAATGAATTGCTTGAGGGGCGGAAGAAAATACAGCTCCTGTAGTGAAACCGCGAAGAAAATAGTGTATAAAGAGGGAAAAGATGAGAGAACTGGTGAACCCAACTGTTGTGCTAAAAGATAAATGACAAATGGAAAGAATCCACTGATAACATTTTTGAAATGATGAGAGAAATGAGGTGGAGTGAGGCTAGTGAGCAAATGGATAGCAGGTAATGGGTTGTGGTGACCGTCATTGGCAGCAATGTGGGAGTGAAGAGGCTGGAAATGAGGACGTTAAGCCCAGTGAGGGAGAGCAGAAGGCTGGAGGAGGGGGGAGTGATAGAAAGGTGGAAGCAAATAAAACCAATGAAATGGGGCGGGAATACAGTGGAAGAGACGGGATGGGAAAGAGATAATGGGGAAAACAGCACCGGGGCGAGCGTACATCAAACAAGTATACCTGTCAGAGAGCTGTCATTGTTAAGGCCGCTCCAGCTGTGCACTGCACTCTCCCTGATCCCAGGCCTGTCAAATATGCCATGTTAGATCAGAAGGGAGTTCTTCTCTGCCCTACACCTGATCCCAGATCTGTCAAAGCTCTGCCATCCCAGATCACAGGGCCTCAGATCACGTGGGTGGAGCGACTGTGTGAGTGTTGATTCACGCTCCTGATGCTATTTGCTGTGTTTACCTGATTCCCAGATCTGTCAAACCGTCTCGTTCCTTTAGGTAATTGATCATGAGTCGGCCAGATAAATTAGATCTGACCTTGGAGATTGGTTATTAGTTAATAGTCCAAGAGCTTGAGCCAGTGATTTAATGGAAAAGCATAATGTCTGACAGTGATCTTTTTCTCTGTTTTATGGAGGGAAGTTTTCAGCACTGAACTTACTCTGTCACTGACTTTCACCATCACTCACTCTGTCTTCCTCTCCCTGAATATCTATCCCCACTTCACTCCCTCTTGCCAACATTTTCCACACAAGCTGAGCGATAGATAGGAAGGTAATCAAATATTCATGGTTTGAAACTCGAATTAGTAATGCTGTGTAAATGAGGCCATTTAAAAGTCTGTTTTATTCATTTTATCTGGGTTAGGCTTACATACACACACTTGTGTACACACACACACACACACACACACACACACCACACACCAAACACGCTGAACTGGCAGTGCGAGCACCCGCTCTTCAACATATCGTTGACAGTGCCACAGCTATTTGAACAGGTATCTAGAGACAGCGCGATGGGGTGTGTGCTGTGTATGCAAATTGAAAAGTTGAAGTGTTTTAGAACAAATGGAAGTGAAGAGGTGGGGGGGTTGTAACGCTGAATGTGCAGAATGGCATCAATTCCACCCGGAGAAAGCCGACTCAGGAGGAACATTTGCAGAGAGATCAATGGGTGTTATTGGGAGGCCTTCAATCGCCGCCCCAACTCTATTATTCATGTCTTTCTTCTCCTCTCAATATACTGTGGCGCTCCTTTGATAGATAACCTAGTTTTTTGCCCATTGATTCTCAAGGATGTACGTCTTTACAATAAAGTCAAGAGTAGGTTTTCATATATTTTTTCTCAATGTCAAAACATCCCTGGGAATGTATGTGCATTTGCAATTCAGTTCATAAAGCACAAAGGGTTGATGACATGAACAGCAACCGAGGAGCTTGAGCTCCCCATGAGTGCAGGAGCTGCTCCAAATCCGCCTGCAAACCATCTCACCCTGTAATCCTGCTGAGAGTCGTGCTGCTCGTGCTCACACACCTGTAGGAGCTGCATATTCCTCTCCACTCATCATATTTCCCTACTTTTTGACCTCTCATGTAGTTTCTCTTCGCTCTCTTACTTGTCTCTGCAGGTCACCAGGAATCTCCCGGCCTTCAGCCGTGCAGCAGCATCGGTGTGGGCTCTTGCCCCGCCATGTGCACCTGCAGCAACAACATCGTGGACTGTAGAGGGAAGGGTCTCACCGCCATCCCGGCCAACCTACCCGACACCATGGCTGAGATGTAAGCACAATACCTGCTTTCTGCAGTAAACAGTGTCACCCCAGTTAAAAAAACATCAATGAAATCCAACCTAAAAGACCTTTTCTAAGCCAGTTTAGGTTAAAAATATATATTTTTAAATCACATAAATACATTTAATGCAATGGTAATACTGTTTTCCACAATCAACATGTATATAATTCTATCAAGCATGAACAGCTCAGTGAAAATCAGATTTTGGTCATATGTGGTACAGTAGATGACCCTCAGAACTAGATAACTGTTTGTATCGGTCATATTTAGGAAGCCCAATGACAGCTGGGATCGGCTCCAGCGCCCCGCGACCCTAAAGAGGATAAGCGGTTCAGATAATGGATGGATGGATATTTAGGAAGCTTAGATTCTTCAGCACAGTGCAACCTGTAGCAGACTTTAAGGAAAGACATGCAGGGACATCCACAGCTGCTTTGATCTTTGAAGCATGGCACTGCCGAGTGTGCACATTACAAATGTGTATGTATTTCCATATGTATCTGTATATATACGCTCATGCCGAGGTTTAACACGGCGGAGAGGATTTAAACATGCATGTTTTATATACATACGCTGTTGGAGCTTGCTTTTCCCACCATGCATCAGCTGGCAGCAAGACATCCGTCCATTTGCTGTCCACTTGGAGAGACACAGGCAGTCGGAGAGCAGCCTTTAGAGGCTGCTTGCTCTTGTCAGCTCAGATGGCTGTGAACCACATGCGAGCGCTTCGCTGACATCCCTCCCTCAGTTTATCAGCCTTCCAACATCTGTCTGGGCATTAACTCTTTACGGCCCACATGCTATCAGCCTACCGCAATTCCTGGGAATGCAAGACGGCTAGACGTTTTAAGGTAGTGCTTTTACTCCCTTTATCAGAGATGGAATGCCCCCCGGCAGAAGTCTGCATGAAATGGTACAGAAACGCTGTGATTTATGCATGGTGAGAAAAAAGGAGGATGAAGGGAGAAAGCCAGCGGTTGTGTAGCATGTTCTTCCAAGGAGCATGTGTGTAGCTAGGAGGACACAGCAAGTTTCTAGGTCTCCTCCTCCCCATGGGGTCTGTTTATAAATACCCAGTTATATGGAAGTCACAGATCCCATGTTCCCCAACAACCCTGACCCATTTCTAGTGCAGTGGTGTGCTCAATTTCCTAATTTGGATATGCGGTCCACACTTCTGTGTGTTCTTGTCTAATTGAATGACCCCCCCAGAAATATTTTGGTATTTGAAATCATTTAAAAGTCTTCACACATGCTGCATATTTACTTTTGTGAAGCCTCACCACGTTTTTGCCATGTTTCGCCACCTCCTCTGCATGCCCTCCAGTTGTACTGTTCCACAAGTGGAATATATCGTAGAGTGATGTGATCTCTGAGCCCAATAACCAGCGAGCAGCACTAATGGGAGAACTGGGAGCTGAAAGATAGCTCCACCATGCACAGGTTTTATAGACTGTAGATTCTCTCTGCACAGCAGATGAGTAAAGACATTTTAAAAGTCTCCCTGCCCTTCACATCTAATTGGTGCTTAACCGCGTCCCGCTAATAAACTACGATCTAATTCATCGTTTACAAGACCTGGATGAAACACTGGCTTATATCGTGCACATTCCTCCTTCCCTGCCCATCAGAGCCTTACCTTACAAGTTATATTCCCACAATGCTTTTTCTCCTCCTCTCTTGATTTCTTTCCCGGCTTTCCCGGCTTTGAGGAGGCAGATCGGCGGTGAAGGAGTAAAAAGGGATGGGGGAGCTCCGCTCAGTAATTTGGTGCAGCAGGTTTGATCTGTGCTTGAAGTTCATTATAAAATCAGTTTCAATTACAGCAAGGCGGGCTGCTGGGTATCAAGGCCAGTCTAATGCCTTGTTAATGAGGCACTCTGAAACTTACACACACACACACACACACACACGAACACACACACATGCTGCTCTCATTATGTACAAATCGGAGAACTGCAACCTCCCTGCCCTGCTCTCCCCTAATGAATGCCAGTGTTGTGTTTATGGCTGTGGGGATGTGAGCTGGTTTCTCTACTCCTCTCTTGTGAGACCAGGCCCAGTTAGCCTAAACACTACCACAACAGATTACTATGCAGTGCGCCATAGTCTCTGTCTGCAGTGACGGAACTCAACCATAAAACTCTCCCCCCGTCTTTCATCTGCTGCTGCGGTCCTGCCATCCATTTCTGACTAATGCACACACTGGCTGAATACCCAAAGGCGTAATGTGTTTCCCCTTAATGAAAAACATGCTCAGACCCTAATGAAAAGGATGACGACCATTGATTGGGCCGACACAAACACCGGCTCACAGACAGACGCACATACAAATGCTCTACCTGACAAATTGGATGGAAACCATTGATTGTCCGTCCGAAGGCGACTGAGAGATTGTTTCTTTTTTTCTGTGCCGATTGGACAAAGCCGCTCCTTTGTTGATTGGGGGGGGGGGGGGGGGGGGGATTACGTCGCTTGCACGTATCGATCTGCGATTAGCGACAGCGCAAAGGCTAAAAAGTTGTCAGACAGCATTGTGTGTCCTTGTCTTGCTTCGAAGGCTTTTGTTACATGAAGACACACATCGGAGTGCTGAAACACATGCAAACAGCACGTAGAGCGCCAGACTGGTTCGGGCTAGTCAGACCAGCTGGTTGATGAGAGAAGGCGCTAAAGCCACTTGGCCTAGCACTCTGCCGCATGGTGAGGGCAGAGGAACCACAACGCTGTCACTCGGCTGTAAATCCACGGACAGATCGGGACAGGCAGACAAAAACAGACAGAGAGAGCATGGACACCGCAGTAATCTGTGGTTTAGAATCACTGCTATCCTAAGAATGTCAATTACGCTCCTATATCGCTCCATAAACGCAGACCCTCTCCTTTGAAGGGCAACGATTCCCGATTGATAAATGTGGAAACTCAAAACTGTTAAGTGGCTGTGGCCAATGTCTAACAAAACATTTAAAGCCCACGGATAGACATAAACATAGCAATGCAGGAGGCCTAAGAGGCATGTAATAAATCTGACATGTCTCTAATAGAATAATTAAATCATGTGGAAATGGTCGTGAGCCAAGAAATCACATTCTTAAGAGAGTGATGGTGAAATCTATCAACCCCGCTCTGTTGCCAAAGACTTTAGCAGATTGACATGTTATGTTTCTCATTGTTCCGTGGTGACAAATAGCACTTTAAAGATCTTATAGACTCTGGACACCCACACCTCACGCAGGCCCATGCCTCCTGTTCTACAGCCGGGTCCTCTGCATGGTAGGACAACCAGACAGGCACGCAGCCGGCTCCCTCTGGGTCCTGCTAAGCCTTGTTAAGGACGGTTTTAAAAGCTGTGAAGTGACCTGCAGATAAACAGCCCTCTGCCAGATACACCAGGGAGCTGGGTCCTAAGCAGCAGCCGGTCTAACACACTAATGGGGTTTAGTGATGTCTGGTTCCCTGTGACCATCTGAGACTGATTAGTTTGTGACTGTTTCGTTCTAAACGACCAAATGTTTGTTTGCCTGTATGTTCCTTTCATTCAGAGACGTTTTTGGATGGTATAATATATCTTCAGCAGCTCTTAGGCTCACTGGAAAAAGTACACTAAAAGAAGTCATATTTCACCGCGGACACTCTGCAGACACCCAGAGGATAAAGAAAGATTTCACAAGAACAAGTGAGATCATTATTGATTTCACGATCGCATATGAGAACATAAGTGCTGGAAACTGTAAATGTTATACTTAGAAGAAATATTACTTTTAGTCGAAGGCCTTAACACCCTCACACAAACCAAGAAGGAGCCTTTTCCCCTCCAGTCCTTATCCCCAGCACTTTAGTATCCAGACTGTTTATTGGTTCTGAGGATGTTATGACTCCAACATGCCTGGACCTATTACAGCTGGGGAATAGATCTCCGCTAATATAATCAGGCTAATCACCAAGGGTCAGAGGTAATGGGAGGATTTCTCAACTATGTTACCATGGCAAAGTATTGTTTAGTTAACTGATGGTATCTCCTCCCCTCTTTTCTCCTCTCCTCTTTTCTCCAGACGTCTGGAGCAGAATGGGATTAAGTCTGTTCCTCCTGGAGCCTTTTCCCCCTACAAGAAACTGCGTAGGATGTAAGTATAGCAGTACACTCACCTCAGCGCTAAATAATACAGACGAGAACAAGAAGTTGAGCGCTGGCAGTCTTTTCACTCCACTCCTAAGGAGAGTATATTTATTTGGTCTGTGCCTAAAGAACATACTTGTTCTCAGACTTAGGGTGGCATGGAAAGCAAGCACTCAGATGCTACATGAGCATAATAACAGCTCTCATGTTGCATTGCCGCACACTGGTATTCCCCTGGCTAGTGTTGTGTCCAGTGTGTGTGTGTGTGTGTGTGTGTGTGTGCCTTCATGGGCAAACTGTAAACTGTGGCTGGGCTGATGATGAGGAGACTGAGAGTGTGCTGGAATGAGAGCTGAGGCTCTGCTCTCTCTGGGAGTGAACAGTGACTGGCTGGTAGCTGAGTGGTTTTTCACTCGTTGAGCCAGCTGTCCGGTCACCCAGCCAGCACACACCAGTCGGCCAAACCCATAACTCCAACACCACCAGGCCTGACCGACATAGCAGCAGCAGGGAGATGGAGGAAACGGAAGGTCGGGGAGTTTCTCTGCCATTCTTCAAGGATTCATCACTGTTGTATCATCGCACTGCAGAGACGGTTTGAAGTTCAAATGAGGGGAATACAGAGCAGCAGACAGACTCAAGCCACCGCTAACTTATTGCAGCGCCCAAACTCAAGAGAGATTCATATTTATTCCTTTTTTTCATTATATTATGTTAATATGTGTTAAATTTGAAAATGCTTTGCTACAAACCTTTGTGGTTTAAAACAATAATAATGTATACAAACATATATATATATATATATATATATATATATATATATATATATATATATATATACATACATATATATATATATATATATATATATATATATATATGTATGTATACGCGCATTAACATACATATATTAACATGTGTACATTAAGTAGGGTGAATGAAACTAAATATGTTAATCATATTTTAACCCCACACAAACTGAGCCAAAATTTAACTAAATAGGTGTTATCACAATCTGAATTTTATAAGTGCTTTTGTGAAAAACCTGATATCACTTATTATGATACAATAAGTTATGGTTTTCATACATCTGCTAACAATTAATATATATTTGACTAATTCTCTTGTTAAAAGAAATGTCATTGAGCAGCTGCTATCCATCTCACTGACCACAATTTCACAGAAAATTCACAACTTCCATTTTTTACAAAAATAAATTCAAGCATGTCAGGGTTCCAGATTTAGTTCGGTGAAACTATCTAAGTTCAACCCCCATAAACTGAGTCATAAGTCAGGAACTGTTGTCTTCTCAGGAAAATAGTTGTTTGCAATATTATTATTTTTTTAAATGTCCTTTTTTAGTAAATATGATACAAACCTTTTTGTGGTTTTCAGCGAACATGTACAAACCAGTTACAATGCTTGAGAATGTGTTGCATTTGGTCTTCCAAACAAACATGACCTGCTACCGTTGCTGCTGCATTTAGCAACAACAATGCATGGCCGCATGTCTGTGTTGACCCTCAGCGCCTCTGTTGATCCAGCTGGCTGTGAGCCTCACTGGTCCAGCGTCCAACACCCTCAGTGCACGCTGTGTGTGGACATCATCGATACATCATGATGAATATGCTGACTCTCCTGGGTCAGGCTCTGCAGATGTTCACACGTATGTTTTATATTAAGTGGTAGGTTTTCCTGGCATATTATTTATGGAAAATAGTCATACGGCACCATTAGGTAAGCTAATGTTATATACAGGTGTTTGTGTGTGTGTGTCTGTGTGTGTATTTGTTTATTTGTGGAGGTATGTGTGCAATGCCTCTCCTGACCCTGCGTGTCCTCCTCCCAGTAAATGCCAACCACACACATTCTCTTTCACCTTGTCCCAGTTTGGATGACCTACACATGAACCGCTCCTTAAGACAGGGATGCAGTAACAGCCCTCACACACCGACACACACACACACACACACACACACACACACACACACAAACAGACCAGTGTCTGAGTTTACAGACACACACCAGTGCAGATGTTGGCTCCATTGCCATGTTTTCGTTTCCAGGAAACCTCAGTCCTTTGCAAGAAGACAAATGGGTACTTATTTAACTGTTACCCCCAAATGAGAAAATATCCCTCTTCTTCACCACACGATGGTTTTCCTTCAAAGGTATCCAGTCGACTGCAGTTCAGTCCACATACTCCATTAACTCTCTCTCTCCATCTGTCTTCCTCTCTTTCGGTCCCACTGTTCCTCATTTACTGTTGCATTTACTCACACACACACACAGACACACACACACACACACACACACTCACACACACACACACACACACACACACACACACACACACACACACACACACACACACACACACAGACACACAGAGACATATAAACACATAGACATACAGGCTTAGTGGTTATCCTGTGGGGAGAGGCCTGTGGATCTTATTAACAACGACTATGTTCAGAGGCAGTCTACTGTATTTCGCTTTGGATTTCAGCCCTGCACCCCATTTTTACCCACACACACACACACACACACACCGTGCTACAACACAGGGCCGGTTGTTAGGCCACAAATAATACAAGTAAATGTTTTGATTGGCTACCAGACTCTAGCCTGCTCCATTTCTTCAAATCCCTTGAAGGGACGCACCATCAAAAATGGGAGAGAGCTGGAACTGCTCTTCATCCAGCTCACACTACATTTGCTTCCTCCTTGCTTGCCAGCAACAAGCAGGGCCTTTACACCCACCCCACCTTCCTCTGAGGGTGACACCCAGGTGACAGTGGGGTCAAACCTCCCACAGAAAAAGGACTTTTCCCCAAAACCTTAATTTCCTTGACTAATTCACTGGCCTTCTTTTTCAACGCAGAGACCTGAGCAACAACCACATCTCAGAGATAGCTCCTGACGCCTTCCAGGGTCTGCGCTCCCTCAACTCCCTGTAAGTGGCCGCAAGCCGAGTTTGTGCATGTATGTGCATAAATATCCACCCTGTTGTCATTCCCCGTGTCTTAAGCAAGTGTGCGTTATGATTTCCCAGTGTGCTGTATGGAAACAAGATCACTGACCTACCCAAGGGGGTGTTTGACGGCCTCTACGCCCTGCAACTGCTGTAAGCAGAACACACACACTGATACTCTGCAGACACATATTGAATACCAGGCATCTTTTACTCCCACTCAGTAAGAAGGCATAACCTTCAAATAAACGTTGTACCTGTGCATAGATTTCTAGATGGAATTCATAATGAATGCATACATAAAGAAACTCTGACAAGCCGCTTCCATCCCCCCCTCTTTGTTTCCTTTTACCGGTCCCGTCTCCCAGGTTGCTGAATGCCAATAAGATACACTGTGTTCGTGCAAACGCCTTCCAGGACCTGCAGAATCTCTCACTGCTATCGCTCTACGACAACAAGATCCAAACCCTCGCCAAGGGCACCTTCACTTCACTACGAGCCATACAGACCCTGTGAGTCAAACACACACACACACACACACACATGCTGCTGTGTGCGCTCTGACACATACTGAGCATTCACCATAAAACATGAGCCTACACAGGAGTTGTTTACTCGCAGGTCTGCATAATAACACAGGCACGGAATCAAGAGGTGGAGAGGAGAGTAGCTATCATCTTCTGCGGCCAGATCTAGATCAAAAACAGCACACACACTCTTTCCACTAACGGTAACCAGACAGCACCAACTGGGTCCAAATGAATGTGTCTTTGTGTCCTGATAAACAAGACGAATCACACGCTGCTATCAATACAGACCCCACACTGTGGTGCTTTCCATGTGCATGTTTCCATACACATTGATATTATCATCCATGTGCAAGACACCTGTTGAAGATGATGGATAACGCTGCCCCTTGGCTCACCACAACCACACACACACACACACACACACACACACACACACACACACACACACACGCATACAGGGGGCACTGAGTTTAAGGCTCTCAGTCTAAAACAAGCTTCCTGTTTTGCCTACATTCTGGAGGATAGGTTAAGCCTTGCCCCATGACAGCACACACTCTTTAAAATGGTGTAATGTTTGAGAGATATTGATTACATTTTACGGTCATTTTGGATGCTACAGTTAGTGGGGCTTTATATTACATTTTATTGCATTATACTGAGAGGTGTTTCTAATCTTTTATCGACCCCTTTTGTAGACCAAATATTGGAACCATGTCTCTGTATAACATGATATAATTCACCAGCAGCACAAACTACTGCCTCTAAAATGATCATAGGGTTAACGGAGTGCATCATATATATCAAATGTATGCAGAAATCACATATAAAATAATAAAAAGGATGCATAGTATTATATCATATAATACCTTGAATGGCACCAAACTCTTAATATGTGAAAAAAAATAACTTCATTACCTAATTGTGTTTGTTTGTGAGTAAAGTTTGCCAGAAGCATTAATTTAGACAACATTAAAGACAGGCTAGCTGTTCCCCTTGTTTCCTGTCTCTTTGCTAAGCTAAGCTTTATATTCAGTATCAACTTTCTCACCTATTTCTAAAAAGTGATACGGTGTATTACCCAAAATGTCCAGCTTATCAGTATATAACGGCATTTTCTTATATTCTCTGACTGTGGCTCGGATGTCTAATCATAAACATACTTGTAATGTTTCTTGTCGGCCTTTATCTCTCAGCTTCATGTTTATTTAAATTTTTTTCATTCTTCCTTACATCTTTCCACCCCTCCCTCTCTGCTCTACAGTCACCTGGCCCAGAACCCATTTATCTGTGACTGTAATCTGAAGTGGCTGGCGGACTACCTGCGCTCCAACCCCATCGAGACCAGCGGCGCCCGCTGTGCCAGCCCTCGCCGACTCGCAAACAAGCGCATCGGGCAGATCAAGAGCAAGAAGTTCCGCTGCTCCGGTAGGCCGGTGGCTGCAAACGTCTCCCTCTTATTTCTCTCTCTGGCTCTCCAACAGGCTTTGTTGTTTTTATTCCACTTGTCTCTCGCTGTTCTGCTCTTACCTTTTCTCTTTCTCTCCACTTGGGGTGGCTGATATCTCTGCATTGTTACCTTTTGTTACCTTTTAATGAGTAATCATTCCTGGTAAAAGGTTTTATTCAGACTATCATTGGCTGTGCTGGTGCTCATCAATCAATATCTACCCAGATGAACTTGGGGCCAAGGAGAGAGGGATCGTTCGCTTTCCCTCCCTTGCCCCTTAATATTACCACATCGTGAGTCTGGTTTCATATTCAAACCGCAGTGAGCTGAGATCACCTGCTTTAAGGGCTCGGGTTGCCTTAGGTGCCCACCATGCCCTCGCCCTCTGCCAATCTCAGCCTCCATCTCCCCTTGCCCGCTCAGCGCTCTCTGCCTGCCAGGCTCAGGTTTCCTCCACACTCCCTCATCCCCTCCCTCCTCTCCTCTGCACTAGCCCGGCCTCACCATCCCCGCTCCCTCCTCCCTCTGCCCACCATTGTGTTTATGCACTGTGCTACGCTGTCTGGCACTCTGCACGGCTGAGGTTTCACACTTCTTTATAGCCTCATTTGTTTGGCTAGATCGGCTGAAGAAGGGAGTCCATGTGTTCTTTCTCTTTCTTTTCTCCTTGTATTTTTCTTTTTTCCTTTCTTTCTCACTGTCTCCCTCTTTCCTTCACGTCACTCTTCCTTTGCAACAGCCAAATATTTATCACCTTTTAACACCGTTACTTGTACCATACACAGAGACAGTCCTTGGCATCTCTGTTTAAATGTCATGTGCCTTGAGTCATGTGTGGTCATATATAAGCTTTATATATGACTGTTCTGAAGCATAGCTACACCACAGCTATGCAGGTCAGACTGGTCTCACTGACATCCGTCCCTCTTTCTTTTTTCCATCACAGCCAAAGAGCAGTACTTCATCCCAGGTGAGTGCTTGTAAATGTTCACGCCTATCATTGTCTTCCTTCTTTTCTTTAATTATCCTCCCGCCATGTAGCGGCATCATTTTTTCCATTACATGCTGTTCAGTTGAATAACACTTACCCCCAGGTTAGACGATCATTTCAGTTTATTACAACCTGGGTCACATTTTTGTAGTTTTGCCATTGTTTATTTTAGTAATAATATACATTTTATTTGCCACGTTAATTACTGAGAGCTGGGAACATGACAAAGTCAGACAGGGAAACAAACGCGCATTCAGATCACCTCAGGTTAGACACACTTATGTGGACGAGAAACTAAAGAGGGAGGCGGAGAAACAGCCTCTTGTTTTCTTTTATCACAGTTTACAGAACGACTTCCTAGTTCAACGTGGACCCACCATACTTTCCATAGTAACATGCACAGTATTTTCCGGCACAATGAGGGATTATTACCAACATCTCTGGTCCACTCACTTATGTGTTTGTATCCATAACTTCTTATCATGGCTAAAACTATGAAAAGACCTCAGCTACTCACCAAAGTAATCCCTTAATGTTGATGGTGGTAGGATGAACAGAGGAAATGAATAACTAATTAAGATTAGTTGAAAGTTATGTCCCAGTGGTAGTGGCTATTAAGGTATTTACACATATGAGAACAGCTAATTGGGCCTATGACCGACTGTGTGTGCATCTTAATGAGATATATGTGTGAGAGCGTCTGTTTTCCCTCAGCTCTGTTTTCCAAACAGTCTCAGCAGATAGAGTCAAAAGGAAGTGGCTCTTTGCTTTGGCATGAGCACAGACAGTCACTCACCAAGAGGGGCAGAAAAGGGGGGAGGGAAAGAAGGACAGAGAGGAAGGAAAGTGTGTCCTTTCTATCAGTAAAAGCTAAAGAAAATAAAGCCCACCAGAGGACCCAGATTCCTATCAGCGGATGTTTCCGGACCTCTTAACTAGAGCACTTCCAAGAAAATAACTAGGAGGAGCAATGATGTGTGTCAAAGTGTGTGTGTGTGTGTGTGTGTGTGTGTGTGTGTGTGTGAGAGATATTACGCCAGTGTGCATGTGTGTGTCAATTAATGTGTCTTTGTGTGCCGGGCTGAGATAAAGCTCTACGCTGGCTTTGAAAACAAATGGGAGTACTATGTAAGCAGAAAGAAGATCAAAGCCAAATGTGATTAATGAGAATTCCAACCTCCTTGAATGATAACAATAAAAGCCTCCACAAAACACGCACCCATGCACAGACAGCACAGGAATTTCATAATGCATTCATAATGAGGAACCAAGCTGCAGGGAATTATGAGAACTTCTACAACTCCAGCGATGAGTCATTCTGCGCCTCGGAGAGGGAAAAACCTCAACTCTCTACTCTGTTCGCTTCAGTTTCGCTTAAATATGCTGACAGTAAAAGTGTCGCCACCACGCACTTGTGACGATGGCGATGACTCAGGCTCACGAATCTCCCCCGGCTCCCCTGCGTCCTCAAGATCAAAGCACCGCGCTGCACTTTCATTGCTTCCTCCGCAGCGGGAAATGCCTTTTCCTGTTGTCTGGCCTGACGAGGGAAAGTTCCTAATGACCTGCAGGTCTGAGTCTATATCTCTCCAATGAGCCAGAAGTGACACCCATTCGGATGAAGTCTTTGCTCCAGCGGCCCGAGGAAGTTTTTTTTTTGCCGTCCAACTGTATTTTAATAAAGTCAACAGTGAGGTTTTGGGTTTAGGTTATGGTTTAAAATGTCAATGTTTATTTAGACAGATTTTTGACACTCAACTGTAGGATTCTGTCCTAGTTGTTTGAGGTTTCCCTGCTCATGGTTGTGGTTTGGATGCCCCACGGCGTCCCACTGACGTCATCTCCAAACCTCAGGCGGAGAGATGCACCGATGTGAGCTCGCAAAAAGAGGAACTGGACAAAAGTTGATATCCTGATATTCCCTCTCAATGCTCACGCATTACTGTACACGCACATACATACACAGACACAACACACACATTCACAGACGCGTACATACTGTCTCCTAAGTGGCTCCCAGTGCTGCTCCATTATTGAGCAGCCGTGATGTAACTGGCAGCACGCTTTTTGGCACGTAACGTCTATTCATAGACAGGAAGAGCAAGAGTGAGGCAGCATGGGGAGTGTGGGACATATTCCTGCACTTCCTCTATCAGGACAGACGTCTCCCTGCACCTCTGCCACTCACCTTTCAGTCTCTCTCGTCTGTCTCCCTTCGCTACTCTCTTCTTTTTCCTCCCTAGATGCATTTAAGTCCCTCATTTGCTCCCTCTCCTCTCCTTTGCCTCCACCTGTCTACGCTTCCTGTGCTCTCTCTTGGGTGCTCTGCTTCACTGACGCTGGCCGTCCAAATCCTCTTTGGCATCTCTATCTCAATCTCCCTATACTGTTCTTTTCACCCCACTGCTCCCACTCCATCACCTCTCTAAAGCAGCTCACCCCTCGCCCTCACCCATTCAACTCTCTCCTCTGGATGGCAGGAGAGCTGCAGGATGTGCCTAAGGTTTAAGATGAGTTGGGTTGCCTTTCAGGTCACAACAGGACAAGCTGCTGATATACAGCCGTGGAGGGAGCGGTTGCACGATTAAGAGCGCCGTGGAAAGATGAGGCGCATATGTTGGCATAGGACAGAGGTTGATATCCTTGTGTGTGTTTGCATTGTCTCCTTTTCAGGCACAGAGGACACCCGTCTGAACAACGCCTGTAACAGTGATCCAGTGTGTCCTCCTAAGTGCCGCTGTGAGTCAAACGTCGTGGACTGCTCCAACCTGAAGCTCACCAAGATCCCTGAGCACATCCCTACATCCACCAGTGAACTGTAAGGAAACAGGAACACATGACTATTTTACAGTGCTAACAGGAAGAGATATAGGAGGAGTCAGTGAGCAGAGAATTTTAATTTGTTTTCAATACAAAGTTGTCTCTTTAAACTTTCTCTCTAGCCGCCTTAACAACAATGACATCACTGCTTTGGAGGCAACTGGAGTTTTTAAGAGTCTTTCCCAGCTGAAGAAAATGTAAGTTGCTCTTTTATTTTATTTGTCGACTTTCCCTTTCAGCAGTCGTTCTCTAAATAGTGATTTACTCCTCTTACATGCTTCTTTCCCCCACAGTAACCTCAGCAACAACAAGATCACAGAGATTGAGGACGGGTCATTTGAAGGTGCGTCATCCGTCCATGAGCTTCACCTCACGGCCAATCACATCGACTCGGTCCGAAGTGGGATGTTCCGCGGCCTTGAGGGCCTGCGTATGCTGTGAGTGATGCGAAAACACATACAGTCACACACTCGGTCTTGACTTTCTGAAATTCAAGATGTTGTTTCATTTTTATTTGAATGCCTAAGTGTTTCATTTCTTTCCTCTTCAGGATGCTGAGAAACAACAAGATCAGCTGCGTCCACAATGACAGTTTCACCGGGCTGCACAACGTCCGCCTGCTGTCTCTGTACGACAACCAGCTGACCACAATCACCCCCGGAGCCTTCGACACTCTGCAGACTCTCTCCACCCTGTGAGGCCCTGGCATACGCACAAGCCTGTACCTTAAATCAGTCATTTTAATGTTTCAACGCTCTCACAACCTTTCTTACACTTTCTCTCAGGAACCTCTTGGCCAACTCCTTCAACTGTGACTGCCGGCTGGGCTGGCTTGGTGATTGGCTGAGGAGTAAGAAGATTGTGACCGGTAACCCTCGCTGCCAGCGTCCTGCCTTCCTAAAGGAGATTCCTCTGCAGGATGTGGCTCTGCCTGACTTCCGTTGTGAGGAGGGTAGGTGGTGCCAAGACACACAACTAACTGCCTGATTTGAGTCTCTTTCCGTATGTCCTCATTGAGGCCGTATCTGAACTTTTGTTGCAGCTTCTGCACTTCAAATGAAGTAATCTGTCTCTCTGAAAGGAGGCGAGCATTTTCCCATATAGTAGATGACCTCCACTATGTGTGAAACTGCCCTGTGGGTCTGACTGGTGAAGATTTTAACGTTGCACACTGCTCCACAATACGTAATGAAACAGAGCTGCTTAAAGTGTCTGAGATCATTTTAAATAATGGCCGCTATTGTGCGACTCTTTTGTTTACTGAATAGATTGGTACTCCGCAGTTCCTGAGCTGCTGGTCGATGCTGGGCTGAGTGGAGATATTGAGCTGTTTGCCTTATTGACCAGTCAGCCTATTTGCACCTGAATGAATGTTAGACTTGTCTTCGGGCTTCTGGCAGCTTCCTTTCTTTGCTCTTGCTGGTCAATATTACATTATCGAGGCTCCGCTCTCTCGCTGTCTGATTTTACTTTTCACATTTGTCTCTTCCTGTTTTTTCATTGTCTCAATGCCTCACCTTCAGTGTGAATGATTGTGCTGCTTTGGCTCTGCTTTGCCTTTAGGTTGGCTTTGTCCAAGTATTTTTTATACTCTTCTTTTTTGCTGGGGATGACAGACCTTCTTTTGGCTGTCCTTCTTGTCTTTCCTGCCCTCCTGGTCATTACTCCTTTCTCTTCCTCTCTTGTGGCTCACTCCCCTCTAACTCCTGTGTTTTTTTTCCCAGGCCAAGAGGAACCGTCAAGCTGTGTGCCCAGACCCCAGTGTCCCAGTGAATGCACTTGCCTCGAGACCGTGGTGCGCTGTAGTAACAAGCACCTCCACACACTGCCCAAAGGCATTCCCAGAAACGTGACTGAACTGTGAGTTTATTGGCATCCATTGCATGTGTATCTTATCATTTTGAGTTCCAGGTATTATTATTCCGTTGGCTGGCTTTGTTGGAGGCATGTCTGGAAAGGAAACCAAATGAGGTGATTTCAAATAGTAGAGAGGTAGCTTATGAAGCGGAAAAGAGATAAGAGTTGGAGAAAACAGTAGAGGCAACGAAAACAGATCTCATCATTTGGAAAAGGGGAAAGGAGTCAATAAACCCTGCAGTTATTCTCTCAGACATTCTTCTTCTGAGTTCCCTGCAGCCCTCAGGGCTAGCACTGATGTCACTCTCACACTCAGAGCCAAGGATCAGTGTGTGTGTGTGTGTCTGTGTGTGTGTGTGCGTGTGTGTGTGTGTGTGTGTGTGTGCGTGTGCGTGTGCGTGTGTGTGTGCACGCATATTTGTGTGAGGGCCAAAAGCCTGTCCACAGGAGCATAGGGGAGCAAGAGGACATTTTAATGAGCAGTTTTCAATGGAAAGGGGAGGGAATGGAATAGGTCTGGAACTTTCCAATACTGCTTCAAGTGGTTCAGACTAACTCACTCACACACACGCACACACACACACACACACACACACGCTGTGAAAGCCCTAAGGCCTGTCATTGTCCCAGCAGGTGTGACCAGGTGTGCCCCTCTGTTCTGGGCTTTCATCTAGTCATCTGGAGAGTTTTCTACTCCATCATTATCCCAAGTGTCCTCTGCACCGTCATTACCTATCATTACCTCTGAACCCAAAGGCCCCGCTAACAGACCCCTCCTGCCCTTCCCGCTCTGAGTACAGTCACCAACAATAGCAGGAGAAAGCCCCTGTAGCCCTGCTCAGAGGCAGCAGGACCCTCCATCAGCCGTTTATCAGGGTGACAGCCTCTAGTAGCACTTTGTGTTGGCAGTCGGCAGGTTGCTTGTATCCCCGCAGGCATGGTGTCAACTGTGGTGGCTTGGAAATACATTAGTATGTTAACACACACACACGCATGAACGCACATACAAGCATTGTACCGTCGTCACTATACATTGGTGTGCATGGTCACGTTCAGGAAATGCTGCGAAACCGAGATTTCACAAAAATGTCACCGACTGTAATACGTTTGCCATTTTTAACCAGTTTGCAGTCCCAGTAGAAGTGGTATATAACCAGTGTGTGTCTGGAATAGGACTGACTTCCATGCAAAACATCTGAGAAAAAAGTAATTGTAAGACAAAACAATCTGTTGTTTGGTGTAACATGAGATTAATTTGCAACAAGAGTGTGGGAAAAAACAGCTCAGCTCCTAACCAGCTGCAGAACAAAATGTCCAAATGTAGAATTAGATAAACTTTTAACACCAACTAAAATATAATAAAAGAGATGGCAACCTCATTTACTATAATTAGAAGACTCCCTTGATATAATGACTCACCTTGTTACCTTGTATCGCGTGCCTTCACTGTGAAACTCTTGACGAGCTGAAGTAAACAGCATTTAACAGCAGAAAACTATATAAAACATCCGTTTACAAGCACGAGCACAACTCGTGAAGTATAATCCAAGTCTCATTTATCCAGTCTTATGTTTGCTATATCCCACACACATCCATTTTCACTAAAACCTTACTATTTAAAACACTACAGCATAAACAGTCCTTGATCATTTACATTTTACACCTTTGATACAAATGTGAAAATATGTAAGTGAATGAAGCTGTAGATTACATTTTGGTTGGCTGGGTCGATGGAGTGGGATTTCCATTGTCTTCATTGTGTTTTCCTTCTTTTTCTTTGTTCCAAACTGCTCAGTAAAAGTGTTTGATCACATAACTCAACACTGTAGAAGCCATAGAGCTCAGCATCCCATGTCTCGGTCTCAAAGGAACAGTTTGTGTGTCTTTGTCCAGGTATCTGGATGGAAACCAGTTCAGTGTTGTGCCAAAGGACCTGTCTACCTTCAAATACCTGCAGCTGGTGTAAGTGTTTTCCCGCTTGCCTCCTTCGTCTCGCTGTGCAGATCGATGCAGTGAACTGATGCCTTTTCAACTTGACTTTCAGAGACCTGAGCAACAACCAGATCAACTCTCTGACCAACTCGTCCTTCGCTAACATGAGCCAACTCACAACTCTGTAAGTCCTGTTCAGCCTCGGCCGAGAGCTAGTATTTCATCCCGATGCTGACAGTCGGATGAAAACAGATGTATTTGATCTTCATGTATCTGTGATTATTTTAACGTTGCAGAATCCTGAGCTACAACTCCCTGCGTTGTATCCCCAAAATGGCCTTCAGTGGACTGCACTCTCTCCGACTGCTGTGAGTTTATTTTTACATTTCAAATGCATGCAGACATAAGTGTGTGTTCATCTTCGGTCTAGTGTTGAGATTTGGTTAATGTTTGAGCTCTTTCTTTGTCACATAATATCTGAAGAATTCTCAAAACAGCAACTTGAGACGAGTTATTTTGAAAGAAGCGTTCTAAAACAAGATAAGACTCACTTTCAGACCAAGTGAGTCATTAAAGGATATTTTTGCAGCTCGCTCTGACTACAGAAGCAGTGCAGCAGATGCTGAGAATCCTTTATTGACTCCAGAGGACTGAAACATAGCCTAAACAGTTATGACAGCTTATGAATTCACACACACTCTCTCACAACCTCCGACCTATTTACTCTGTTTAAATGGCAGCCATGGGGGCAGCGGCGGTGTCGCTCCATTTCCTACTCCTGCCCACACCTCATCTTCAGACATCTTCCCAGCATGCCTGTTCACCTCTAGACGCCCTGAGCTCATCACCGCCTCACCGGCAGGGCCAAACACGCGCCCCCACAAGCCACTGTACAAAATCACTCTGACACTGATTACCGGCGAATGTTTGCCCTGCTAACCGTAATGGTTTTGACTTTGCCTCCGGGCTTTTATGAAGTTATGAAGCCTTTGATTGTGCACTCTCAGTGACCATGGGCTCCCCGTAGTTGAATCGGTCTGCAAAATAACTGAGATGTAGAATGTAAATATGTCCGACAGATAAATGACGAAACCAAAACCGATCTTTGGACCTGCATCCAATGATACAGCAGCTGGAGGCCTCACGCTTTAACTCAAATGTACAGTTCGGTTCTACGAAGGAGAAACAGAGACCAGGCCCAGCCGCACTCCTTATGAGATTATATATGCATCTATGTGTGTGTGTGTGTGTGTGTGTGTGTGTGTGTAGCTTATGTGTTTGTCATCTCCTGGCTTGGTGCCCGTCAGTATGTGTGTGGGAGTAGACGTATCGGCCATGTGTGCTCATAGCAGGCACACTTTTTACTACTGACAACAAAGCTTCAACAAAGCCTCTTTTTACGGCAGGATTCGACTAGAGCCCCGATCATTACGAGGCACAAAGCGCGAGAGCCCTTTTAGTGGAATGAGAGTGAAGCTCGGCCATCATTAGCCGATGCCGCCTTGCTAGGCCGGGCGTGTCGCTTTGATCTCTAATGAAGCGGCGTCCGTTATTTCTGCTCTTACTCACTCACGCCGCCTTCACTTTTAGAATATTGCAAGTGTGCTAGACGCCATGTGAGGCCCTCCCCCAAACACCACAGGCCTCACACACACACACACACACACACACACACACATAGGCTCAGAACTATATACAAGCTCAGACACACACACACACACACACACACACATATACAGACTGTCTGGACTACCTTATTGTCTCAGTCAAATGGGAGTCCAAATGAAGCAGAACACTTTGATGTCTTTATTGCTGGTGTGATCAATCATAAGCCTCCCATTAAAAATCAATTGGTGCCATAGCTTTTTTCTTTTTCATTTTTTTTACGGCAAAGCTGTGTGGTTGCAACAAAATGAAAGCGACAATGAGCTCTATTTAATAGTTTCAACCGGGTTCAAAGTTTAAAGTTGGAAGCTTCATAGAAAACCGCAGCGAGAGGCCGAAGCCGGCTCCGAACGGGACGCACTCGTGCGTTCTCAAACACACGAGGTGCCAAAGCCTTTATAAAGCTGAACCTTTGGCTTTACGGAGCAGTAAAGAGGAGAAGAATCATTAACGCTCATGGCTTCAAACAGACCAGGGGTCTGAGGCTGGCATGGATGTGGTGTGGTGTGGTTTGATACGTGTGCGTGTGCGTGCGTGTGCGTTTTGTCTGTGTGTGTAATGCTTGTGGTTTGAGCTGCAGATTATTAAACTGCTAATTGGCCTGCTGGGTATTAGGTGTGAGGTGAGTGAGCTGAGGCAGCTCTAGGGCGTGGTTCTCTAGGTCTTGGGTGGGAAGCTGTGACAAAAGAAAGAAATGAAAAGAGCTGAAAAATGAGTTAATGCCGGCGAAGAATGAAATAAAACCTGACCTATTCTCAAACTGCGGCTGGATGCAGTGCTGTGAGTAAATGCCAGTATTACATGATCCTCAGAGCATGTAGCTCAGAGGACTCACAGAGTCACACAACCTTAATAACTGGTGGCAGGTAAACAAGCCTGTGTGAACATTTTGAACATCTGTGCACACGGCACGTTATAAACCATCATTTTACCCGTCCAGAAGCATCAAATGCAATTCCATTCTGAGGATCGTGCCAAACTAGAGATAGGTTGACATAGGTCAGATGGAGTGCTGTAATGATTTACAGCTGCAGAAAAGAAAATTTAAAAAAGGATAGACAGAGAGAATGTGAGCAGGAGAGCAGATCAGGTTTCTTCCTGGAGACTCCCTGGCTCCTTTCTCCCAGGAGATCGCCGCCTCGTTGGCACAATGCGGCTGGCGTCATGCCCTCAGTATCCTAACTCCGACTACCACAACCCAGCTACACACTCTACGCTAATAAGCATCCCCTCTGCACACAGGACAATTAGCTTGTTGTCTCAGATGGTTACATTGTGTATTTTCCCTTTCGTACGCTACTTCCTTACATTGACCAGCTTCGCTCTCTGTATCCTTCCCCCTGACTCGTCAACAGCTCGGTAGTAATCCACAGATCAAACGAAAGAGGAAGTGGGTTTTAAAGTCTGTTCCTACATTAGTTCCAATCATCCGGGCAGAGAGAGCAGATGCGTGATGTATTGGTGCTGCAGACGGAGCTGTGGTAACATTAGCATGCGGTCAGCTGAGGGCTGGAGGTGGTAATGACCCTGCGGATTACGGCAGCCATCAGTCATTTAGCCATTAAGCCATGTTGGCTTGTCACCTGTGATAGTATTTAGAGAACACCAAAGGAAATGACAGTACATACAATATAGTGTAGGAGCACACACACATTGATACGTGACACTTTAACATGCATATGCCTAAATATGCAACCACATTAATATACCTGTAAATCTGCACACACACACAATTGCACTAATGTTGTTCACCGTCCTGCATGTGTGCGTCTATGCTCAGCCTCCTTCTGCACCCCGTTGGCCCGGCCAGACAGACACACATGGAAACCCGACACCAGTCGTTTACATACTGATAGAGCCTCACGTCTGCCAGCTGCTTATGGCTCAACCAGAAAGACAAACACAACACCACCACCCAACACGACACATTTCCAGTTGTTTATCATTTTAGTTGTCCGAAAACATATCTTTGTGTGTGGGACAGCTTCAATTTGTCATTATTGATTATTCAGTCAATTATACTTGATTTATCCTTTTGTCTATGTAATGTGAGAAAACTGTAAAACTGCAGTCACAGTTTCCGATATTACATTTCCCCAAGATGACATTTTCCAATAGCTTGTTTTGTCGGAAATCCCAAATATATTCAATATTCAATCATAGAGGTCTCAGAAAAAACACTGTGGACACTGTAATGATGCATGGGGTTTTGTAATAATCCAAATAGTACATTTGACATTTTCTGTCAATCAACTAATCATTCATCAGTCTTTTAATTTCAGCTCTAATTGTACAACAGAATAGTTCCACAAAATATATATTTTTTCCAATTATGGTCATCCTTTTTTTATCTCCTTCCTCGATCATCCCTCAGGTCTCTTCATGGCAACGAAATCTCAGAGCTTCCTGATGGCATCTTCAACGATGTGGCCTCACTTTCCCACTTGTAAGTAGTAACACACATACACACACACACACACACACACACACACACACATATGGCCCAATGGCAGCCTATGTGATACTGTCTGCACTTACCCCTCACATACACATGTACACTCTCACACAGAAACACACAAAAAAAACACACACACGCACGCACACACACACATGTTCAGGCACAGAGGGGGTCTGCTCAGACAGCCGGAGAGCGTGGCTCACAGTGGCCTGTCTGTAGTCCTCTTTGGTGGGCTTCACATGAGCCAAGCCCTCCCTTAATCAACCGCAGTCCTGTGGTTGAAGTAACACACAGAGCCCTGTACTGCCTCATCTCCCTGTCACATCACCGAAACACACACACACAGACACACACACACACATTTACTGAAATGCACACAGATTATCCACGGTCTGTGGACATTTGTGTTTGTTTATTTATGTCTGTAATTTTATGTGAGGCGTGTAGGCATCGTGTGGTTGTGCATGTACTCGTGGACATGTGTAAAACTACAGTCTCACAGTCTCACAGTCTAGTATCTTTGCAGTGCGCCCTCTGCCATCCAGCCTAGATATGCACATCATCCCCTGACAGCCACTGATCAATAGACCTATCGGTGTCAGAGTTGGAGATGTCGAAGGGGGGATAGAGAGAACTAAACAAAGACATTTTACAGCAGTCAAGGCTGCAGGAAGACAGGGTGAATGAAGGGACGGAGGGCAGCCATTGATCCCCAGTCACAGTCAAGTGGCTTTCATGTTAGCAGATGTCAGGTGTCAGCTATTGGCCGGCCCTGAAAGATGAGCCTGTGTTCCACCGTAATGGAACAGCATCGATTCAGGAGTGTTTGTGCATACAGCGGGAGGACAGAGCAGCATTGATTCACGACCACCATGACAGAAGTGGTTAAGAGTGCCTTCTGTTTGCACCTTTGTCTATAATTGAGAAGCCCTTCTGCAGATGAAGTATGCACAAAATGGCATTGAGCATTCAACTTTAAATCTTCTTTATTCTTTGAGGAAAACGTGGTTTATTTCTATAGTACACAAAGTTGAGCTGGTTTGATTTGCGTAAGGCTGTAGAGACACCTGCTGGTGACAGAGTGTATTACAGTGGATGGCAGAGTTAGTTACTGAACTAAAGGAGTAACACAAAGCCACCCTAACTCATGAATCCATGTGTCTAACTATCAGGGCGATCGGTGCCAACCCCTTGCACTGTGACTGTCGCCTGCGCTGGTTGTCTGACTGGGTGAAGACGAGCTACAAAGAGCCCGGCATCGCCCGTTGTGCTGGCCCGCAGGGCATGGAGGGCAAATTGCTGCTCACCACCCCTGCTAAGAAGTTTGAATGTACAGGTGAGTTACTGTGAAGGCCACGGATACATCATATAAACGCCTACATGCAGCTCCTCCTTAACGGCCTGGTGTTTCTTAGGCGATGTGGACACGGCGGTGCTGGCCAAGTGTAACCCCTGCCTGTCCAGTCCCTGTCTGAACCAAGGCATCTGTCACAGCGACATGGTGGAGATCTACAGGTGCAGCTGTCCTCCAGGATTCAAGGTCAGCTCCACAATGCTACCACCGATTTGTGAATATCCTCTATAATAATTTACAGCAAAGAAATCTGTGTAATTATTATTATTATTATATTATAAATATGATTTTCCTTTCCGGGTCTCAGGGCAAGAACTGTGAGACCGCTCTGGATGGCTGTGTTAGTGCCCCATGTGCCAACGGAGGAACCTGCAAAGTGAATGAGGATGAGGAGGGACAATACAGGTGAGGAAGCCAAGCGGTGAGATTGTATTTATCTCACAAAAAAAGTAGAAATGAGGATGTAATGAGTGTATGTTTTTGCAGTTGCACGTGTCCACTGGGCTTTGAGGGCCCCGCTTGCCAAACCAACATTGACGAATGTGACGACAACGACTGTGAGAACGGCGCCACCTGCGTCGATGGAGTCAACAACTACACTTGTTTTTGTCCGCCCTACTACACAGGTTAGAGCACGCAGCACTCAAGAAGCAACTGCACTGCAAAAAAGAAATTGATTAAAAAAAGTTGATTTCTTGACATTAATGAACTCAAGATAAACATTCTTGAAACTAGATTGTCTTTTAAATTGATAATACTTGAATTACTTATTTACTGGTGGAAAAATATATATTCATTCAGAATTGTTTTTATCTTGCCAAGTTTTAAAACTAGTCTCATACTTGAAATAAGCAAAGCCATCTAGTCATTTAATAATATTTTCACATGTTTCTTGTCTAGCCGACAAACTGAATTGAATATCTTAGTAAAACATAAGTAATGTTATGCAAATAGTGCTTGAAACAACACATGGATATTGCTGTAACAATAAAGTCCTGTAAAACTTACTTTGCTGTTTTTGCAGAATGGTTCTTTCTCTGTGTTGTGCAGCAGTTCAAACCTTTTTTAAATATTTGTTTTGGTGTAGGGGAGCTGTGCGAAGAAATGGAGGATGTGTGCGCCCCCGGACGGAGCCCCTGCCAACATCAGTCTACCTGCCTCATCACCTCCACTGGCCCCAAGTAAGTGTTTGCTGGCAGCCACATCAGATGCAGTAAAAATTGCTGACTCTGCAGAAATTGCAAAATAGTCGCCCAGACTTTAGTCCTTTGATTCCACTATTGTATTTGTGTGTTGCAGGTGTGTGTGCTCTCCTGGTTATGTTGGTGACGACTGCAGTGTAGACTACAATGACTGTGAGGAGCATCGCTGTCAGAATGGAGCTCAGTGTGTGGATGAGCTGAACGGATACTCCTGCGACTGCCCTGACGGATACAAGTGAGGAGAGCTCACATTGAACAGGCTTTATGTTCAGTTTAATGTGCTTCACTAACATTGCACTTCTTCTCTGTCTCTCGATAGTGGTCAGCTGTGTGAGGTTCTCCCATCTCCGCTGTCCTTATGTGAGCTGGCCGACTGCCAGAACAACGCACCATGTGTGGAGCGAGGCGGCCGGGCCCTCTGCCAGTGTCCTCCGGAGTTTGGGGGTCCACGCTGCGAGAAGCTGGTCAGCGTCAACTTCATTGACAGAGACTCCTACCTCCTGCTCTCTGACCTCAAGAACTGGCCACAGGCTAACATCACCTTACAGGTATCCACAGAGTGGGACTGAACATGATGTGTGTGTGTGTGTGTGTGTGTGTGTGTGTGTGTGTGCACGCTGCCTTTCTGAGATCTGAGTACTTCAAACACATGTTTGCTCTGTAGGTGTCAACAGCTGAGGATAATGGCATCCTACTGTACAATGGGGACAATGATCATATTGCAGTGGAGCTCTACCAAGGTCATGTCAAGGTCAGCTACGACCCCGGCAGCCAGCCAGGACACGCCATCTACAGGTACGTTTGGGAGGTTTCCTGTAACGGTTAGCTGATGAAAAGGTGGCATTTGTATGTTTCTTATGTCTAATCTCCGTTCTCCGTCGCCAGTACCGAGACCATCAACGATGGCCAGTTCCACACTGTGGAGCTAGTGACCTTTGACCAGATGGTGAACCTGTCCATTGACGGGGGTCTCCCTACAACAATGGACAGCTTTGCGGCGGTGCGGCCCCTCAACGGGGAGGCTCCACTATACGTGGGGGGTAGGGGCCCTCTCCAGAACACACCTCCCTCCTCTGCAGGCACTCTTAACTACTACACTACTGTCAATCACCCTCCCTCCCCCTCGCTTTGTCACCACCGCAACCAACGCCTCCCCTCAACCATGCAACCCTCAACCCTCTCCTACCTCCAGCCTCACCATCCCCACCTTCAAGCCTGACTGTGTCTGCTAGCGGCCACACATTCATTCACAACAAATACATATGCACAGATGCCTTATGCACACATTTATATTGAATAAATAGCCTATTTCCTTGACATATAAAACATTACTCTCAAAAATGAAATTTTGGATTACAACCTCTTGTGAACGTACAACACATAGATCTATAGTCGTGTCAACTCCGCCCTCTAGTGGCTACCATAAGAACTACCAGACACAGTCTTAACTTCAGATTTGCATGGATGTGTTTATGTTATGTGTGTGTTTATGTTATGTGTAATGTATGATGTAGTTCCTCTTGACATTCACATAATTTAAAGATTTAGTTGGTTAATACAAAGATAATTTGTGTTCATGCAGTCCCAGGTTCGGTGCTGACCTGTAGTGTGTTTCAGTGGTGCGATGTGTGGTGCTGTACAACACTACAGGACACATTTCCCCATACCACTTTGCCTTTTGCTGACATTTGTTTTAAGGATAATGTGTCTTGTTGGGCAATTGCTAAATATCAAAGCCCCAGAGTACATTACTTTGACAAATTGTACACGCACTGTTGGGATGCCCTTATTCGAAATGTCTTCCTTCATTACACTCATACCAGCCCTGTGTTAGTTGTCTGTCTGTGATCCAGTATGCACATCTGCACACCTTTTAAAGTCATCTGTTTCCCCTCCTCCTCCAGGCATGCCAGTGGATGTACACTCCGGTGCTTTCCGTCTCTGGCAGCTCCAGAACGGTTCAAGTTTCCACGGCTGTATCCAGAACCTCTACATCAACAATGAGCTGCAGGACTTCACCAAGACACAGATGAAGCCTGGCGTGGTACCGGGCTGCGAGCCCTGCAAGAAGATCTACTGTGTGCATGGCATATGCCAGCCTGATGGGTTCCAGGGACCAGTGTGCCACTGCCAGCCCGGCTGGAGTGGGCCGCACTGTGACGAGCCGGTGACCAACCCCTGCCAGGGCAGCAAGTATGTTAGCGAATGGAATACAGTTCATATTTAACAGTATCCATCCTACTGCCCCTTGTCTTGTGAGGGGGAGAAGTACCCACATACTTTAATTAAGTAAAAGTACCAATATAACAACTCAATTTAAATATGCACTACATGTATTGCATTCAAAGTAAAATCAAATATCACATAATGTTTTTTTAAAGCCAATCCATTTCGTGTCACTAGCCGGCAAAACCGTCTCTGCCTGATGTGTCGGGATTGACGTGGTAATATTCAAATGTAACAGGTCATTGAAATTAGGCAATTTAATTTGATGTGTTTTGTTTATTTGAATTCTTGAGCATATTTAGATATTAAAACAATATTAATTTGAGTAAATGTACTTTTTTGTTATGCATGAATTCCATGATACTGCTTTATAAACTGAATTGATGTATTTACTGAGCAGAGAGTTTGTGTCTCACCAGGTGCGTCCATGGAAAGTGCATCCCTCTGGACACTCAGTCGTATCGCTGCGAGTGTGTGGAGGGTTACCGCGGCGCCCTGTGTAACCAGCAGGGGGAGCTGTTCAACCCCTGCCGCCGCCTGTCCTGCAAACACGGTCGCTGTCAGATCTCAGACACAGGAGACGCCTACTGCCACTGTGAAAGTGGCTACACCGGGGAGCTATGTGACGCAGGTTGGTTTTCTCTTTGTCGGCCTGTACACATGTTGTACGACATATATAACATGACTTTCTATTGCTGTACTATTCTGACTTTTACTATGATATATCTTATGTCATATTATATTATGACTTTTTAAAAGACATACTATCCTATTACAAGACCTCAGTGCTTACTTATAGGGTAATGTTGGGTAAATTATAGAGTACGGTCTAGACCTGCTCTGTATGACAAGTCTCTCAGGATAGCCATTTTACATTAATACATTTAATTTAACCGTATGAACTTATATATTTAGACTATGATATTTTTTTACATTTCTATGACATAAAATACTATTACTTTGTAATATGTATGGGAAGGGTCTTAAACAATGGTGTGTAATATAACTTCAGGATTCCTGCTTTAGCCTGATGATGGACCCTGCTTAAGTTAACTGAAGTCTTCGGGTCTTTTTCATGTTTTCCAGAGTCTGAATGCCGAGGGGAACCTGTGCGAGACTTCTACCAGGTACAGAGAGGTTACGCCATCTGCCAGACAACACGCATGGTTTCATGGGTAGAGTGCACTGGAGCATGCGATGCAGGGGCCTGCTGCACCAGCCAGCGAATGAAGCGCCGGAAATACACCTTTGAATGCAGCGATGGAACATCCTTCAGCGAGGAAGTGGAAAAGACCATCAAATGCGGCTGTATGGGCTGCATGTAGCACCATTTACTCCCATTTCCTGCCGCTGCCGCCGAGCAGAAGATAGAGAGAAAGGAAAGAAGAAAGAGGACTGGAGTAAAGCGAGGGAGGGAAAGAAAGAAAAAGAGAGAGTATAAAGAATATATATAAAACCTCTATCTATATATTATGGACAACAATGTTTGTAAAATAGGACATTTCCTCCCCTTCCAAGGGTGTGTGACCTACAGTAACACAGAGAAACCAACATCATGAGCGACAATGTAGACGTGACAACAACAGCAACAGAACCATTGTTCTGCAACATTGTTCCAAAGGGTCCAGAGATTTCAAAGGTTTTGCATTCAGAGTGAGGCATCCCTCCAACCCAAATTACCCAGTGTGAATTCCCCATCCATCTGTGAGGCCTCTGACAGCCTAGCCACCATCTACCATCTTTGCTTCATGGAGGCGGCGAGGACATTGGGGTCCAGCCGGGCTAAGAAATGGCAAAAGAGAGGAAGAGAAAGACAAAAGGAAACAGAGGGATGAGAAGAGAGCGGGACCGTTTGACTTGGCAAAGCTATCTTGAGTTGAGCTTGGCTGGGTTACCTGGAGAGGGCTGGATATGGTTTGGGTTGAGTTGAAGTTGTTGTTGGTTTGGTGTAGTAATTTCTCTGCCGGGATACACTCATCCATCCACACATGCACATGTAGAAGTGAACAAAGCAAAGGGAGGGTTAGAGTGGCACATAATCCAGTGCGGATGTCGTGACTTTGAGGCCAGGCGGTCTGGCGTCACAGTGGTTTGCTGTGAGGTAACGTAACATAGAAACTCCATAAGAATAGAGACTGCACTGACTAGCAGCACTGAGAATGACAGTCGTACACCTCTCTGAAGTACATGACCATACGCATGGCATACATTCATTTACAGTCTTACCACTCCTAAGAGTGAATGGTTCCACTAAGTAATCAGTGTGCATAAACACCGACCTGGAGCCGGCAGTGTCCAGTGGTTATCATTCCCCCAGCATGGATCGCCTCAGGGTTAGGATGATTTGCATAATCCCGCCCCCTTTGAGCAGGAGGCTGTTCAGCCCCGCTCGTCTTGATGCCTGCAGTATTAAACTTGTGCAAACTGTTGCATGTGTGGAGAAGAGTTTGCCGACAAATATGTAGAGCTTCTTAATATCATTATACATGTTATCAAAAAAAGGTTGCAGATTCATCTTCTGATTTTTATTTTGTTCTGTCTAATTTGTCATATTGATTTGCTTTTATTTTTTGTTATTTTCTGTTATATTTTGTCTCATGATGTAACCTAACTCCTTTAGCTGCCCCCCAACAACTCTTTATATAGAAATGCCTAACAGATTCTAATATATATATTTGTATTTCATTTTGGTATAGTATTTTTCTATGTTAAAGAGTAAGTCTGTTTCTGGAAGCTTTGGGACTGGTGGTAAGGCATTCAGTTGGTTCCCTAGGTGTTTTTATTTGTTGATCTCACTTGCTTCAACAAGGTAATTAATTACATTAATTGGCCAAAAATACAGCAGATGGTTGGCCTTGTTGTATAGGAGGCAGTATTGGTCTAGAAATATGTTTAATATTGTATATGTTGTCTTCCATGTGAATATTACATATAATTCATGAGAGTCTGTGCTTGATTTTATTTATTTTATCTAAAGGCATTTTCCTGTAGAAAGTGAAAGGCATACATGTTGCTGACTTTCAAATATTTTCTAAAATTTCAAAAAGAACAAAAAAGATAAAATAATGAATAAAAATAGCATAAAAATCTGTAAGGTATTTGTAACATCACTTGATAACGAGTCAGTGTTTTCCTGCTCTCTGGCTCAGACATTCCTCATTTGCTGCGAGGGCTGGAGAGGAAAGAGCTGGGCTTAAGAAAGGTCCCCTCAAATGTACCGTGTAATTACCATACCACACTTCAAGGCTTCTGATTGTTTTCATGTTCCTTTTGTTGAAGTGTTGGCTTGTATTTCTATCATTTTATTTTGAGAGATGTTTGCCATAGGTGTTTTTAGTTCAACAGAGTTAAAGTAGTCAAGCTCAACTTATCATAAGCTGCTGTCAAGCCAGAAGAAATAGGATGAAATTGCTTCTGAGGACAATGATCATGTTAAGGTATCATCCTGTGTGAAGCATTACACGCCCGTGACCGACAGATCATACAAGAGAAAGATCTGGACATTTCAATGTCTGTCGGTTCTGACTGGTTCTCCACACACAGGAAAAAAAAAAGAAGAAACGGTGCCAATTACAGTGAACACAACAGTCATACCTGAATGTATAAATGTGTATAGATAAATATGACCTATGCTTATTCATGAAGTGGTAACTTTAGCTGTTAATTAGTTTCCAATGTAAGATATAGAGATCACATACTGTTCAATACGTGACAGTCCATCAGGATGGCTCAAGGCATTGCTCTCCCTGCAGATTGGGATCGTGTTTCTCATTTTGCTGATCTAAATGTTGAAAGTCTCTTTATTGTGTGGCAGGCTGCAGAGACAGATATCAGCTTGGGACAATGAACACAGAGCTCCTATTCAAATCGCTACCCATGTTACCTTTGTTTTACATGCTGTTGATGTGATCCCAGTAGTGTACAATAACTCATAAAGGGTGCCGATGAACAGTCACTGTAACTCTTAGGCTGTGCGCCTCGTAAAGGTGCACATTTAGTTGAATGTGGCTTTCTTTCCATGTCTCCTTTCCTTCCTCTGCACTGATCTGTACTAGACTGGTGCGTTCAACTCCCCGGTAGACATCTTAGTGGTGCTTGTGCTATATTGAGATGTAATTCAGTTATCTGGTCACATGACCAGAAACACAGATTTACCATCCTATGAACTATATACATAAATATGTTATTGTAAACGACACAATGTCTCTGTTGTATTGAACTGGTGCAAAAGCTTAAGAAATATCTCTCGTTGGGTTCAGTCTATTTACTTTTTGTTACAGGATTGATGGTGGGATTAAACTGAAAAACTCCCAATAATGCTGAATGTATGTAGTGCCACCGACAAAATGTTTACCAAACCTCCACTCTTTTTCATTAATTAAACTTAAATGTGTGTGCTTTTAACAAAGTGTTGTCTTTTTTATCTTTTACTTAATGTCTAATTAGTTGTTTTACAAAACATAAAATAACATGTCTAGTCCGACACAGATGAGCAGTCCTTCAAGGGCTCAGAGGACATGGATACGTGAGCAAATCCATCATGTGATGTGATCAAAAGCTCCAGAGCGGCGACCAAATGGATTAAATGTGAGAGATTTGTTGGAGTTTTCTGGTCCACTCGTTTCCAAGGTTAAGAATCAGGTCAGATTCACTGCAATAATGTCATACGTCCCCTGAAGGTGATATAAAACGAATGGTTTACATTTCAATCATTTCCAGCCCATTTCAAGACTTCACTTACAATATTTCATATGTAATGAACTACTCAATTGTATGCTTATACGGTCTTGATGGTGGAAACGTTTCTCCACTAAATACGGGGCCGCTTGCTAATGCTTTCTACTCACTAATCTGGAAAATCTATCTGGAATACCAATTTGTTTGGGTCGCATTCTTTGGTGCTTAATGCCGTTGTACAGCTTGACAAGCTCCTGTATAGTTTAACTATAGAAGGCTCTATTTGGCATATTAGGAAGGTAAGTAGGCAAGTAGCTACTTACTTAAAGTTAACATAAGGAATCAATGCATTGTAGTGTTAATGTTACATTTGACAATTGTGTAAGAGAAGAAATATATTAGTTTGTATTAGTTTATTAGTTTATATTAGTTTGTATTAGTTTGAAAAAACTATTAATATGACGGTGGGAACAATAATTACTATGGTTCTTTTTTTATTATAATCAGATCGCTAGTGGAAAATATCCAATTGTGTCAGCAGGATGTGTTGGGGATTCCCTCTCCTCTGGGTCAGAAGGTGCAGCAGGGTTTTCAGCCACAGCAGACGGCCCCTCTCAGGATGGGCTCGTCCTCAGAGTCCTGATGTCGGTCCCCAAGACTGCCGAGCGCCTTCCTCCACTGACTGGTGGGGATGGTCTGAGCCTCAGGACAGAGGACAAGCTTGTACAATACCTCAGCATTAGTCATTAGTACATTTATCTGCGCCAGGAGCCTTCTTTTAGCTGGTCCAGCACCTATGTTCATGGCTCTGCCAAATATCATTTCAAAAGGACTGATGACTTCTGGATCGGCTCGGTCCTGTATCAGCACAACACGTATTCTCCTTTCTTCTGCCAGCATTGTTTTTGCACATTATGATATGACATTGTTGTCTTTAATAATATCAGAAGGCTTTCGTGTATTACAATCTGTTTTCCTTTTATCAATCCCAACCATCAAGAACTCCAACTCTGCATTTCCCCGTGATGACACCCTTCATGTGCTGCCTCATGCATTACTGTCTTCTGCAATGGGGGAAATAGAGTTTCAGAGTTAGGTACATTTAATTGTATTCACTGTATGTTTGACATTACATAATATCTTTACCTCCTTGCTGAAGAGGAAAGAGCAGTTTTCTTTTCAAACAGTGATGGACCAGTACTAGCAATCCTAGGTTCTGATAGCCCGTAGTCTCTGGAAGCCATAAGGACCGTCTGACGCTGCCACAGCCGTTACAGACAGGCATCGTATGAAGTCATTCTTAGAAATGACATCACCTGCTTCTTTGTTTGTGGTTTTGTAATTTGTTGGATGGCTGTTGCATGCTTTGGGGATAAAGATTTGCTTTGTTCTGTGAGCAGGGCTGCTCATAGCTTAGTGTTCTAGGGTCATATTCCACAAGCAACCTTGTCAATGTGTTGTCTGTCTGTGTTGTCCCTGGGTTAACTTCACTTTGGCCTGGACTCAGTGCCTTTGTGGGCATAGCTTTGTTAGACTTCATGCGGAAAAAAAACCAACTTCAAAACTTGGTTCCTTTTTCCATTATATGTTCATGGATTCTTACATTGATAGATATGTATATGTTCGTGTGTTCTTAATATTTCTCTGGTTTTCTGGGATCCGACCTTTCCTAGACTCTGAACACAATCAGTCTCCACCTTTTTCTTTGTTTTCTCCGTTTGTTGTTCCCTTTGAATCCGCCCCGCTCTCTTCGCCCCTTGTCCCATGCCCCAGCAGTAAGTGTGACCTCGTCGTTGAAAACTCCCGAAATTGCCTTTTGAGGCGTTCTTCAGTATCAAACTCAAGTGACAGTTGTCATCATAGGTAAATTGCAAACACAGTGGTCTCAGACTTTGAAAACTGCTTTGTAGATAAGCCTTGAATAATATAAGCAGAGTGAAATATCACTACTCACCATATGGCCACGCTGTAGAGACACTGGCTTTGGATCGGAGAGGAAGCCTCACAGGGTCACCTAACAGCCAGCGCCTCAAGAGGAAAACACTCATCTGGCTGAGTGAGGTCTTGTTCAACAGCTCAGTAGCTACACACAACACATGAATGTGCCTCAATAGGACTTAGCAGTGAAAAGCCTCTGTGTCCGAGGTGGTGACGTGAATAGGGAGGCTCAGTTCATCCTCTTTATGTAATAAAAAATGTGAAAGGGTAAGAGGATTTGATTCTCTGCTGCAAATAACTTTTGCATTTCACCATTAAGGTCATTCACCCGGTTTTCTGCCTGGCCTGGGGTGATGGAGGCACACTGTTTCCCAGTCTGTCCCACAGCGGGCGCTTCCTGTGGTGTCAGGGCGCTCGCCTGTGAGCCGTATGGCAGGTCCACACCGTGGGAAATGCCTTCATTGGCTCCAGCAAGGCCTTTCCCCAAGCTGAACCGTGGCTTTGGCATGAGGGCAGTCCACCAGGAGCTCTGCTGCCTGCTGGTCTGGTACTCATGTACATATTTGCGTGGCAGGGCATTAAGGGACCGTTTGCACAGTTTACAAGCTTATTGCTCCGCCTGCCGCTGTGGTATAAACACCTTTGCATTTGAATATACAATGTAGTATATTTCCATAATACAGAGCCCTTTAGCTTTCTGATTAAATAACATTTAAATGCTTGTATAAAAGAGCCAAGAAACAAAAGATAAAATTCCAACATTTTTATATCAACTCCAGCAAAAATACAAAGTTCTCAACATAAAGATGTATCATTCTTGGGATTACCACAAATAAAGCAGTTATTTCTTTCTAATATACAAAACCAAACATTTTAAATAGCAACTGCAAATAAACATGTTCAAGTCTGATTTGGTGGGCTGGTTTAGATTTGCTGAATCCGTTAGCCGACATGGAGTTCTTAAATAACAATAAAAACATGACAGACATGTTTCGCATTTACAGATGATTTACCCTCTAAGAGAAATGAACATAATACAAATAACACTGTGCTAAAAATGACAATTGACTATACACTAATGCAAGATACTACTGGAAGTTAAGAAACTTCACAATATGAGAACATCTGTCCGGCAATAATAAAACAAATAACATAAAACCAACATACTTTGATTCACAACTCAGAAGTGTGACTAGACTACCCCAAAAATATCATATCCAATGTGTGTATAATTAGGGAAGGAATTCATCACCCTGTAATCTGCTATTAATGCTCAAGCGGCTCTAAACTTCGTTCATATTAACCAACTAAATATACATACTTTTCTGGTCTTTGCCGTTATGAAATATTGTTTTGCGAAGTGATACAAGCCAGGATCTCAGAGTGATTTCAGATAGTGTTTCAGTACAGCATTTTGAGGCATAAATATAGTTTTGGGGTTTCAGTTGTAGAAAGGCAACCGCTCTAATGCAAGAGATGCTAAAATAGTCTCCATGTCAACAAGACTTAACACATGTAGAAGCAGGTAAAATATTCAACGTGAAGTCACTATTATGAGCAGATACCAACGGGTGCAATGGCCGGAAGTGACCGCGGAGCTACACGGTGATGAAGACGACCCGACAAAAACAAGAACATAAAAATACAAACATTTGTCATGACACACACAGATCACACCGGTCTGTTTTAGCAATGCAGACTGGTATTTGCTTTAACATCTAGTACAACGATAGTAAGAACAATATTAAGTTAATGCTCTGGCCAAATGAGAATATAAAAATAAACCTGGCAGGTAAGATTAAATCAGAAAATTTGAACGCCTCAATCAAGACAAGAATTTACAGATGATGCTCGAAGCACATGTTGTGGGGAACGGAAACTATTTACAAACACTGAAGCGAATGAATGTGGACTACCTCTCCAGGAATCTAAAGTTGTTGTAACTAAAGGACAGTTTTCACATTTAGCAACTCATTCCATTACTTCACACTCCATAAATAAGGCACCGAGTCACAATAGTCACGTATTCAGACTTGTGATTGGAAGACAGGCTGGAGATACAAATTGCCGACTTCTGCAAGTAAAAATTGTATTGAAAAGCGGATCTCCCTTCTCATAGCAAGCGCTGAACAGCAACACAGTGCATGCTATCATCTAAAACTAAAATGATACACAACATGAAAAAAAGAATAATGAAAAAAAGAATCAACACAGAATGGTGAGTGAATTTAACTTCTAAAATGAGGTTTGACGGGCATTGTTCTCCAGCCGTGTCGTAGGGTGCTGAAACCAACAGCAACTACACCTGCTAGACATCGTTTAGGACTCGTCTGTAGCAGCTCAGCAAACAATCCATCACATTTGGATTATTACACTGAAGCTTTACTTTCAAAATCCGTTCCTGCTTCACATATTTGCCGACTGAAAAAGGTGGCCTCTGAAGAGTAGAAAATAGATACTTTTGGTCCTTCTGAATATATTCCAGATGAAGGAAGACACAATCCCCTTAATAAAGATGATCTCTCTCTCAGCATGTGCATTTCATTTGGAGAGCGACTTCCTGGTGCGCTTAGCTCGGGTCTGCGAAAGCTCCCGAGCTCTCTTGGTTGCCGATTTGGTGGCACTGCGTGGCAACGAGGCCGCTCGGCTCCTCTTTGCAGGGGACCTGACGGCCCCCCGTCTCGTCAGCGCGGGCTCCTCGCTTCTCCGGACCGCTTTAGGGGCGGGGTTTCGTGTCTTCGTGGGCTTTGTGGCCCTCTTTGAAGCGTGGCCGACTGCCACCTCGTTTTTTCTCTGGGACCTTGTTAGGACCTGATCGGCTGAGGGCGGAGACTTGACATCCGCGCTCTGCTGCGGGGCTTCAGCAGCCTGCTCTGTACCTTTGGTTGCTGGGACGGTACTTTGTGAAGAGTCCTTCGTTTGGATTCTTGCAGCGATCGCTTTACTTAAGGTGGGCTTTTCCACCTCTGTTTTCTCTGCTTCTATTTGATTTTTATTGTCGCCCTTGCTTTTAGACGTGTCGACAGGGTTGTGTTCAGATTGTTTCGGAGACCCGAGACGTTGAGAACATCTCTTTGGCAATTCCTCGGTTTTAGTTGCGTCTCTTGAAGCTCTACTGCTCGGAGCCTTGACTGTCCTCTGTTGAGCAGGAGGCTTGGTAGTTCTTTTGCCGGTCAATGTTTTCCTTCTTTCCATTTTAGCTGCAGATGCTTTTATTTGTTTACCAATGGGCAGGGAAGATTTTTTTGCCTTTAGAGATGGTTTCAGATTTGACTTGGCGGCAGACTTTTTGGTGGCCAGTCGTTTCCTACTGTTGGTTTTTAAAGTTTTTGAGGCCTTTTTGAGTCTGACATTGGTTTGCTGAACCTGCATCTTCTCTCTGATGTTTGAGTATTTCCTTAAGATCCTTGCACTAGCTGGATTCTTTGATTTACCGGAGGATTTCTGTGATTCAGCTATTTGTCCAGAGGCTTTGGCAGATGAGTGGGACTTAGTCAAAGTCTGAGTAGTACTGGGAAACTCTCCTCTCTCTTTCCCTTTGACTGAGTTTGCTTCTTGCTCCAGTGCTCTAGCAATCATTCTCTGATTCTTGGGGTTGCTCTTTACAGGAGAGGCGATGGCAAACTTTTTCAGATGTTTCTTTAAGCGCTCTGCCTGTAGGCTTGGAAATACCCCCTGAGAGGCCCCTGCACTAGATGAGCTGTGAAAGCACAGCTGGGTTTCTGACGGAAGACGTGTATTCACTTTCTTGACAATGACAAGGGACTTTGTTTCTGTTGTTTCAAGGAACCAGCGACAAATACTGCTGAGATTAAAACCTTTCATGAAGAGCATTTGGACCGGTGAGCCTTTCTGGTGTTCTGAAGACTTTGATTTTCGGGCCCTGCGTTTACTTTTCCATATAGCTGCCTGTCTGTCTGCTTTGTTTTTGTATTTTGTTACTGGGTGACCATCTTTGTCCAGGTGCACCCAGCCTTTTTGCATTTTATCATACTTAATGTTCAGATTTGTAATTAGGTGTTGGTTTTCTTCTCCAGTCAGATTCTGAAAGAATTTGTTAGTTTGTTTTGTGGGCTGAGGCCTTGGTGTAATGGCAGGGATGGCTGAGCTGTGGGGCAACCCAGATGCAACAGACACTGGAAGGGGCTTCACCTGAGCTTTGGTGACCCTCTCTGGAATTATTCTGATAGGGGATGCTCCCTCACTCTGTCTTTCATCTACAGTAAGAGCACTGGTAGAGGCTACAGCCAATCTTTGTGATCTTAAAGCTGATTTATTGTTGTCCACTGGTGATGACTGAGAAACAGACTGGTGGGACATTTCAACCTTACTGCTCTCACTTCTTAATGGCATTCTTTTGGGTTTTTCTGATAGGGAAGAACTGCTTTCATCTCCACTTGCAGACCGGCCTTCTAAAGATGCTACACTCGGCTTCTGCAACGTAGCAACATCACTTGATTCTGCCTCCTTTCGGAGAAACCGCTTACTTCTTAATGGCATGAGGGTTAGCATTTCAGTCTTTACAGGACTTTGATTTTCTAACGGACATGATAACTCACTTATAAGTTGCTCATTTTTACTGTCATCTCCTACAGCCTTTGTAGACTGTAGTATCTGTTTGGCCTGCACTCTATCTTCTACTTTGTTCTTTTGTATTTCTTCAAAGGTTGCCTCCACCGGCTGAATATTTTCAATGTTTAATTCTACAGTTGTCTCTGGGACTGCTTGCTGTTGGGACCTTTCAGAGGCTGCGGGAGAAGATGACCTGATTGGAGAAGCAACCGGAAGTGAAGACGCAAGGGGGGGAGCATGGGTAGCAGTAGGTTTCGGAGATAAAGTGGAAGTGACAGCATTTGATTTAGGAGACGGTAAAGGAGTACCAGTGGGCCTCTGGCTAGCTGATCTAAGTTGCCGCTGATCGGAGAGAACAAGCAAACTATCCTGATCTCTTTGAACTTTCTTTTGTTTGGTCTTAGATTTTGGGCTTGATGGTGTGGCAGAGGATGGTTCTTTCACCTGCTGAACCCCAGGAGTAGTCTCAATGGATTTTACAGCTCCGCCTGTTTCAGGTAGAGGCTTCTCTAAACTTTTGTTTTCAACAGTTGAATCAATAGTTGACTCAACAGAAGCCTTGTTGGGGAACTTCCGACTAGATTTCACTGGGGTTTTATTGGGTGATGTGGTGCTGGTATTTGATCTACGGCGCAGACTTCTGTCAGATGCCGATATGGGTCTACCATTGACGAAACCCACGACTACTTCTGTTTTTCTTAACCGCTTTGGTTGTGAAACTACGGTACCTTTTTTCCGGCGCCAAGGGGGTAATTCTTTCAAAAGCGCGTCAAGTGTCTTTGAGGACACGTCAATGTCATTATCACCTTCATTCTCTAAAGGCAGAACACCATCAACTGCTTCAGACGTTTCAATTTCTGTCTCTTTCCCCATTGGCTCCTCTGCCGAACCTGTGGCGTTGGACTTAGCGGTCACTTCGACGTTGTCGTAGTGCATCTTTGACTCCGTTTGAAGTTCCTGCGGTTGCTCATCTTGCATTTCCTCCCTATTGTTTTCCTCCATTTCTTCCTCAACTTGAGCCTCTGGAGATGGGGCTCTATTTTGCTGGAGAACAGGCTCACTGTTGTGCACTAATGCAATGTGGGGCTCATCTTCTTCTGTGGAAATATTCTCTAATGGTTCCACTACAGTTTCTGTGACTATTTGGTCATTACTTTCACGCATGTCCTCTTGAAGCTCGGGCGTGTTATCTTTTTCTGCTTCTACTGGCGCCTGAGCAACACTTTCTTCACTTTCTGCCGTTGTCCCCGAATCTCCAGTTGTATTCTGTTCAACATCTGTGTTTATAACTGTTTCTTTGTTTTCTGTTGGAGGCCTAATGGGAGATGAAGGGGAAGATTTCCCATTACTCTGACCCGTCTGACTAGTTTCGACTAGAATATCTCCTTCACTGGCTGCTACCTCCACCCCATCTCCTGTTCCTGGTATCACACTCTCATCCGACTCTTCTGTGGACATTTGTTGATTCATTGCCTCTCTGCGCGCCCCAGCAAAGGGCATATCCACAGTTGGTACACCTTCCGGCTTCGAAAGCACTTGCATTGGGGTGACCAATGTGATAAGCTCTGGCATTGGATTAGGACACTTGCCCCTCCCAGCCAATGTACGGACAGTTTTTAACTCCCAGATTTCATCCGAATACATATGTCCTCTGGTGCTTTTTCTGGCATTGCGGCGTGGAAGCATGCCGCGCCGCTGTTCCTTAAAACACTCTGTAATTGGTTTGTCAATAAAAACAATGTCACAGTGGCCAAGATCAGGGTCAGCTATTCCCCTGCAAGCCGAGTCCCTGATCCGATGATCAGAAGATGACTTGACGGTCTTCCTGGCAGTCCGCGGAGAGCCTGAAGGAATGGTCATGTGGACTGAAAACAGGTTTGCTGTTTTATCTTTGGCATGACCTAGAGTCTCTCTCTGCCTTGCTTGATGTGTGTGACTAGTCTGATTGTGTCTTTTCACAGAGGAGCTGAGTCTGGCACTATGAGTTTCTGTTCTGTTGGATGAATTTGAGTTACCCTGTCTATCCTCCGAAGTGTCAGACTGAGATGAAAGAGAGGTGTTGAGCACACATGACAACTTCTTACCAGCAGCAACATTGCTGGTCATGATCTTCATCTTAAGAGGGGCATGATCACCATTACGATTGTTTTCTGCCTCCATTGGATTAGCAATGGTGGTGAACAAATCTTGGTTGCTTCCTGACCCCGTGCTGCGAAGATCCAAAGCAGGGCCAGCAGATGTTTTCAGTGAAACAGCATTCTCTGGAGCTTTTTTCATTACACAGCTGCTTGGGATAGAATGGGACATATCCTGGACCTCTGACTTGGGAGTTAATTCACTGGGAAACCTTAGCTCATGGCATGACTTCTCAAGGGTGACTGCGCCGGATTTTGCAGTAGAACAAGCAGTTACCTGGATTGCAGAGGTAGATTTAGGGGCTTGCTGTGTATTGGAGGATGCCAGTGCTTTGACCTCGGTCTGAAGAAAGCCTATGGCATTTACTATCTGTCTCTGATGGTGGTGACAGAGTTTGGCCATGAAGTGTTCCAGCGTGGAGGTGTCTTTCGCCTTTGCAATAGGCAAGTCATGAGGCTCACTGAGGAAACAAAGAACAAAATAGATGTAATTGCACATCAAGCAGCATTTGATTTATACCATTAATTGGTATGTGATTATTACACGTATGAAGACAAATGTTCCTTCATATCTACAAGTCCCTCATAAAGTTGACAAAAAGTGGTGGAGCTAAATGTATGTGTGAAATAATTCAGAAATATTAAACAATGTTTATCATTGCATATTTATTAGAAGAATATGTGATTTTAAAAGTGAATCTTTCATCCAGTGAACTTGACCAATTACATTGTTACAGCTATAACATTTTTCTTTTGCACAGTGGTGCCTTTTGTTACCGTATACATCGAGAAAATCTTACACATGCACAAGACATTTATTAATGGTCGCCCATTTTGATTAAAACAAGTCAAACACATGTTTATCACCTTAAAGAGCAAATACACAAGGGGGAAATATAGTGTACATCATTTTTGTCAGGTTTGCACTTATTTAATAAATAGTGCAACGGGTGACATTTAGACACAAGTGCTCAACAACTTAAGACAAATTATCTATTAAAAGTAAAATCAAGCGCAACATGCAAAGCTAGTTATTGTAATACGTGTGAGCTTTTGTTTGGGTGTGGGCATGTGTCTGTAGTTCTGGCTTAGGTTTTTTTTTGAGTGAGGTAGGTCTATTACAAAACCCTCCAAGAGCCTTGGAACATTTATACCATCACAATACGCCAAAAATATATCAATCTTTCTCTGAAAAGGTTATTTCTTTGTAAAAAAAGAAATCCTTCCCAAGATTCACTGTGGTCTTTTAACAAGAAATGAAGACACAAATGAAACCACATCTGGATCCCTGAGGTGACATGTCACAAGGCTGTACTGGGTAATGATGACTTGAAATAGCTTTTCTCCCAGCGTGAGCTGCTGAGCAAGAGGTGCTGGCAACTGCATGATGCGCATGCAGTCAGAAAATGGTCTGTTGAGCATCATCTAAAATTGTTTTAAAATAGATACTTACGAACTTACACTGCATTTGTACACAACCATAAATGCTGCGTTGCCAAATACCATGCTACTAATATTTCTACTGTGACAAAGTAAAGCTGAAATCTCAAACAATAGTAGAATATATAGTGCTAAGCTTGCTATGTAGCCTCTACTCATTGGTAGTTCCCCGCTGCATAGAGAAGTGGAAAAGTTAAATCTGGATTTATATTATTACTCTGTTGAATTGTCAAACAGATGTTAGTATACTCCACTAAATGCATGGAATAACAAACAATAGTGATTAAAAAGCATTACAGATTTCAGCTTTAAATTGCAATGTTAACAATACAACCTTTGAAGTAGGTTGTATTGTGAGAGAGTGTGAGTCTTAGGACTTTTTGTTGAATTTTTTTTTTTTTTTAACCACATGTGCTGCTTGAGGCACTGAACTGGAAAGAAAGTTGTTAATTAAATACCATCTTACTTGCAATGAGGTTATATTGACATTCAGTGTGTAACAAAGTATTAAAAACAATAAAACTGTGAAATGCTGTTCTACTTTTTTGGGCTCCAAACTAAATTATTTCTACAGCATGCCAACCGATCTCAAATATAATCTTTTGAGATTAGAAAATATTTTGTTGGGATTCAAAAATAACATTTGCTGGAACTGGAACCTGATCAATGTTTTTTGCTAAGCTCATTAACTTCACATCCCTCTTTGCAAGGTCTAAGGAGTAAAGTGGAGTACCTGAATAATGAGTGGTGAGTGTTTCATCCCTGAGGGTTTCGCTCTTTGTTTCACTTAGCATTACAGTAAGGAACTGCCACAAAGTACATGCCAGTTTCGTCCAGAGGAATAAAATAACCATAAATAACCAACCTAACAAGCAGAAGCAAACCAAACTCATTTCAACAATGTTCATACTGCACATTAGGGATATAGATAATCTGTCAATTACGAACTACTATATTTCATCATACATCTTCAGTGAACCATTAACCAGATTGAGAACTGGTTTAGGGATATTTCACGTTCACAGTACACTCTACTTTATACATTGTTGACTTGACAGTAAACACACCAACACTCCAGTACTTTCAATACAACTGCCTTAAAGATAAACTTCACCATATACAAGTAACTTCCCACCGACACATATGATTTTGTCCAATCATGCACAACACACCCAGTGTCATTCCTGTACACATCGTTAATGTTAAATCAAATATACGTTCTCTGTACATGTTTTTTTTATGGACAGGTTCATTCTCGACTTTTGTCCACATACATTATATTAAACAAGCAAAAGATACCCAACTTGCGTCGGAATAGAGTAAGACAATCTTAACTGTTGTCCCTTCACATCGATAATGAAAGAGAGTTAAATATATCTTTAATCTAAAATGATCTACTTGTGTCTATAAACACTATGTGAATTACTTTGTGTTTGATCAAAGCCATTTACATTCATGGTTACTTAATTGATGATAAAAAACATTAATTTGTAAATATTGATTAATCAAGACTGCATTAACAAAATAATTCCAAACATGTCAGTTTGAGTAGGTATATGAGGGGATGAAACTCTTCCTCCAAAGCAGGGGATAATAAAATATGCTTTTGATCATAACTGTCCGAACAACATCCCCACCCCAAAAAGAAAAGTGTTGAGACAAAATATTAAATAGAGCAGGTTGCGATTAACACACTAAAATGTTTACAAACGGTTATATAATTTATGACAGCTCTTTCTATAAACGATTTGGCTTTAAGATTTCCACAATGGACTGTGTTGGGTAAATGAGAAATTGCTACAATAATTAAACAGCCATATCACAGTCTACAACACAGTAGACTGTGATGTGGTTTTTCCAGATGAGGTAGTCAACTGTTAGATTTGCTACAATAGACAGTGAGGAGCACAAAGACCTGTTTTACCTGCCAGCACAACAAAAGCGCTTGTAGTATATGAATTAAAATGCATTCAACACTGAATGGGAAAATAAAGTGGGCCGTTTGAGTAATGCTGAATGATTGTCAATGCAAGAATAATTTAATCAATGAATGTGAATCAGTTACTAGTTTTTACTTAATCATATTAATCATACATGCGTATTTGAAGCAACTGCTTTGTTTTAAATGTTTTAACAAAGTCAAAGATATTCAGACATTTTGTGACTATGTATGGAAATTGTATGCAATTCAAAGTCCTTCATTAGTTACACATAATGAATATTTTAACCTTAAAGTGACAAGAAATGGAAACTAAAGTATTCCTGAATTTAAAACAATAAAACACAAAATAAGAGAAGCCAAACAAGTAAGTTCACCATCTAACATAAAGTTAAACTATTGTTACAGTGCTATTGACATACGAGTAATAGGTAATGTGCGCAAGTCCCTGAACTATATGTTACTACCAAATCTCACTCAGAAATGTTTACAATCTAGGCAATTGTATGTATTATATGCCTGCAAATATAATATCTGAACTAATGCTTGTAGTGAAGGAATCATTTCTTTTATCAAAACATCCACATTCATCAAAGCAACATTGGTACATCTAAAATCCTGCAAAAATTGCAAAAAATAATAACCAAGATTTGCTCGAGTTGTGCATCAACCTGATGAAAGAATTATGGGCCAATATCCCATATTCTGGAATGTCCTGAGGTATAAATGGTAATGCACAATGAGGTGTCCTGATAGAGCAAAATAATGCCTCTGGACGAGGCAGAGTCAACGACACGGAGTTCCCTCTGCAGAGTCCACTTGGCTAAAATTCAATGAAATTGGCACGTATTGGCCACAGGAGGCAGGCCTTTTTTTTTTTTTTTTATATAAACGTATAGTAACAGCACCATGACCCGACCTTCTGTATGGTATTAATCTTAAGGAAATGGCTTCCACCTGCGTTTTGTTTTATCCACTTAATCTATAAAACATAGTTGTTAATGGATCAATGACTTGCAAACTATGATCCACAGTTACAAACAAACGCGGTAGTTCTGTGCTTGCCTGTAACTGGTATTCTAATCCAAGGTTAATCACATTGAAGTGGACTTACAAATGAAATGCTCAGCCTGAGATGGTATTATATACACACCTTCTCAATGCTGCAGCCTCATACAGGGACAATACATTTATTTTCATTGAATTTCTGCCATGGTAAGAGAAAAAGGTTGGTGTGATTGAGGTGTGAATAAAACAGTAGCCAACAAGGTAGCTAATTTGGCTAGCCAGCAAATGTAAATAAGCTAGCACAGTCAACCAGTATGTTAAGATCTATCTGCTAATATTGCTTGATAAAAGTTCTGTTTTTTTTTATAAAATAATGACTTTGTGAACTAAGAGCTTCTAAAAATGACAATGTTTCTAGATTTTATTGAGACTAACATGTACATAGAACTAATGTTATTATCTTGTTTATCTGGAGCAAACACTTTAAATATACCTGAATGTAATTGAGAGTTAAAAATGAATCTGATACCAAGAGTTTAGCTTGTGCCCTTTTCATGAAAGTGAATAATTAGGTCACAATAACGGAGAATCATTCTTGCGAACAAGGAGTGTTGTTAATTAACCTGAAGAGACCATTCTTTATCATGTGCCATTGGCAAGCTAGATGTGTATGCATGTACAGTATATGTATAATACGTTCATACGTCGTAAATAGAAAAAGAAAAATTCTGCCCTTCTTGTGTCTCAGAGAAAGACGTTCCCAGAGATAATACCTGACATCTGAAGGCTTACACTGGCACTGAAATGCTACCGATAACAAGTTAAGGTATGTTGTGAAGTCATCTGAGAGTAGGACACACATACTTGTCAGTAAGACATCCTGAAATGTTACCTCAAAAGGGGGGTTGGGCATGTTATCCTCCCCCATCAGAGGTGACTTGTATGAGGCAATGATTCTGTAGCTGAGATATAGATATATATATATATAAGTGTGTACAGTGATCCACTATCTGATAAGAGCCATTTTCTTTGACTGACAAGTACTGCATTCCAATCTGAATTTATCCTGAGTGCAGTGAAGGCAATGTTAAAAAGAAAAAGAAAAAAAAAGAAAAAAAATCATACCATTCATATCGGACGGCAAAACACACAGAAAGTGGTGACAAACCTATCATGCTTAGTTTGGATTCAAAAGGAAAGTGAATTTCTGGACAACACACAATGTTATTCCAACAGACTAGAATAATAAATAAATATTTTGAATATAGTGTTTGGAATGAATACATACTCTGAATATAATAATAGTGTTTGGACAAACAGTTTTTTCTTACATCTCCAGTGTCTATTTCAGTCACAGATGTGCATTTGCGAAACAGTGACAGAGACTTTCACTTCCATCCACAAAGGCCTAACTACACAGTACTAACGATATATACTCTCTTTGAACATAGGACCAAGTGCTCTGAACAGTACTGTGAGAAGACACCGAGGGGCGCCACTTCCTTAGAGATAATTCAATTTGGTTCTGCATGTAAATAATTAATTAATGGAGCCAGGAAATTATAGTTTCTTAAAACATAACCTGAATAAATAAACTGAAATGAATCAACAATATACTGTGGTATATTATAATTTAAAAATAGCAAGTATGCCTTCTAGGCACAATGTGTTGGCAGGGAGACACATTGAGTGTTTATAATAGTAAAATTGAATAAATTAACAATAAATATGGGTATTTTGGTTTAAATGTTACATAGAACTATTACGGTTGTAGTGGAAAACAAGTCAGCTACTACCACTGTCTGGCAAATGCAATATCTGTCTGGTTAAAAGTACATCTTCACAAGTACATCACTCATTTGATGAGAGACTTCCATCCTGGAAATCATTTCCATTCTCTTCAGATGCACTCTCTCTTTTCTCAGAATCAATGTGCGGGGAGTTTTGTAATTCTTTGCTCCCTGGGGAATGTGAAACACTCTGCTCCTCTATCTTTATCAGCTTCAGTTTCTTCTTGGGTGGATGTTTTAAGGTTCCCAGTCGCTCTTTAACTTTGTATTCCAGGGTGCTGTGTGGTATGCCATAGATGGTTTGGGCTTTAGAGACACTCATTTTCCCACCCATCACCACATCAATAGCCTCCTCGAGCAGGTCAGTGTTGTACTGCCTGTATCGCCCACGTTTCTTCCTTGGCTGCTTGTTACTGAGGTCTGACTCTGAATCCAGAGGATAGCTTCCCCGCAAGGCTTTGCGATCAGAGTCTTGAGGCCAGTATTCCTTCTCTGAACCTGAGCTACTGAAACCTCCACTGCTCTTTTTCTGGATCTGCCTTGGTAGAATGGAACGAAGTGCTTTTCCCAGATTGTTCTCACAAGCTAATCCTGAATACACAGTGGACAGGGAATCCCAAGATGGGTCTGTTGCCAAAACTCGCACCTGAGGAATCTTGAGGTCAAAAGATGATGAATGAGAAAGCGAGAGGCTGTGGTCCCTGCAAGCCTCCTGGAGGTTTCCTTTCTCATAGGCAAGTGACTTTGACCAAAGTCCAGCAGCTTCCAACAACCTTGGTATGTCTTTAAGGTGCTCACTAGCCTCACTGTTGGTTTTGAGTTTGAGGAGGGCCCCAAAATTACTTTTGGAATTCCAGGAAGCAGATCCATTTTTGAAAAGGTCAGTAGGTCTGGAGCTGCGGCTGAGAGGTGACTCTGGGTCGCTCTCCAGATCTGGCTCCTCTTTGATGTGCAGCGCGTATGCAAGAGATGAGGAAGGCTTATAACGGGCGGAGTGGCCGATATTCTCCCTCCTCCTCCCATCCTGTAGGCTCTTCATAAACAGCCCGACTTGCCCGTCCGCTCTCAAGGATCGCCTGATTGGATGGAAGGAAATTGGGTGTAAGCAGAGCTTGCACATTGCCTTTTTCTCTTTTCTAAAGGAGGATGGGTTGGGGAGGGGAGGATGTTGGCCACTCCTTTATTATATGACCTTGCTTTGGTAACATAACTATCTTTAAAAAATAACTGACTGCGAGGTTGTGTATATGACTTTTAAGAACAAAAAAGGCTCAAGTTTGACAATTTTTTTATTTGCTTGCTTGGATGATAGTTTACAAAATCTGCATCAACATAAGGAATAAACAAAACAAAAAAGGGCAAAGAAACAATTAAAAGAAAAGAAAAAGGCATTTATTTGAATACATAATAGGTCTTGGCTTAAAAGCATAGCCAGAAGGAGGCAATATTTGTCATTGCAGTAAGGCAGCTTGGCACGTAGCTGTTAAGCATGGCACACTATGTCATACAAAATGACTAATGCAAATAAAGCTCTTGACATTTTGTGTGTGACGTTACCAGCGAACAAGCGCAGAAATAAAAGAGTAAGCCAGTAGAGGGTTGGTTGTGTGTTTCAAAGTCAAAGCGTGATCACATTAAAAAGGAAAAGAATTGCACTATTTATTAGGAAGAAAAATGTATCTGGCCGTTAGATCAAAAATAATTTAAAAAAAAAAGGGGATAGTATTTTCCACCCCCAAAAGATAAAATGTAATTCGCTGAGGACTACCTTTACACTAAGGACAGCATGCATGTCGAAAATCATATTCAAAGAAAGATGAAAATCTGAGCCAGCTTTATACTGCTAGGAATGTTCATCATTTTTAGATCATATCAGATATCAAAGCAGCAGAAGAGCATGCAAAGCCACTGGTGCTTAATTAATCCATATCAAAATTTAATTAGAGGCATATTCAAGGCCAGATGGGTATAACGGCATCAAGAGGCTTTCCTCTCAAGGAAAACAAAAAAGAACAAAACTACAACATAAAATAAATCATATTTGGATACAGATATTGTCTCAAATGTTAGATTTAAGAATTAGGTAAAATGGAAATTTGTCTTCAGAGAATGCAATTTAAATCTGAAATACAGCCCTCTGATTTGGATGACAACATCAGAGGGCATGTATATTTTCTAATACTTGGTATGAGTGACTATGCACTGCAGGAAATGTTGGCATCATGTTTATCTGAATGATATGAAAACTACTCGCATTTCTAGTATAGTAACTGACGTACAAGAGATGCTTACTATTTGAAATTTAAACAACTGAATGCAATCCTTCTTTGGGAGAGGAACATGGCGTGCAAATTTGAAATCATGTATTTGAACACCTCTACTACAACAACCACATCATTGAGAATCAATTGAGTCTCTGAGGTTTGTTTTTATAAAAATCTACATTTATGCAGGACTACAGTCATCAAGGAGAGTTTTGTGACAAAAAGGTGGAGCAAGATGCAATAATAATAATAGAAAGGCTATAAGTCCTTCTGTAAATCATCATCATCAGGCTAGCCGGTGCCTTGCCAGACAATATACATTAAAAACGAGACCACGCTGACAGAATCCTTCTAAGCCACAGTAGCTCACAAACTTACAAGATGTTGCCCAATCATTGTACAGCTGGCGATACCAGTGACTTAGACAATAAATTAGGACCAAGCAGCTGCATTAACTATACGTTTGCAAGGTCAGTTATTTTGAATGGCAACATGATACAAACTGCATCCACAAGGACGCACTGGAGTGAGGTTTAAAAGCAGAATCCAGTGGTGGAAGCACATGGAATATTTCAATCTGTTGCAGTGGGTAAAACCCTTTCCCATGTTTCTTTGTGGCAAAAAACACTTCTGTTAGCACAACCTTGTTTGTTTCTGTTCACTTTCATCAGGGCACCAACTGGCCGTTCATTTTATCAAGCCATCAACTGGCTGGGTGATCTCCAATTTCAGGCCTCAAATTTCAGGCCTCAGCTAAAGCCCATGCGTTGATGCCACTACACGCTACTGTTCATTCCAAATGTATTTTATGAGTCATCCTCAACTACGTAAGATATCCTCAAAAACATTGCTGCCTAAAGACTGGAGACTAAAGCGACAAAGAAAAGAAAACCCAACTTACCCTTTGAGCATGGATGTGGCTGGAGAAAGGCAGGGACTACGGGCAGGCAGGCTGCTGCTGCTGCTACAGCGACTCTTTTTGATAGACAAGTCAAGAACTCCATCTGTTACAAAAGGCAGGGGCAAAAAATGTTGTCTCAATTCATTTGAGTCTGTCTTTTTACCAGCGCACTTGTTGAAGCATGAATCAGCTGCTCCATCACAGATGTGTTGAAGTTCGCACTACCTTGTTCACGGGGCACAGCCAGGGGCCTCTTGATGGTGAGGTCAAGAGGAGCATCCTGGTCAGCCATGAGAAGCTTGCTGAGGACGGGGTTCTGGTTGGGTGCAGGCCCCGCCAGGGTGGCACCGGGGCTGGTAGAAGGAGCAGCCCCTGCGAGCAAGGGCGGGGTCGGCAGGCTTTGGTCAAAGCAAGGCTGGGAATCAGAGCCACTGTCCTGAGGGGAGCTGGTTTTTGAGGTATATTCGGCAGCAAACTGTCGGATCATTCTCTGAAGGATCTCTCGAGCCACTACAGGAATGTGTGGGTCAGAGAAATTTGGCACATCTGAAAGGAAATAAATGAGGTAGGATTAACAATACATGCTAAAGTAATTTTCCATAAGGGCATAAGGGATGTAGTTGGAGCAATTATAATTAATGCAAAGAACATTAACATTCATAATTAACAATAAAAGCTTAAGTGATGGTGTATGCCATCTTGTTGTTAGGCAGGTTCTCCTGTATTAAGCACATTAGTGTCATAATGCAAAATACTTCTGCACTAAGCCCACTCTTTAACTGAGACATGAAGACTCACCTTTTCTGCTGAGGACTGCATTGAGAAATTCCTCGGCTTGTTTCTCTAGTTTGTTGATTGTGGTCTGATCTTTAACAAGGAGCGGTTTGGCCGAATCTTCAAGCTCCTCGTTGCTTAAGCCAATTAAGTGTTCCTGTAAAATGACAAAACTGTTAAATCAGTGGTCTTCAAACTTTAATAGGATACATATAAACTGAACAAAGCAGAAGCAGATTTTGTTTTACTCAGTTTTATTCCATTCAGACCGATTAGTCCAAACTTTAGGTAACTAATTATTTGAGGAAACCCTGATGGAATTGAGAGCATGGACACTTTTATTGCACTTCTAACATTCATCTTCTACTTTTTTCCCCTTCTACAAATAAATACAATTCTGAAAGACACCATCAAAAGAGAAAAAAAAATAAGTCTTACCTTTACTTTGTCTCGTCTCAAACAACAGAAAAGACAATTTTCATCAAATGGCCAGTCAGACACGGCTGTCGGCTCAAAGTCTGTGGACATAAAAGGATGACAGGAAATAAAATACAATTGTGTGACAAAATATTTGGCATTTAGTTTTCTGAACAACATGTACTCATAGCCAACTTAAAAGCTCAAACCAATGCCTGTCAAAGTGTTTAGACGTGTTTTAGGGAGAATGAATCAGGAATAGATTGGTTCAGTTCAACATCAGCAGCCGTAACCAACTGATATTGTAGAAGGTCTACTTAGACGCTGATCGTCCTCTCACTGCAAATATATTTAAATCCCAAATAATGTCCACTATTGTCTTACTGACGACATGCATTGTAAAAATGTCTGTAGGACACTGTAGACCTTTACACTGGCCCCACGCCATCCAAACACCAACTTTGTAGGAACACAAGGCATCTTCTCTTCTGCGGCCAGAGGGGCCGTCTTGTAGAGTGAATGTAGAGGGGTACCAGATGGTACAATGCAGCAGCATAATGAACAGATAACACATAACGCTAGAACCACAAAATTATCATTCATGTCATCTATATGCTTGTATGATCATGGCCACTATTCATGAAATTGAAAATGGTCGGAGATTCTTACCCTTAAATAATGTTAGGTCTTCTACCAGCTCTGGACCAAACAGACCTTCGAGAATGCTCTCAAAACCTGGAGAAAGACATGAAATTAAATAATTATGCAGCTGCAAGCCGTGCAAACTTTGCTGGCCCCCCATGAGCTTCACAGGATACTCCTTTTCACCATGTTCCACACCAGCGACAGGTATTAAATCTGGACTATTCTGAAGATGTGTATGAAAGTGTATGTGTGCGTGAGGTGTGTGTATATCAATTGTTAAGATTTACTGCAGCAGAACAGAGATGTTCTTAAACAGATCCCTGTTTAAAACAATATCCACCCAAGAGCCCAAAATAATGTGTTGTAAGGTAGAGCCTGTTCTACTGCAAGTCACTGACACTTGATGATGTCTTATCCCTTCACCAAGGCTCGTCTTTCCATTTCATCTTAGCAAGCCGTGTAAGCAACCACCTGCTTCTATCAAAACACATATTATCAGCTTTCACCCGAGGTTTTTTTTTTTTTTTTACTTCAACAGTAAATACACACACTCCATCCTCCTGTTGCCAGGCAACTAAAGCACCTACAGAGTTGGGAGTGACTTCACGCTGTAACGCTAAAATGAAACAGCCAGAAACAAGACTGGTGACAAAGTATCCGATACAATGTTGCAGATTGGGAATTCTACCAAAACTAAATATTCCGTCCACTAACTAACTTAAAAGACTCTGGAAAAACAGCCTATACCCCATTTACATGCAAAAATTGAATATGCTTTATCGATGAGATGATGTTATCCTACAGTCCCAGCTGTTTGAAAAATATATTGTGTTGTGCTGCAGAGGACTTTGCTTAACAGTGCATTAACACAGAAAGCAATGTCTGCTTCTTGCTGCAGGGTCATCAGCGTAACCAATCCAAAACCAAGACATGCATTAAAACAAGCGCTAAAGAGGTCAGAGGTAACATCTGTCTACAGAACTGGATCTTAAATGATGTGCTCCGCACTAACAGAAACAAAGTCATGAAACAAAGCATTCTGACAACACAAAAACATAATAGATGGCTGTTAAAAAACTATGCAAAACACATGTTTTTGAACATTTAAGCTCTAGTAGTATTTAAACCTATATCTAAATGTTTCTCACAAGTTAAATTCACCAAATGTGTTGAATTGGTCATCTACTTACAGTACGTCTTCACAGATAAGTAAAAAAAAAAAAAAAGATGAGCCTTGATGGTCCACTCTCTTCCTAAACTCAGTGAATTCAATAAAAGCTGTCATCTGTTAAAATGCCCTCGCTCTGCTTCTCTACAAATTCCCACCCACTTTTCAACAGCCAAACATAAAGAGGGTGGGGGAGGTGTGGGGGTGGAAGTGGTGAAACACAGCCTTGTCTATAGCTGCAGCGTGAGTCTGTTTCTGGGTTAGTGCACAGGACTTCAGCTGAAGCTATCCAATCCTATTTCTGAAATATTTCAGAGGCAGGGAGAGAAAAGTAGGTCATCCACTTTCGTTTGACAGTGCAGCGCCGTGACATCAAACTACTCTTCAGGAATTCAGTTTCGGGCATTTAAAAATGTGTCATGATGTAAACCATGACTTTGAGGCAATATTAACACATTCCTACTGGCAGAACATAGTGGAGTGTAGTAGTGACTAATGAAGAAAACATCTTCACACAAAACCAGCGACTTAAATTTAGAAGACCAAGCTGCATACATGTGCAAAGGATAAAATATTGATAGCGTGTATAGCTGTCATGCATGCTCTACAAAATAAATGAGTATAAAAACTGAATAATGGCCACAGTTAAAATGCACTATCAACTATCACACCAAAACCTCACTGTTTTGAATGCCCTACACTTAATTATAGTATGTACATATGTGACGCACTTCTGGATGCAGAAACAACACTGTACCTTTTAGCTTTTTCAGGTGTCTTTCCTCTTTGAAAGAAGGTTCACCAATAAATTAACTGAAGAGAGAATTAGGCCACCTATGAGCCACTACTACACATATCTGGTGTAATCTATAGTGATCAGCGCCCAGATACAATATGAGCATGGGGTACAGAGGTACAAAAAGATAATGAGAAAAAGAAAAAAAGTAGCCCAGTATTATTTGCCAGCAGGCATAACACCCAATTATATCAAAACCTCAGTCAGGACAAAGATATCAGGTTAATAAGGCCAGCTTTGCAAAAATGGGAGGCAATACATCTGCAGGCCCAATTGCATTGACGACATGTCATTGAGCCTAATTAGAAGATTTGGTCTTTTATTCAGAATTGGTATTGCATATCTTTCCTTTACTGGGAGAGTTAGTCATTCATGTCAATCATCTTGCTCTATATGAAGAGAATGATGATTCAAAATCATTCCCTTATTGGCGTGTTTTATTTATAATTTATTCCAAATACATACTGTGGCTTGCCTTTAGGTAGTTTATAGCTTGGTGAAAGCACAGCTTAACTCTCACTGAGGTATGTTGAAATGAAAAATTAAATAGTATGATGGCTTAAATGTAAAAAATAAATCAACGTTGTTCTAGAGCTGAGCGCAGCAACCTTTTAGTTGTAAAAGACAAATTACTTGATATATACATTTCCCATTTTAGCCTAAAAGTTGGAAATAATAAAAAACAGCTTTGATTAAGAAATTAAACTGTATACTTATTTAATCATTACTATCAATATTATATAAGTTATTAGATACCGTAACTACTTTATATTTATTGTATTGAAATGTTTCAAACCATAACACATTAACATATGCTGTATTAATGATGAACGCAGTTCTCTTTCCATTCATACAATGATGCCATTTATTTTTCTCATAACTCTCCTATGAATTTGGATGTTATAAGGACACCTTTATTTAAACTATAGAGAAGCATTCTTGTTTTAAATGGAGAAAATACTCTTTTGCCAGGCTTTTAAAATAACGACTAGTCAAAGTAGTGGGCTAAGTTACAGATAAAGAAATGAGATAAGATTGTAATTATGCTTACGCACCTGGGAAACCTGGTGCGTAACCTTGGACAGTAGCTTTTTACATACATGAAACCAGTACACACAAGAGAAACTCTTCTTAGTCAAGAGATATTTTTAGACAGCTTAGATTTCAGGCTAAATTTAGGTTTAGGTTCAATTTGATTTTGCAGACCATCAAAACTTCAGAAGCTGCTGCCCCCCGGACAGATTGATTACCTTTCATTTCAGGATAATTCAATGATTTGAGGACTGGTATTAGTACCTACTTTCACCTTGAGTTATTTGGTAACAATGTCTAACAAGGCTGTACTGTTCAGTACTTATACATCTCATCTAAACAGTGATGGATGATCCTTTTGTCAATAACAAAGTGGAGTATTAAAACTACGAAGTATGACCAACAGAAATTTTACTTTTTCAAGCACACACTTCTCATGTGAACAGTCTGTGCAGTCATCATTTTTGGAACGCACACACACATCCACAAGGTTCACAGGTTCTCTCGGACTTGAGATGACATTGAGGTCACTCGGCTACAGAAACCATGAATTAGACTTAACCCTTCTTATGACCTAGATCTCTAGCCTATCAGAAAAAGGAATTATTAGGAGTGTGCAGCACCCTTTCGACCAGCACTTAAAAAAAGAAATCCCACAGATCTACGATCAGCTTAACCCCCTTAAATCCGATTCCTAACCTTAACCTACGCTGTACGTCACTGTGTCTAGAAGTTAGACATAATGCGTGATAAAAACCCTCTTTATTGCTTATTGCTGTGCTGGTAGTGTAGCCAAAAGGTTCATTTTCAGCCTAAGCGCAAATACACTGAGCAATCCCCTTGTAATTTTTGCAGTGTTAGTACAAGACACAGTGCATGTTTGTTGCAATGCATTTCCTTCAATATTGTGAGACAAATGAAACTGACAAATGTGATTCAAAACATACACCGAGAAATTCGAATTTTACATTCATAAACATGTAACCTAATTTTCTAGTGCCAATGTTTGATGCAGAATGTGACTGAATGAATACTGTCAACAACCATTGTTCTGTTAGGGAATTCAATACCATACCTAAATTGCAGTAGCAGGATACTACAGGGAGATGTCAGAGAGGTTGGCAGAGCCAATGGATCTGTATTAAACACCACGGCCGCTTTTAGCAGACATCACATATAGGGCGGGATGATAATTCAATATGATATACTGTCCTTCATTGGAACCATATTGTGATGGGATCATATATTGCAATACACAATGATGTCATCCAAATTGATAATAACACAACTACATTTTTTCAGCTCTTAATTAAATAATTATAAAAAACATGTGGTTATTTCCTATCGACATTTATGTATCAAATTACCAGAAAACATGCTGTCATATACATTGTTATTGAGATATGACATTACCCATACAAAGATAGAAGATTTTAGCCATATGGTCCAGCCCTACTACATGGTTTCAAAAGTATCTTCCCACTGTATATTTGCAGTGGAAATTTACTTCTGACAACTACTTCTAGACTTTTTGTTACAAATTTCTAAATTGCTTGACTAATTCTGAAAAATCAGGGATTTTCAGGCGTAAATTACACAGTGCTGCAGTATACATGAGCCTCGTTAATAGTTGCTATAAGTAAGACACCAGAGTCCAAAGATTTCCAAGAGTTTTATTACATTTAGAGGGCTTTATCAGGAGCACACTACGTCTTAGTTGCAGAGCTTATCCAAAACACAGGTGCCTCAACTCAGAAAATGTCCTGTAAGTATTAAATAAATCTCAAACAACCAGCTGAGTAACATTGTCTATGGAAAAAATGAATTCATGAATTAATTAATCTTCTTTTGAAACCTGGCCACCTGAGGCAATGGGTTATGCTACCCATGTTGCTCCTGTCCCCTTATAAGTAACACTCCTAGTCAAACATGTCACCTGAAAAACCACAAATGTGTTTCAAGCACTCTCTATCCTGACAATATATATAGTCTGTAACCCTGGTGGGCAGCAAGGAGACAGTGTGTGTATATTTCAAAACATGCGTATTACGAGGGAGATACACATGAGCTCCATCAATGTATATTATTCCTCCCAACCCTTTAAATTTAAATTCAGAAGCTACATTATGTTATGTTTTTGCATATCACAAAAAACATCAATATCAAACACTAACATTTAGCATCATCATGGGACTGCAGTGCTCTTTCCAGTGGATGACCCACCCATCCCTCTGCCGCTCTAGTGCTGAGAGTGTACAGTGCTGCATCAACCCCCACTCGGCCCATCCCCCACTCCGACTACTGTACACATGCTATCTCAGAAGGAATGACCACAAGCTCGCAGAAAATCAAATCAGTGTGAAGCCTAAATAAACCTTGCTTAATCTGGCATGTTTGGCTACATCCTTTGGAAAAACTAAAGGGATTGATCGTCCATTATTATTCTGTCTTTTAGGACTGCGTCATATTTAATTTTTTTTAAACCATACCAATGCTCAGATAGTGATGCCCATAAGCGTGTATTTTTGTATGAAGAGGTCACTGATATCCTTGAGCAATGCTCTATGAAGATGTTAGACCTGGCTGGGGGCTAAGGATGAGTGCAGAGATGACAAAGTTGCACAAATTAGTCAACCTACAGTACATGACTATTTTCAGCCCATCACATACTAATGCCATCTAAAAAGTATTGACTGTGGCCTACCATGCTTTCCACAAAAAAAAAGGTAGGTCAGCAGACAAGCTTAGCTATTACATGAGCATCAACAAAGAAGTGTTTGAAGTGTCATTTTGCTACAATATATTGTGTTCATTACAAGCAATATACAGTAGCTGGATCACGCTATACAGCAGGCAATGAGGTGGCAGCTTTGAGCAACATCTACAGTGGAGACGAAAAAAACACTCCCTGAATACTTAACATGATATGATGCAAACTGACAGTCAAATGGTGTAATGCTGCACAAAGCATTACTTTGAATAACAAATATGAGACCACCGGGATTTTAAACAAAAATTAAAAAAGTGGTCCATGCACACTCGTACATTCAAGCACCGACAAACACAGTTAAAGACAGGGCATTCCATATGCAAGCTTTCAAGCTGGTGGTCATATTTCGCAAAATGTCAACAAACCTCAGCCAGATTTGGGGGGGGGGGGGGGGGGGGGGGTAGGCCAAAAGCGCACCAGAGCTGGAGCAAAAAAATGGGCCATGCTAAAGTTTAAATAATAAACAAGACAATCTGCCTGATGTCAATATTTGCTTGTTGTTTGTTTGAGCACATACATAATTCCACTCACCCACATGTCCAATGCAAGCATGAATAACTGGCATTCTCACATTTTAGCTGGTGCTGTTCCAGTACAACTTTTCCCAAATCCAGACAGAGCACACACATTTCCAGTGACAGTTTTCATCTAGGGGCTGGTAGACTATGAACACATGTATAGGCAAACATACAGACAATTGTTGCTGCTGTTCTATGGGACAATCGGCCTTGTCTTGGCCCTGCAGTTTTACCACTCACATTAAATACACAAAGACAAAATGTCCATTTCAGCGTCAGCAGGGTGGTGGTGGCGTGCAGCCCTCTCCACCAAAAAGCCAAACAAAAGTATGCCCTTGTTGTCATGGACAGAATATGCCATTCTGCAGCAAGCAGACTGATGCTGTTGTCATGTACTCTGCAGCTTTCCAGTTATAGCCCAAACACAAGGGACATTTGTCAATCATGAAGGGGTTAACTGACTAACTGAGCAGTCCTGGGCCTCGAGCTGGTGACAAGTCAGAAAACAATTATTCTCTCCTGATTTGCTATTCAATGATGAGCACAAAGCCCACCGAGTATTGTATCGTCTTAGCTGGAATTAGTTTGTTCTGGATCCGACTCCACATAAAGCTGATATCAAACACACTCCGAATACTATGTAAAATAGGTGGTAACAAAGTCCAAACACTTATCTGTGCAGTTATAGCTTTACTATTACATCAATAATGTGATGTGGGTTCAAATATGATGCCTAAAACAGTATATAAAAGGCTGGACCTAAACGTTGGTTAAACTGGACTATGATTGGCAGCTTCAGCTAGCCTGTATATTGTTTTGCTGCACTTGTTCTTTATAATTATTAAGTCAGCGTCTAACCTCCCTGAATCAACCAAGTGCTTGAAAATGTTTAACATGCAACACCACATAACTATTAAAGGACAGGAAAGCTTAAGGAAATATATTAACTGAATAGATATTCCCGTAAGATTTAGTCTTCATGAAACATCACAAAACTACTCCCTTAACTCATGTCAATATTTTTCTGCACACGCATAGTACAGCCTAGTACATCTATGACACATTTTAATAAGATCTATACATAGCGGCCACTTTAATTGAGATTGATTTAATGTGACATTTTGAGATCAGCAGCGTTGAAGCAGTGTTCTGGCTTTTAAATTAGGTTTTTTTTTGGTCCTGTGGTTTAAATGCTGTTTCAAATGCTGTTTCAAATTCTGCCAAAACTCACAAGAAAAAAAAATACTGTATGTATATTTAGGCATTACATTACTGCAGTAAAATACTGTATATTACATAACATATCAGAGAGCCTTACTAGAAACATGAACAGACAGTTTATCTGTAGGCGTATAGATTTTGGTCCTTGTAATACATGTTTGCATGTTCTTTTATATCCATCAGAAAAAGGCAATCCTGTGTCAAACAGAAATGTCCCCTTAATAAAGCATTCTGCATTCAATACAGGAAATCATTTAATATTCCCTATGAGATGGATAAAAGTGAATATGAATTATGATTAAACCAGTAAAAGAAAAAAAGCTAATTTGATGTTACCATTAGGGTCAGCTAGCAACTCTGTTTGTGATGATGTTGAGAGTCCACATTGGCTGTTGCTATGTTACTGAGTCAAAAGAAAGAGGATGGCAAGGCATGGATTTAAAAATGGCCTCTCCCTCCCTCCTCCAAGCCCTTCCATCAGATGGTGAAAACTACTAATGTAAGTGTAAGCCATCTCTCTATGTGTGTGAAGCAGAATAAAGAGAGGGTGGATTATAAAATGTGTCACAGAGAACTTCATATAGTCCATGGACAGTGGATATGTTTTATTAATTAAGTATTTCAGAATAAAAGCCAGTCCACAACAGAAATATCTACTATGCTAAAGCAGACATGTAAATTGTTCTACTTCACTTGAAGAAGCAACAGCAGTTAAAAACACGTATTTATAGCCAACCCATTCAATTGCCAGCATATGCACACCAGTCGTTTGATAACAGGAGAGGTTTTACTGTGGATTTGCTTATTTTATCCGATATAAGTAGTTGTGAAAAAATATCAGCCTGCTGTTTGCGCTAGAGGAATATATTTCAGTCTGGACAAAAGTGATGGACCGACAATAGAGCCATGCCAGCAGCTGGGTCTTCCTGTCCAAGCCCCCAATGCAGGTTATGTCCTGTCCTGCAGATAGTGCTTTAGCTTTTACTACAAAATTACAGTTTAGCCTACATTCTAACGCAGTATACACAATACAACGAGCATTAATCCCAAAATGCATCAACACTTTTTTAATATTTGTTTTAAGGGGCCTGAGAAACTAACGTTAGTAAAGTTTATTAGTGTAACGTCGACGAAAATGGAAACTCCCACAGCAGTGGGGTCTCAACCACTTCCTCAATGCATTACTGCGCGCACACAGGAGGCGATTTGAGAAAAGCAAGTAAGCTAAATGTGAACCGAAAACATCCACCGCGGACATGGTAAGCCCTCCCCCATCCAAAATACAGTATCATCTCACGGGAGCGCGCATTTTATCAAACGGGGTCTTTTAGCCGACGCAATGCATAGAGACACTCCCTTTAAAACAAGCACGGTGCCCTTTAAACAAACTAACGTTACGCCAGAAACGTTAGATAACTTAAAGTCCGCGGTTCGGATTTAAAAACAATAAAAACAGCAAGGAAACCCCTGAAAGTATTACAACATTCTCACACAATGAAACATTTTAGTAATTGCTCAGGCTGGCACGCGTGAGAAGGAAACAGTTGAGGACAAAAAGTCGCTCGGAGATGCCCCGAGAGAGCCCGGTAATCGATGGTTATTTACATCGATAACGGGCCCACAGATATGCATTTCAACCGATAAAATGGTATACTGTGTAACTGGCTTTGTCCTTACCTACACAGTGAACGAGTTTGTGTCGCCAAGAGTCAAGTTCCTGCCGAAAGCCGCGCCTGTCGATTGTGCATTGCTGCCTTTTACACTGACTCGCCATTTTCTATCGTTCTTGTCTGGCGGGCACGAGCACGGGAAGAGGAAGCGCTCTGCTATGTGTGCGCGCGCCTCTGTGTCGAAGAGGAAATCACTCCAGAGTGAAATGTGGGTTTCATTCACACAGTGTAACCAAACCAAATAGTGTAATTAAATTAGTACGTCAGTAATAAAGCAAATTAATATGCGTATAAATACATTATATACAATAATAATATATATATAAATATATATATATATAAATGCAAATAACAAAATAGTATTTTCCCTTAAATATAAATATGAATGTGGGGTTCAGGTTGATATCTTTGGTAGTTTACATCAAATCAAATGTGGCTGAGGTATTTTTCTCTTGAAAGGTTATTAACTGTGTAGCATTGGCTAGGCTTTAGTCAGGGGTGGATTATCTGGTAACTGCAATTTGTATTTTATTTTTCTAGTGCATATATGAATTGAAATAGTTTGCTCATCACTTTCCCTGATTTAGCCTGCTTGAAGAAGGCCATGCCTTACCCTAAATCTAAATGATGCCTTAATTGGATTTTCAGAAATAGGAACAATCTATAACAGCGTTTCAAATATTGTTGTTATTATTACAGTAGAATAACTGCAATCGTGGTAAGAAAGTGTTGTAAGACATTTTGTCTGACTTTAACGAAAATGCAATTGTGAGGGGTAAAACCTAATGCCTATGCAGTTACCCTGTGAAAACCCTTAGCTCAATCCCTACACCAGAAACTGCATAAGTATCAAATACTGTTTGGCACTGCAGTGTTTTCTGTGGATTATAATAAATGTGGAATAAATAAAGTAACACTAATACTACTTATTATTGGTAATGTTGGTATTCATATTAGTATTAGTAGCCTGGTGGTGGTAGTAGTAGCCGCCTAGTATTGATAACAATAATGTAACAATAATGCCTTAATAGTTCACTAGTCTGTACTTTGTATGCTATGTCCAACAGATCTCACAGAATGTAACCTCAACTACAATTAAACTACGGTAGTGTTGAGTGCTTCAGAAGAAGCTTCAGAAAAAGGCCCAAGAGCCTTTTATTAATATGTCTGATACAGTCTCTAAGCAGTAGCACACTAGGCCAATCAGAGAAAGTTTTCAATGAGGGCCAACAACAGTCATGCAATGAAACAGCGCGGCGGTGAGGCTGCAGTGATGCTGTTGTAATGCTACCTTCATGGGCTAACGGAATTATTGCAATCCTGGGTTGAGCAGTGAATGAACGTCATACACCAACACGATTTGAAGAGAGGGATAGCTCTCTATAACAGCTGTTTAGTAGCATGAGAGGCAAATCAAAGGACTATACTTAATATAATTTTATAGGAAGATATTCAAATTTTTCGTGTAGTTACTATAGCAAAGCAATTTCTAAAGTAAAACAACGGTCACTTAACGTGTTTACTGCAGATCTTCTTAATGTTTGACTTACCTAACGTATGTGAAGCCGATGTGAATGTCCTTCTAATCTACTCTCGATCTCGGATTTGGGAGTTTACGAGGACCACCTGAATGCAGCATACGTTTCTCAGCCGGTGTTTCATATTTTTACGCCCCTCCGCTCCTGTAGGTTGGCTTCCATGCTTCAGAGACTACAAACGTAGCATACAGGTAAATTATAGCACGTTGTCGCTTTTCGCTGATAGTTGTCCTGCAATAGGTTATAATCGATTTGCATAGGCTTGTCATTACATAGCGGTAGCCAATTAGCAACATATGTGTATAGGTTGCACTGATTGAAACATATTGGCAGGCGAAATTGCATATTTACAATAACGTTAGTGTTTCAATCTTGATGTGAGCTGAACATTATTTATTCGATGGCGACCAAATGGGTGAAAGTACACCTGACTCCTGTAAAACATGGTCATTTGTTTTAAACAAAATTTCATGCGAGCTTGTGTTGATGGCTGCAGTCATGCCACAGTCACGTTGTATTCCTTTACAGAAAGCGTTTCGCCTCCAAGTGTGCTCCTAAACTAGGCTCACACCAGCACCAGCACCAATATACACACTTAATTGGCATTAAACAGACGTCTTAGGTTAACAGATATCGGATTTGGTAGGATAAATTGTCTTTAACTTCTAGTCCGACCCACACTGAAAGATCAATTACCAGACATGCACTTACACCAAGGTCTCTTCCCATAATAATTCTGAACAATTTCCACTGTATTTAAAAAATCTGAAGACAAAAAAAAACATGCTCCAGATATTTTATTGTGAAAGCTGCATGTCCTGTAAAATAATCCTCAAACTAATTTATTCATGGTGTTTGGTACTGTGAAGAAACTGAATACTAGGCGGTCACATGACGCTGTATGGTGCTGAGCCTAAGTAAAGGTAATGCCACATTACAGTCTGCTCTGTCCTAAATAAACAGTTACTCCCTCTGCTTCATGGAGTGAGGGAATAATAATCCCATTAGATCACTTTTGACTTCCTTCCTTCCACGGTGAGGTCAGAGGTCATGATCAGCTAAAGAACAGCCCCACAGAGCTAGAAGAGACTCACAAATGCCCTCTCACTATGAAAACCCTGTTCTTTAAATGTAAATTGTTGGTCACCGATATAGATGTGTTATTTGGCTCTTTTGCCAATGAGTGTGTTTGTGTGTTAAAAACAGAGGGGACATGACTCTGACCAGAGGATCTTTCACCTATGCCAGTGGGGAAGAGTACCACGGCGAGTGGAAAGAAGGCAAGACAGTCCTGCTTCTAATTAAAAAAATGTGTGTGCAATTACTACAGAGATGATACACACTTTCACATGCACCTTCTGTACTGTACATCTAGTCCTCATAATGTATCTCTAAGGCATCAAAGTGTGATTTAATAGCCAAGTGAAAGGGAATGGTGAGACACTGACAGACTGGGAAAATGCATTCTGTTAAGAAACACTTATACAAAGTTTGGATTTAACACAAGTATTCTCTTATGCTGGTACCAAACTGAACACATAACATCAATAGTTGCCGGTTGATGTTATTTTGGCAAGCTTCCCAGCATACTACTTTTCAAATGGGTCTAATCTTTTCCACACATACCTGTTTAGCTATACTCATACACTGCATTTCTAGTAATTAAACGTGGTCTTCTGCACACATGCAAGTCAATTGTGATAACATTTACAAAGCTATTACTGAGGGGAATGACAATAGAAGGGTGAAATAGAGGTGTCACAATATACAGGTAGGGACAGCAACCACGATATTTGAAAATTAAATATTGATGTGTTAATAATATGTGATAACATCATGTAAATAATACAGCGCCTCTGAAATCACACAGTTATGGTTACTAACTTTTGCTTCACTTGTATTATCAGTGTAATGTATTTACCAAAACACACAATGAACATAGTTAAAGATGAATTTGATTGATAGCATTCATTTTTATTCAAACTTTCTCGAGAAGTGATAATATCGTTATCGGGAATTTTCTTCTAGCCACAATAATCATAGAGGGAAAATCTGATATTGTGACAGCCCTACATTAGCTAAGGGACAGCACACTTTGCCTCAGGATGGGCTTGACGTTCATTAAATCATCAGCATGTAATGTTGTTATATTATAGAGAAGCTAGCAAGTCCCAGCGGCTGCAAATATCTTCATGGATTTGCCTGGATGTGTGTAAACTTAAATGGTAAATGTTTGTTAAATGTTCACCTGTGGCAAAGAATACGAGGACGCTTCCACCGTTTTAACTCTTTCTCACACACACATTCAGTGATGTTAGGGACATGCAAGCTCAAGCTGTTTAATCAAATCCCAATTAGCTAGCATTGGCAACCCATGACGAACAGAGCCAGATTTACCAGCTCTGGCTTTGTCAAATCTTCTGGATTAGACTTTGGACCTATTTGGGAAATCTCAGAGTCTCAAATCAGCTGTTGCTGAGGAAACCAACTCGAAATACTGGGAACAAGACTATCTGGTTTTTTTTATTCTATCTTGGCATCAGGGTTTGGGATGATTTTCAGCTGCTTTTAAGTTAACGTAAACACTGTACACTCCATTTTAACTGATATATTCGTTCACCCATCAAAGGCAACATGGCCCACATCTCCATTTGGGCAATGCAAGCGTAAACCAGTTGTAGAAGTTGCCCAGAAACCTGTCGGCGTTTGCCCTCTGACATGATTTCAAGCTTCAGTAGTGGATCATAGGCTTCTAGGAGGGGAATGCAAGTGCATTCCTTGACTGCTTTCACAGTCTGGATCCTAAAGTGGAAATCCCTGCTAAAAAATCTGCTGGATTAGAGTGCTGTAATTCCCACCACACAGGAGGCAGATGGGACTCCTAATTCAGTAGTAAACCTTTAGCTGACAGAGAGGGGGGAGGATACCTAAATCCGAGCATGGACTGACTCGAGACATATGTAGTGGCTCTCCAATACCAAGTGAATATAAAACCCTGAGCCGCATTGCAAGTTCAAATGTCAAGCTCAGTTGGTCATCTCTTACATCTTAAGAGCCTAAGTGGTTTGATGAGGCGTGATGACACCCATGTGGATAACATGTGAATCAAAGAGGTTGTTTGCCTTGACTGGATTTGACATCATCTGATTGAAGTTTGAGCCATTCCTTACCCTGCTGTGCGACTTTCCAGGTCGGCGGCATGGTGTTGGCCAGCTCAAGTTTCAGGATGGAACCTGCTACTCTGGCCAGTTTGAGAATGGACTCTTCCACGGCTCTGGTGTGCTGCTCTTCACGGATGGATCCAGGTGAGTGAGTCAAAAATGAAAGCAAGTTTTGTCTTCAATCAAAAGGCACACATGACACCCCCGCCCTTCTTCCACCGTTCCAGGTACGAAGGAGAATTTGCACACGGAAAGTTTCAAGGCGCAGGAGTCTTCGGTCGATGCGATGGCATGAAGTTTGAAGGAGAATTTAAAGATGGGCGTGTTGAGGGATATGGTAAGTGCGATACATCACTGGAACAGTTTCATCAGGATGTCTGTAATATCTCTGCGGTTGGTCATTGTGCCCTGTGTCTGTGCCTTCAGGACTATTGACTTTCTCCGATGGAGCTCATGGTGTCCCGAGAAACGAAGGCTTGTTTCAAAACCACAAGTTGCAAAAGAGAGAAAAGTGTCCAGGAGTGGTGCAGCGTGCACAGGCTTCAGCCTGCAATGCTCGCAGCCTGTCATGAACCCTGGAGGAGACTCAGTCAGAGTTCCAGCACTTCCCAGGAGGGCCTCAAGGATGTGTGCTCGTATACGTCCCTCCGGCTCCTCTCTTGGGTTAGCTTTCACAGTGGCTTGGAATGCACATGCAGTTTGACCAAACAATGGATTTCTGTATGACTGACTTGAAATGTACAACACCATGAAGCACACCTTTAACTTCACACGTCATGTAAACACCAAATGGTGCTGGGTTGTTCCAATTATTGTACTCATAAATTACATTACATTACATTACATTACATTACATTTCATTTAGCTGACGCTTTTATCCAAAGCGACTTACATGCTATACAGTAGACCGTAGACACAGCAACGGTGAGCAATGAGGGTTAAGTGTCTTGCTCAAGGACACAACGACACAGCCTGCCGGAGCCGGGGATCGAACCACCGACCTTCTGATTGAAAGACCGACTTGCTAACCACTGAGCCACAGTCGCCCCACGACTGGGGCGACTTATGGCCCCACCATAAATAGTGTCTTAGTGTTTTTCTCAAAAATAGTTTCATACATCAAACAATGGAATAGGGGAGACCTCACAACTTTCGTTTTTTTCAGCTTCATTAGGAAGAGTAAAGTAACTTGAACCACTATATCGATCAATTTATCTTAAAAAAATGGAAATCAGGGTGGTACTTGAAGGTCCCCTGTGAGGTTTTGACATCTGCTACTCCAAGCGCGCAAAAGTGGACCTAAACAATGTAAAAAAGAACGCCCCACGGGGGCACCGTGAAAATCTCATCTCAATTAACAGTGCTGCTGCAAACTTTGCGTGCATTATGTCACTGGTGTTTCTCCTTGTAGAAGATCAGTATTCACGTTTGCCTTAACTTAAAGACATCTTGGTACAAGAGGGTAGTCCAGGGTGCCCATCTGAAGATGATGTGCAGTTCCCTCTCCTTCCTGTCTCCTCTGCATCATTTACCCTAAGGTGTCTATCATCCTGATGAATTTGAGGACTGTTTGAAGATTGCCTTCAGTCTGAGGGATACGTTGCTAAGCTGGTGCTGAGTCTTGGCTCCCATCACTCACAAGTCCAGTAACTCTCCTCTCTCCAATAAACCTCCCTCTCCCAGTGGAAATCAAGGGAGGGGAGATTTAACTCTGCTGGATAATTCTCTCATGATTCCCCATGTATAACCTGAAATACTTGGATGACTGGACTTTCTCAAAGTTGGTAAAAAAAAAATCTGAATTAAATGCATTGAATTAGGTACATATAGCTTAATTGAGGCAGCTGAATGACATCATTTATAAACCAGATGTATATTTAAGAATATGTAATTATGTGTTTTTCTGTGAGATGTACAAATATTCAGTGTCATTGATAGTGTTTGTTTTGACCTTTCAAAAGTAGAGACTTGTTTGATTGGTCAGGTAGAAAAAGGCGGTGTGGTTGAGTATTTTAAGAAATGTATTAACCATTATAGCCGTTCGCAGCTATTCTGTGTTTACAGAGGAATTTGGTGTACTTGAACAGCGCATAGGCCTTACAAAGCATTTGTAGATGTGGCTTGTCTGGGTTGCCTACATAGAAATTCAACCAAAGACAATCAAATTATATTACAGGTGAAAGCCTGGAAGAGTCAACAGGAGTTACATGTGTAATTTCTTATAGCCGAACAATAAAGAAAAATCAATGAGGACAAATCCACCTGGGGCTTTAGTGTGCAAGAAAAACAAAAGGACCGAAGATTAAACAGGGAATGTAGATGATATCCTGTTGTAAATATAGTCTCAAGCCTGGATTATCGCAGTTCCTGGTTTTCATTGTTATTTTCGATGAGAAAAAAAAATAAATCAATACTCAATATCATGAACCCATACTGCTGCTTGCTCTTAATAATGTCTTTTGTACCACAGTGTGCTGCAAAGTACAATCAGAAAGATTGAAGGTAACGTTGGACAGAGAGTAGACCAGTGCATGCTTTAATACCACTATCTACAAGCACAAATGATACTTTGATGTTTGCTGTGTGCAAAGTGTGTAACACCCTGCTTTTCAGATCATGTATTTCCTTTCAGCTATTTCGGAGACGGCACCTGCTCAACCTTCTTTGCCTACACACGCCTGCCTAAGTGGAATTTAATTCACAAGAATTCCACATCTATTTCCAACTGGAAAAACAAATGGTGCTTTAAAAGGGTGCCTGCACAGACGTTTACCTGCTTGGAAAATACCATTGCCATGGTTACCTGTTTTTCAGTAACAATATAATGTTGCTTTGAGTGCTCTTAGATACAACTACAATATCACATCATCCTCCTGGAATAGGTCTGAGTCTGTGTCATAAAGGCTGTAATGTGTGTAATAAAGCCCGGTGTGTCGGAAAGAAACGGGTTTCAATTCCGCTTGGAAAAAGAAAAATGACAAAAGTAGTTCATTTTTAGATGATTATGCAGCCATTCCGGATGTTCAAACACAAAGGCTGAGTTTTGCACTATTTGAAGCTATAGGGAAGAAGTGTAACCATTGCATGGATAAACAGGTTCCTCTGGTTTTTGGCTGCCACATAGCACAAAGCAGAAGCCTCCAGTTTCCCCATCCCCCTCCTCATTCTACAGCACTCCAGCCCTCAGCAACAGTCCAGCACAACAGCATACAGTGTTAAGCTCACGTGGAACTGCAAGCAAAATATCCAAAGCCGTAAAACATACATGAGTCCAACAGATTGCATCTTTCTAATCCAATAACTGTATTATGTTACTTTGGGTCAGGTTGATAAAATAAGTGACCGCTCTGGTGCATAACCTTGCACTGCGCGTGTCCAAGTCCCTGACAGTTACACAGCCTCGCTTGCAACAGGAAATACTGTGTGTGGCTGATAATATATCTGATGAGTTGTCTACAATGAACACGTTGTTTTTTTTTAACAGAAGACTGCACTCTTTTCAAAACGGCTTTTTACATTCACATTGTGAAAAACACAGCAGTATGGCTGTTGAACAAAATGTGTTCACCAAATGAATGGCTGCATGTGTCATGACTAACTGTGCATAAATGACTACATTGCGAGCATGGGAGCAAGCTGTTGGTTCCCCCTGTGTGAATGACCAACCTCCCTCAGGAACATTTGAGCCACTGATGATAGAAGGAAAATATGTCCACTGAGCTCCCCTTGAATCCCTGACTTACAGCGGGGGCATACCAGCCATCTCTGCTATCGTCAGCTGAAGTCTCCAACACAGTGCTACTGTGTGCTCGGGCCGTAGCCGTCGCCTCAGTGAAACAAGGATCTCTTGATGTATATTCAAATGCAGATACTGCACAGCATTATCTATTGATTTTATTCAACTTACAAAGGCATCACAAATCAGATATGAAACATCCATGAGAGCACTGCTCAGATCATAAAGCTCTTTAGAAGAGAACATCAAAAGCTGAAGCTCGGCAAAACTGTTTGAGAAATTCAGCTTTGTTTCCCTATTCGTATGTTTTTGTTTCCTTTTTTTAGAAGATAAGCAGAGCCGAATCTGTCACATCCAAGCGGAATTGTTTTAGTGTCAGAGTTCAGACGAATCACAGAGGTTAAAAACCCCCATGGCCTGGAAAGGCAGATTGTGTTGGTGAGCACATATAATGCATGTACTGAAATATGATGCACACAGACATACAGTGGAATTACAAAATGTATTGAACCTGAGACAGATAGTTGTATAAAGTTATGTCATAAAGAATACGCTGTTTGAGGAGATGTACATCTTTTTCACTATTCGCTCCTCTCTGGAGGTGCCTTCAGGTCCCCCCTCCTGCAGCTTGTCCCTTCAGGGTCTCCATGATGTCAAACTGCCATTGTTTCACCTGCTGCACTGCGGTCACTCCTTCCTGTAACACAGGTCTTACTGTTAGCGAGGGGTCATGTTGTATGTACAGTGTTGAGCGATGAGCCACGGCATCTTAGCTTCTTATTGTGCATTAATATGTGTCTTTTAATACTTCGACATTTTGGCAATGTTTTTTTCTTTTTCCTTGCTGAGGGTTGTATGACATTGTCTTTAATATCTATGTGAGGCTAAAGAAGCTCATCTCTTTCTTTTAAATCATAAGCATTTTTCGGGTTAGGTTAACTTATCTTAGCATAAGACAGGAAACATGGGGAAACAGTTATTTTTGCACTATTTGAAGCTATAGCACCTTAGATATTGTTTATTTAATAAAGAAATCCAAGTATAAAAACTTAAATTCTCCATTTTACATTATGTGCAAAATATTCTTGGTAGGACAAGTTGCCACCAACTAGCAGACTCCAGGAAGTAGCTGTTAACGGCCAAGAAATAGTCTGGCCCACATCCTTACACAGCAAATTTACATTTTATACTTGTGTTTTTTGTTTGTATTAAAAACCGACCGTCTCTATTCTTTAAGCTAAGCTAAGCTAACCGGCTGATGGCTGTAACATCATATTTATCATCCAGATATGAGCATGGTATTGATCTGCAATCTAAATTTGAGGGAGGAAAGACAATTTGTAAATTTCCCAAGATGGCAAACGATTCCTTTAAAATCATCTTCGAGCTAAACCCGACATCAACATCAACATCAACAGGAAGGAACAACTCACATGATTTTTCATATTTGTGTCTGCCCCTGCAGCTATGAGCAGCTTCACTATCTTGTATCTGTTGAGACGCACAGCATCATGCAGGGCTGTGTCTCCTTCCTGAGAGTAGAACAACATTATTAATGGCAGGAAATGAATTATAGAGATGATGAAACACAGTAGGGAAACACTCTGTTGAACTGATTCCTACCCGGTCCCTGGAGTTGATTTGGGCCCCACAGGTCAGCAGGTACTCAACAATGCTGGTGTGGCCTGTTCGTGTGGCCACATGCAGGGGAGTGCTGTCCAACTGCAGTGTGGACATTGACACACAGTCACAGCACAACACATACTGGACCAACTATGTGTCCGTATAAGAGCTATAGTTTCATGCTCACACACAAACACACACATATGAGTCCCGGTACAGATTTAGGCACTAACAAAATGCTCATTCACCTTATCTCTAGCATTCAGATCAGCCCCGAGGCTCTTCAGGGCTTTGACAACATCCGGGCTTCCCCCTCTGCAGGCCCAGTGTATGGCCCTGGAGCCCAGCTGAAACACAGTAGGATGGTCCCATTCTATTAATAGCGCTCACTTCAGGCCTCTAGAGGCTGAGTGGAGATAATCTCAACCAATCTCATCATCATCTTTACAAACAAGCACGTCTTACTTGATCTTCAAAGTTGATATCGGCTCCTTTTTCCAAAAGCGTTTGGATAACTGCAGTGTGTCCTTCCAGAGAGGCACGATGCAGTGCTGTCCTCTTCAACTGCAAAGTTAAAGTATATTATGAACTGAAATGACTTGTAGTATGGTGTTAATGTATCTGAGCTACTTCCACACAGGGAGAGAATACCTCATCATGGACATTAGGGTTTCCACCATCAGCCAAATACTTGTCTATTACATTCAGTTTGCCTTGACTGGCTGCATTCATGAATTCTGCAGTATCCGTGGACCCTATCTGTCACACACACACACACACACACACACACACACACACACACACACACACACACACACACACACACACACACACACACACACACACACACACACACAGAAACACAGTGGCAGGAGAGAGAGAGAGAGAGAGAGAGAGAGAGAGAGAGAGAGAGAGAGAGAGAGAGAGAGAGATTACATTTTTATATCTCTGTTGTGCACATGAACATAAGTTTTCTGAAAATTGTCGCTCACCACGGGGCTTTCCACAGACACCCCGGGCGAGTATGTTTTCTTTATCGGTTTCCCCTCTTTGCACAGCTCTGTGATATTCTCTCCTCCACTCAAGTCCAAAATCTCACAGTGGAGGTCTGAGGAGATACTCCTCACTCGCTCCTCTGCCTGGAAAATGACAGAAACAGCGATAATGTAGAAGACACAATCGGAAACCCCAGATGAGAGCGGTGCTATTGGCTTGTAAAGCAAATAAGTAGGCTAAGGGGTGTTGAGAGCTGGGAATGGAAGTGTTAATGTCAAAATAAATGCACAGCATAGTGCAAGCTAGGTGTGGCAATAACAAAAGTAACCTTTCCCAAACATTGCCTCCTGTGCTGATTCTATATGTTATTTCATGAAGTTTATGTCAACCATTATTGACTATGATAACCTCTTTTGTTGGCATTTCAGATAGAAGGAATAATAATTATTCTTAATCTGTGGAACGATAGACTGTGTTCTGTAGTGCTGCGTCAGAAATAAATGGTAAAAGTAATTTTGGCATCACAATAAAACAACTTTTAAGCAAATGTCTTGATACACAAGGTTAACTGTTGGAGCAAACAGAGGGATCTTGTTTATGTATTTGAAAGGCAAATCATATGAACAGGAGCCGTTTCTGTTCAAGTAAAACAGGATTGACTGAAGCTCTATTTAAATTAAATATAACGTCACACATCAGGTTGTGATGAAAAAGAAAATGACCGAACTGCAAGCAATTTCATACAGTGGTCCCTGGCGTATATTTCAATGTATCCACAATGGATGTTGAGGAAGACTGACTGACATTTTATTCTCATGTTCGAGACTGAACTTCAACTCTGACATGTTTCTAGGATATAACAGCTCATTAATTCACATGTCCTCACATAAAATATCCATTAACATATTTTCACAAGATATGTGGCAGGAGTAACATTCATTATTTTTTAGAACAAGAAGCTCCTAGTGGAGTTTTCTAAATAATTCTGCCATAAAGTCATATCAATGAAAAATCATCACAATCGTCACGTTGGAAATGTTAGTATTTCTCTCCCCTACCTGAGCTTTCATCTCTTTTCCTGTGTTATGGTCCGTCACACTGGCTGCCCACTGCACATCTTCCATCTCGGTTTAATGCAAAAAAAGATAAAACCGTCAATAAAGTAATTTTGAATCGTTGAAGCTTTTGAACTTTAACTAGGAACCTGGAGTAAAATCGTTCGGACTGCATGTCACTTTATACAAAAGCGCTGCAAGCCCAGTGGCTTCCTGGCTGGAATACTGGGTTCATAGTGGGACACTGTGTCACCCCATCAAACAGGTGTGCGTGCACTTTGGTGTGTGTGTATGCATGTATCTTTGTGTGCCAGCATTACAATCTCTCTCTCTTTCCCTCTCCCTATTTTCCTCTCTGTCATGCACACTCTCTCTCTCACACACACACACACACACACACACACAGTACATCCAACCTTCAGGCATGTCATGCCCCGAGTCATGAGCTGAGGTTACATTCATTCCACAAGCTCCTGGTTATACTCACTCCTGTTCCCACAACAGTGTGTACCTCTCTTCACATGGTGTGTGTACAATTACTGCCAAGTGATACCTTGTAAATATCTGTATGAAAGCACACCAACAATCCATCCACTGTCCTTGGCTTTGGTATTTTTTCCAAACAATGTATAGGTACTGAACACACACATTTATCTACTGTGCGATACACACAGTAGATAAAACACTATATTGTTGTTGTGCATCAAACCTGGAAGCTGTCATCCAGTGTTTCTTTATCAAGTTTTTCTCACAATGAATTGATTTTCCGGACACTCGCCCTGTTTCTTGTTGATATTTGCATGCAGATTTCTATTGGATTGGACAATTGGTCACACCCATGCTTGTTTAGAGGCATTCCTGCCAGAGTGTGACTGAGTGACGTGTTAATGGTTAACATGCTATTGAGGGAGGCAGAGTTCAGTGGAGTAGGAAGCAGCAGCAGCCATTTTAGCTGCACAGGACACTGCTTTCCCTTCAAGCATGGAGCACAGGCGAGCTGACAGTTAACCCTCCGCTTACATCTCTAGCAGGCTGGCAGTGAGTTGTGGAGTTCATGTTACTCAATTGATGATCCTCTTGATGTTTTAGTTGGTTAAACATTGTGTTTGTGCGAAATAGGAAACATGGTCTACAAATACTTCAAGGTTTTTATTAAGAATGTTTTTCTTTACTATAGAGAGAAGCAGTGTTAGTGCATGACATTTTTGTTATAAAAGGATTGAGGTAATAATCAATACTGTTGTGCGTGTTTCAGGTGAAAGTACAGGTGCCATGGTGATGTTGAATCACTTGAGTGTAGATGCCCCAGACGCCGGCTCTCCACTCTTGCCCGAGGCTGCGGAGGCTGCAACACCAACGCCTCTCTTTCACTGGCAGCAAGCGATCGCAAAGACCGACTCCAGGGAATTTATCCTTGGCAGGTACATCACTGCAGGCCCTGTATGTATATTGTGTACCTGTGAATTAATGCTACAATGCTGTTGTCCTTTTTTCTCGGCTGTAAAGGACTAAACACCTTGCCTTCAGTCTGGTGCTGCTCATTGGATGCTACTCGGCTATTCTGATTCCTGCATATCTCCCCTTGGATAAAGTGGCCGCTCTCAGTAATGACACCCATCATCCTGAAGATCTGGTACAGAGGTACACCTCAGCGATCATTTTAGATAATGTCTTCACTCCTACCTAACCTCTCTCTATCTGTGTGCCTCTCTTTAGGTCTTACTAAAGAAGTCAGCCGCCCTGCTTTCAAGCGCCTGTCAGCCTCGCTGGTGCCTAAACCACCTCAAGTCCTTGTCATGTTCTGCAGGCCTCCAAGACATCCCTGTGTTTGTGCAGCGGGAAAGGTCTGTGCCTTGGGATCTGTATCCTCCTCTGGGGCTCCAGGGCTGTGAGAAGCATCTGGCCCTTGCTCTTTCATCTCTGCCTCATCCTGGCCTGCCTCCATCACTGAGGACTGAAGGCAACTGCAGGCGATGTGTGGTGGTGGGCAATGGAGGGGTTCTACATGGGAGCCATCTTGGATCGCACATAGATCAGTATGACATCATTATCCGGTACGTGCGCCACTGTTAGTCAGATAGGAGGAAGAATATCTTGCTAGTGTGATAGATTATGGTGGCTATTTTTAACTCTTACCGATGGATTTTTCCTCAGCAGCCAAACATTGATTGAGGTTGGGGGTGAAAAAGCTTGATGAAAAAACCCTGCATCAAAACAAACTAATTCCATTTCATACATTTTCAACTGTTACCAGGCTGAATAATGCTCCAGTGTCTGGGTATGAGAAAGACGCTGGTTCTCGCACCACCATCCGCCTGATTTACCCAGAGGCAGCACCTCACTCCCCAAATGAATACAAAAAGACCGCCATGGTTGCTCTGGTGGTCTTTAAGAGCCTGGACCTGGACTGGCTCACTTCTGTTATCACCAAACAGCCTCTGGTAAGCCTATACGTCACAGGAACCATTGCACACAGAAGCAGTATATTACATAAGCCATGAGTGTCACAGCAACTCGTGCAGCAACACCAATATGACATCATCACACTCACTGCCTCACATGCTCTACATCTCCTGTGTTGTTGTTTTTTTAATAGAGCTTCTGGTCCAAAATATGGTTCTGGAGGGAGGTAGTGGATGATATTCCACTGAGGCCGGAGAATTTCAGGATCCTCCATCCGGAGATTATTCACAAGACAGGACAGGTCCTGCAGAAGTATGCTCTGAAACAGGGAAACGTGAGTTCAAACAAATAGAGAAAAGGGAAATCCAGAACAACGGCCTTTCAGAGTAGCCTAACCGGTCCTGAATAATATCTGTATTTGCTTTGCTTAGACATGTGTTGACTTTGCTATACACCTATGAAAAGAGAGTGAAAGATGAGCTAACACAACATTCACCTCAAGAGGATCAAATTTGTTTACAGACTGGCCTTCATAACAGGTTTTTCCGAGAGAGCAACATAGAGGTTGATAATTGTTTTTTCTCTTCAAGTAGATGTTGCCAACACTGGGCGCCAGTGCGTTGGTGATGGCTTTGCAGCTGTGTGACCAGGTGAGCCTGGCAGGTTTTGGCTACAACATGCAGCACCCAGAGGCCAGGCTTCACTACTACGAGAACATACGCATGGACGCAATAAAGGCTCAAGTAAATTCAGATTACTAAACAGTGATGTGCATTTTTAAGGCTGTGAAACCTCATGTTTTGATTTGACTTTGGCTCATTTCTCATCATGCAGGTGGTGCATGACGTTAATGCTGAGAAACTCTTCTTGAGGGACCTGGTGGCTGCAGGAGCTGTGACAGACCTCACAGGAGCCCTGTGAGTCAGTGACTGATAATGTACTGAACACAACATGCACTCCTGCCTCTCCCTGGGAGCCTGTGGGGAGTCCTCCATAACCGTGCGCTGCTGGAAGAACCCTGCAACGTGTGAACTGACCTTTTAAAATACAGTCTCCAGGGTTGACTGAAGAGTGAGCAAATTAAAAGGTTAGACAAGCTCGTGATTGGTGAGACTTAACCTAACATATCTAGTCAATTCAACGAACCTATTGCATCACTAGCTGTTATGCATACAGTAATTGTCATATGGATGAATAATTGTGTCATCACTCATGGAAACGCGTTCAGCGACTGACTTGCCTAATCTGTAAAATTCGTGTGATGGTTCAGTGGTTGAAATTGTGCCATTTCAATTCTGCTTAAAATGACTCAATAAACAAATGAATGTGAGAGTACCGATATTTATTGTCACAACAGAATAATCTAAATTATTGAAGACATACAATAATAACTATTGCATGCTTCATACATGGTAAGACACTAACAGTAAAGGCAACAGTGGACAGTATCTGTAAATATAAAAATTGATTAGCTGCAGTTTTCTTTAAAAAAGTGAACACAAAACATTTAAAGTATTACTAATAAATAGAAAACAGGTCATAAGTGAGAATTCAAAAATAGATTACAAAAATCAAGATATTGTTAATATACTTCATACAAGACTCAGAACAGTGCATGTTGGTGTTTGACTGTGTTCATCATACACCTGAAGCGCCCTAATGAACAACGTTTGGTGACTTTATCAGAGGATAAATAACCGTACACACCATGAAACACAAGCTGGACACCATATCTCTATAGAGAGTGAGAGACAGGTTTTTCTCTTTCAGTTGTTGGAAAAACAATAAAGAGTACCGTTGCTACTGCAGCTCAGTTTAAGTGTGGATCTGTCTACAGCAGAGGATTGCGGGAAGGCTCCCACAGTTTGCTTGCCAGCTGTCTGCAGTGCTGGAGGATGATCTCGGCGGGGATGACCGCCAGGTGAACCGTCAGCAGCTCGTAACACTTCACTACCTCCCCTTGGTGGTTCTTGCTGTAGTAGCGCAGCAGCTTCCTGCAGGACACATTCCTTTCTAGTCAGCAGCACTCTTTTTGGATTAATCGCATCTATTTTTGGTATCCACTGTTTACCTGTAGTAGTCCCAGGCAAGCATCCCAATGGGGGGGGAGTCATCCGGAAGGACGGGAATGTCCCCTGCCTCCAACTTGAAGCCCTGATTGATCAGATCTACAACTTATATGATGCTGTATTTTTTATGTTTACAGTATTCCAGGCTGGTAAATTCATGTTTGTGTTATTCCTGCTTACTAAAACATTCCAGTAACTTACGCTTTCATTTTCAAACCAGAGGAAGTAGCAGAAGTAGAAGTCTCCATCGCGCAATGTCACCGTCGAGTAACCCTTCTGAAGGTAACGCCGTGTTGTGTTGACCAGGCTCCACACCTTCAGGATTGATTAGAAAGGAGAAATTGATTTAAGAAAACCAAAATAAGCATTTTAACAGAATATTTATTTTTTGGGGGGGTAAATATTCTCATTAGCTTTGTTGCAGAGAATTCTCTTTTAACTGTACGGTAAATATGAAAGTGGAGAACGTCTTAGCTTAGCTTAGTACAAAGACTGGAAAGCTCACTCATAAACATGTGATGTGTTCTGTTTAATCTGTACCAAAAACAAAGTGTAAAACTGATAATATAGAGAGGTTATGTGCTGGACTATTTTCTCTAAATATATATAGTATTTTCCGAAAGCGGCAATATGTTGTGAACAGTTTAAGGCGTGTATTCTTAGCCCCTTGACCTTGCTTCTGATGAAATGAGCCAATGGTCCGGTCCCCAGCTCAGACGTGTTGCGTTCCGTCAAGTTGAGCGATGGCGCAATCATTTGGCCGGTGGATCGGTCCACGCAGATAAAATGGATGAGGCCTGGGAAATCCTCCAGGTAAGTGAGATCACCTGGGTCAAGATCAATACACTCCGGACAAATGTGACTGGTGTTTCAAACTGATATCTAGGCGTGTTGTAAAAAAATTCATGAACTTCCAGAGGTATTATAAATATATATGCATCACAGTGAGCTGAATTATTTTGATGAGAGGATATGACACCATGGTGATGTTTCTCTTGCTTTTCACCAACAGGAAGTCCTTCCAGTCCATCAGTTTCTCCCTGGGAGATAGAAAAGGTGAGAGAAAACCAGTAGAACAGAAAGAACAAGACGAGAAAGAAGATACGGACATGAACCGATAAGGATGCTGTTGTGGTCCCTCTTGCAGATATTTGTGGACTAAAAAAATTTTCCAAAAGTTTTCATGGATTCAGATTTGAAAATGTCACAAATAAGTAAACAACAATTATAGTGGAAAGAGATGTTCGGCTGAGTGATACACACCGCACCATGGTCTGGGCTCGATCCTGCAGACCGGGGGAAAGACGTTGAGGAATGTCACTTTGTCCAGACTCGAGGAGAAAACACTGTCTGTAGACGCCGCACAGCTGAGTTTTCATCTTCTTACACGATGGAATGAGTCTAAAACAAAAAAAACACGAACGTAATCATTCAAATAATCATCCAACTGCTTTGCTATGAAGCATTTCAGCCAGCAGAGGGCTGCAGAAGACCTACTCTCTGCTGAACCCAGGACCTCCTCTGGTGAAGGCCAAGTTCTTGAAATCAGTCCAGTCCTTTTGTAACTGCCCAGACTGGAAAGACAACAAAGGAACAAATATATATATATATATATATATATACACACACACATACATTTTCTTTTTTTGTTTAGTTATTTTATGAACAAATCCATTTTTATAATATGCAAGGAACATTTTGGCAACAGTAACCTTTTCTATTCTTTTTTTACTGGCTCTTCAGTTGATTAATTCAGGTTAAGATGGTGGTAACAAAACAAATCTTCAAACAAAACTTCACTACGTATTCAAATTTAGAATACACATTTTTAGGAAGGTATTCAGTGTGTGTCCAGTGGAAAAGGGGACAGTTTGTACAACGTTATGTGTTTTCAAGGCTTTCAGGAACTATAAACTGTTGTATCATGTTTGTATGGATTTTTACTATCATGAAAGGAGGCTGTTTTATTACAAACTGTGATCGAGAAAAGCCACAATATTTTAAGTAAATACAGTTCTTGTAAAGGAAATATTGCAGGGTGCTATTTGAGGAAGGTGAGATGTACAACCTTTGCTGGACAAGTTTTATATGCTGCACAAAATGCTGGCACATGTAAAAACACACCTGTATCTCACTCGGCCCCAGAGCTTTGATAAATTTATCAAGCTTGGTGCGGACTTCATGGATAGTCCGTTGGCCTCGAGTAGCAGCAGATCCTTCTTGGCCTTCACTCAAACGTTTCTCCAGTTTGGCAAAAGCCTCCAAAAACGTGTACACGGACATGGCCACTGCACTGGTGGGAATCTGAGAGATCAAATTAGATGCTTGAGTGGTTCAACAAGGTGCGCACACTGTAAACACAGCAGACCACTAAATAAGTCCAGATACATGTGTTACATGGATGCCCCCTGCTGGCCAACCAGTCGAGTCTCTGTGACAGTAGAACTTCATGGAAGTGTGTTGGTGTCCACAAACCTTTGTTAGCAGCACAAGTGTGATGCCGGGCCACAGAGGCAGACAGTACATGGAGTGAGGCATCATGGGATACAAGCCATCTTTGAGTGAGACATCTAAGAAGACTCTGCGAGGGGTCGAAGGGTCAGGCAGAGGAACTTCCAGAGTTTGCAAGCTGTCCTCTGCCATCTGAAGACCAGAACATGTTGTCAAGTCGACAGGTCTCATTTTGTTTATTTTGCGTTTAATCCGGATTAAGTTCTTAGGAATAACCCTTCTCACCTGGACGTCTGGGTCCACAAACTCAAACACAGGTGTACTTCCTCCCACTGGCTTGTCTCCCGACACACCTACATGAAACAAGAAAAGAAGACATACAACATTACTGCTGTTGTTATAATGTAGAATGAGAAATAATTGGCGTAATATGAATACACAGACTCTTGTACACAACCCACCTGAGAAGCTCGAGTCCCGGTCTGTCGGGGAGGGCTCGGGCGTGTAAAAACTTTCAGGACCGGAGCCGGACGTACTCTCAACATCCTTCACAGGATGAAAAACACACAACATGCACAGGAGGCGACAATAAACAATCAGAAACAAAGGAACCAACACTTTGTGTGAGTGGCCGTCTGCAGTTTCTACCTCAGGATGTGGATCATCCTGGTCTGTGTTGCTAGGGTACATATTCTGTGCCATGATGATGAGGGCGAGGAGGTCTGAGGTGGAGAGCGTGCTCGCATTGCGGCTAGAAGGGGCGGTGGAGCAAAGACCCGGCATCTTTAATAAAGAAATCTTAAAGGAACTCAAATTAAGTTATTAATAAGAAATAGTGCTTAAGTTGTGGAATCAATGTGAAAAGTTGATGCACCTGGAGTAGAATGCGAGCAGCTTGGTGTGCACCAGGATGAAGGCGTGCATCACTTCCTCTCCGGCTCGCTCCACACTGCTGTTAAGCTGCTGAACTAAACGGCGCTCCAGGAACTCGATGCACTGCTCGCACAGCGTGGGGTGGATCAGCCTCTCCACGGCCTGAGAGGGAGGAGGCGACACGAGAGCGGGGCATGATGACGACGTTAACCACGGCGTACCGTTGCATTGAACTTTAAACACGAACACACTGGCTGCCAGTCAAAGTGAGCCGTGCCTCTGATGAGAAAGAAGACTGGGGTTCTTTTAGAGGTATGAGTCATTACTTTAACAGAAGACATACATTCTCGAGGCATAGTACTTGTGAAACCTGAATTAATTGTGTTACTTTGAAAAAGAAAGATTTCAGATTATAAATGGCACACTGTATAGCTGGGTAGACAGCCTTAGAGGCATGAATCATGAGCTTGTCATTCCTACCTAAACACACCAGAGGAAAGGTGGTATCACGGTTCAACACACACATCATTTGTGGGGAAAAAAGTATAGAGAGCCGACAAAATAATATAAACACCAATTTAAACTGGACTTTCTGCCCATTCCTGCCATCTAGTGGTTAACTTGTCCGCATCCTAAATCTGACAGCAATGCACACAATATGTTCAGGGCTTCACTAAACAACAATGTGATTAAAAACACACAAAACTCCATAATAAATGTCTGTTTACCAATGTACAAAAACTGTAAGGTTGATGGAAACAAACTTATCACTAAGCGGGGAAAAAAGACAACAAATATGACTAATAATTAAATATATCACAGACACATCAAAACCCAACAACTAAATAATAATAATAATAGGTGTGAATCATCATAACACTGACAGCTCAATAATGTCTCTGGTTTTGATTTATTGCATACAGGACTCCTGTGGGGACAAAGATATTAGCTCTAATGGGCAGCAGTGTGCACTTCGCTGTAAAGCTGTGCATTCTGGCATTGTCTCGTCTTCCATATAATCTGCCGAGGAAAACATTTGCAGAATAAAATCTACACCAAACCTCAAAGAAATAAGAAACAACAACAAAAAAAGGCAACACTTTTCCTGCTGTTAAAGTAGCGAAGCATTGCACCTCCACCAGGAAGCTCTGGTCGTTCTCTCGCAGGCGGCTGTAGGTCTCCAGCAGGCTCTGGAGGAGCGTCCACAGCCTCGCCCTCTGCTCGGTGTCCTGAGGACGCAGTCTGGAGACAAACAGGCCACGGGTCAACCGGAGGCCTCGTTACAACGGCCCGGTGTCATTGTGAGGGAACGCACAGCAGGTCTTACTCTTTCCTGAGGAGGTTACTGCTGAGGGTGACCATGCCAAACAGGACCTCGATCATCTTCTTCATCACATAGATCTTCCTCCGGAGGTCACCCTCTCCCTCCTCGCCGTCTCCATTCACAGCAATGTAGAGACACTCGTCGAACTGGGGAGGACACAAAGCTAATCAGCTTGCATGGAATAAAATAGAAAATGAAGTAAAGATGAGAATAATACATTTTATTTGCATAGTGTTTCAAAAAGGCACTCAAGGGCACTTTACGTGATAAAAACAGACACAATAAAAGCAATATAAACAAGGCAGTGTTTTTACAGGTTAAAAGCAGATTTAATTAGATGAGTTTTAAATGCAGTTTTGAAAGTGACAGAATGTCTGAGATGCTGGGTGAGAGAGTTCCAATGGGAGGGGCAGCAATGGAGAAGGCCCGGCCTGGGCCGAGTAGGGGGAGGGGGTTGTGAAGGGCTTTGTATGTGATGAGGAGAATATTTAACTGGATTCTTTTGAAGGACCGGGGTCATGTGATCTCTGGTGTGGAAGTGGGAGACGGGCAGCTGCGTTTTGGATGTATTGTAGTTTGTTGATGATTTCCGTGGATGCTGTTGCAGTAGTAATATAGACGTGATGAAGGTGTGGATGAGTGCTTCAGCGGCTGACGAGGAGATGGAGGAGCATTTGGTGGAGATGTAGAGCTCGTCAGCACGAAGAGGATAAAGAGTAGAGGTCCGCGTACCGAACCTTGGGGGACATGTTCTCTGCAGTCTCCAACCCCCCCACAGCGTTGTTCTGGTTTAAGCAGAGCTGACAGCTGATTCACATAACGGACGGCAAACAGCAGCGGACCCGCTGCAGAGTCACCCGGTAGCAACGCTCCCAATAACTTCAGGCTTTGTTGCTAAAGCGAGCATCCGCAGACTCCGAAGCACAAGAGGGCGTACAAACTAAATGAACTGTGAAGAATCAAAAAGACAACTAGTGTAACTCGTGATATGCTCATAGACTAACCGCCAAAAGGCCGTAAACCAACCTCCACAAACTCATATCTCATAGTCGACTTTATTGCCTTTGTACAAGCCCTGTAAAAAAAAAAAAAACTGGTCAAGTAGTACATGTATTATAAGGAAGGTTGAATATCCTGCAAACTATTTGATTTGGCTGGCTAATGAAACGCAAATGAAAATACATAAGAAAGTTTATGAAGCATTTCAAAAGGAATCGGCCTCACCAGTATAATCCCTAGACATGTAAATAGTACTTTCATCAGTTAACCTTTTGTGACGGAGCTGAATGGAGCAGAAGCAAAGTGCTGGAGCGCCGCTTGAGGACTCCTTAACAAGACTCACATGACGCTGCTCTGTAAGAGCGGCCTGCATTTAGGTCACAGTGCTGCTGCTGTCGGCAAGGCAACGTTCAAGAATAAAGAAATCCGCTTTACACATGAAGGCATTTCAAAACAAGGGCAAAGGTCACGAAATCACATCCTTTTCATTTTTTTTTTTTTTAATGGTTATGAGGGAAAAACGTTTTGTTGAGGAATTCAGGCGCTACCTGGTGTAGGACGTAGATGTGGTTGTTTTCTGTGGTGAAGGAGGTGTAGCTGTCCCCCAGCCGGTCCACCATGGTGCTGCAGGAGATAATGATGGGAGCAAACAGAGTGCTGATGCTGTCCTCGAAGGCCGGAAGCTGACAATGCCAACAAAGAAAGGGAAAGGATCAAAAAGGTAAAGAGTTATTCAAACAGCGACAGGAAGTTGAAAGGCGTGCACACAGTATCTGTTTGGTTTCTTCCGCTTTACCCCCTGGCCGTCCTCTTGAGACGCCCCGTACTGCGCCTGGACATTCTGCTGAAATTCGGGGTCCGTCCAGTGGAAGAGGACCTCGGCGCTCTCACTGGCTATCAGCAAGCACTTCATCTGGACCACAGATGCACTCCTAACCGGCTTCACGTGCTGTCCTATTTACTCCAACCTCTCCACGGGCATTATGCTGTAAAGAAAAAAAAGGTCAAAAGGGTTAGTTCAATAACTCCTGCAACAACCGTCCATGTTGAGGATTTTACTCAAAACGTATGCTCGACAGCAGCAACAATGGCTCCACGTCTTCTGTTCCTCCAGATCCAAACATTACACACATGCACACATAACTCAGTGCTTAACGAAAAGCACAGAAGAAAAAGATGTAACAAAAACATTATTTTCACGCAGCGGGCCTAGTTGTGAATACTGGAGCCACTGGAGGAAGGGAAAGGAGGGAGAAACTTTTTCCCACACTCCATTGCTCTTTGACCTCAAACAAACGGTATGTCAGAGCTGATATTTTATCAATGACAACCGCTGGGAGTATAGATAACAAACAAAGAAGTAAGGTCAGAGGCCAAAATGCCAACTGTAAAGGATTTCAGTACCAATTCACTGACGGAGAGTGACGGAGAGCAAGAGATATATTATAATTCTGCTAAATAAATTGTTTGTTAAATGATTGTAAGCGTTGTGAGGTACTGGGTCATCTTTGGAGATCTGGTGATATCGGCCTTAATTTGATGGCATGTCGGTGACTACGTTTATAAACTTGTTGCTCTCTGAAATCGGCTTACTCCAAATATTTTTCAAAAACCCTCAAAGACTAAATCGCTATTACACTAAACCTACAATCTCTTATATTTAGTACAGAGTACCTTTTGTTTCTTTTTAACAACTCTTTGTAAGGTATTGTACTCATATTTACATCATAAAGCAAAATTAGAAAGGTGTTTAGTAAAAAAAAAAGATCATTAGGAAATATTGTGAAATCTTTCTGGTCTGGTCTCCCCGTGACTGCAACACTTCCTTATTTTTGACATGTTGATGTGCTGCGAGGGTGCATGTTGTGAAATTCTTTTGAACTGAACCCAGAACTGATCATCTGATATCTGCTGCATCTACTACGAACTGTACACGTGAAGTCAGACATGACACAAAGCTACCATTTCATACATTTACTCAAGGGCGGGACTTAAGTGCTATTTTGAGGTACTTTCTACTCCACTACATTTCAGAGGGAAAGATTGTACATTTCACTTCATATCTTACAGTTGTAGTTAATTTAGAAACTAATATTTGTGCATATGAAGAGCTTATAAAATATGTTTTATTATAAATTAAACTACCAAACAGTATATACAACAGCTGAATAGATTAATGGATTGACAGAAAAATTAGGAACTATTTTGAAAATTAATTGAGTTGTTTTTCATGCAAAAGCATTTAAAAAGTTTGCATATTTTCTGCTTATCCTTTTCATTAGTTTCAATAATTCTGAATTGTGTACAATTGGTTGGACTAAAGCGTTGTGAAGGTGTCACTTTGGACTCTGAGATAGTTAGTCTTATGATAGTAATTTTTCACTATTTCAGTATTTTTATAAACCAAGCATAAACACTTCGTAAATAAAGAAAATAATCAGCAGATTAATCTATAATGAAAATAATAACTAGTTGCAGTCTGATCCAGCATATTTCTTGTACTGTGAGTGTATTTTTCTGATTACACTTACAAAGGGCTACTTTTACTCAAGGTGATATTTTTAATGCACGACTTTTAACGTGTATTGAGTATTTTCTTTTAACAGTATCAGTACTTTTACTTCAGTAGAGAATATGAATATGACTTCCTGCACCACTGGCTGTATGAGCCTGTATGTAGGTCACAAGGTGTGTGTCAGCTGATGCCAAACAATAAATACATTTTATTATCTGAATCGGTTCCGATCCGTGGATGCCATCCCGTGTTTTACCTGAAGCCCTCAGTTACTTCCCCTCACCAAACTTTGTACTTCCTCGATGCACAAAACACACACACCGCTCCACGTCACGTCACGACTCACGCGGTGCTATCTGCCGCGGACGGTCCCCGCATCTCGGTCCAGTGTCTCTGTCGTCCACAGCTCCGGCTCTCCTCAGCTCGTGGACGTGTTCATCGCGGCTGCTATCTGGTCTCAACCCAACAACCAGCTTCCTCCTACAACGCGCATCGCGGAGTCACGTGACACCCGCAGCAGGAAGTGCGCGCGGGTCTGAAAGCAGACAGCGACTGCGAGCTGCGAGGACCTTTGTGAGACCGCTTCTGGGGGGGAGTTGGGAGTGAATGTGGACGTTCTTCTCCACGGGTTGCCCTCCTCGAGGAGCCCGGTGATCCGCGAGGCAGGGGAGGGGGAGAGGTCACGTGCCGGTGCCTAAAGAGGGACGCATGACTGCTGAGGCATTGGTATTCGTGGAATGCAGTTTAATGGAGGAGATTGAGATCTGACGTGTTGGTAAATCTCTAAGAAAAGTAGGCCGAATAAAGTAATCCACTATTGTGTGTCTGTTTTTTTATTTTTTTTTATTTAAAAACGTTTTACATACAAAGGAACCAGAGACAGTATTATTTAAAATTATAATTATATAAAACATCTAATCAAATTCCTATAATAAGGATAAGTTATGTAGTGATTGCTTAGGGCTTTCCAATACATGTACCTGAATATATAAAAAAAATTCCCAGCACTCAGCTTAGGTTAAGTCTGGTGTTTTTAAAGTAATTCCGTTATGAAATGTATAAGACAAGTAAACACAGCAAAGCTAAACATTAACACACTGCCATGAGTAAAAAAAAAACATTATATAGAAGAGATAAGAAATTCTCAATACACTATAAACTCAATATTGGACCTCCTGTAAATATTACAGTTTTTTTCATAGAGGGAGCAACTTAGCAGACATACATTACGCTGCATATACACATATATACACTCACCAAACACTAGGCTGTTTCTCCGAGAATGTTTTGATGGCTATAACAAATCTGTGTTGTATCACAATATTCAGCACAGATTGTATGTTTGGCTTCTGAGCGCAGCAAAGAACCCCATAGTAACGTAAATATTTATGTTTTATTAACCTTGCTTGGGTCAAAATGGTCCAAAATGCCAAGAGACTTCTACATTGTGGGCCAAAGTCTAATCTAGTCCATCAGTTTTCTGGGGATCTAGCGTTCATGAAAGTCTTATTTAAGCTGACTCCTGTATATACAGAGTAAACATCATGAAATCCTCAGTGTATGCTAACAGGGTAAAGGGGCCTTGCATGTCTCAAAATGGATCACCGAGTGTAAACAGTGTTCGGCAGGCCTGGGTAACAGTTACCTCCGCTAAAGAGGCACTGTCACGCAGAAGTGGCCAGACACGGCACAGTCCGCCTAAATCACAACACAATTAGATTTTGCCAGTGGAAGTGACGTTCAGCAGTTTGTTATCACGAGGTGAAGGGTTACATGAAGGAAGTGTGCCAAACCAAACCGGGTCTATGGATTGGCTTGATAAGATCCTGAATGTCACTATCAGGCCTCGATGCTCTGGATGGCTTTGCTCGGTTGTTTGATCAAGTACTCGATTTACTCGACAAACATGCTTTTTATTTGAGTAAGCGAACTACATTATTAAGATCATGTGTTTCCCTGGCACGGCGTTTCATTTTAATGTATGGATCAAACAACTGATCTAGGAACATTTCAAACGGACACTGACAACTGATTTCAAGCAATTTTCTTGAGAAAGGGCAGCACGATTCCTGCTCTCTCTCTCTCTCTGTCCGTGAGCATGTCTGCTCTCTCGCTCTGTTTTTCCAGGTTTGCATGTGCTTTGAAAATAAAGCATGTCTACACATTCATCTAAATGTGCTCACACGTATGTATGGCCTTTGTGGTATGATGAATAATGTTTTTTTTCCCGTAAATGGACCGGGTGTTAACGAGTCTGGTTTGATTCTTATGTGTCAACAATGCCGGCCTGTTTGAAGTGAACCGCAGGCGTGTGAGCATGACTGTTCCTGAAGTTCATTTTTTGAGAAGAAGCATTTCTGCGAAATACATAAAAGCTAAAAGCCCATTTCCCATGAATGGAAGCGAACAAAACAAAACGTGTGATTGAAGGTACATGCTTTGGATCACGGCTCTCGACGGGCCGCCAGTCTTAATGGCTCACTGTCATGAAACTTTAGGACAGCTCAAGCCTTTGTCTTGCTTTCTATAGAAATCCACGCTCGTCTGGGAGAAACCGATCAAACATTTGAGTGCACACAAGATCCTTCATCTCCCTCCGTCGTGACCCTACCAAGCAGATCCCCGCTGTCTATGCATCAGCAGACACTGAGCCAGGTTTGGCCCCGGTTCAGTCTGTCTGGGACAAACCTGAGGTCTGGAGGTTTAGCCCCATCCCGGCTTCATGTTTCCCATCAGCAGCTGTCTCCTGCAGTGACAGGACAGCACTCTCCCCACTACAAAGACTTGCTCCAGCTGCTTCCACATCTGGGGCCTCAGTGTAACAGTTTGTGCGTGTGTGTAAGGGTGTAAGGAGTCTGCTTGAATGTGGCAGTTTATATTCGTAGGTTCTTTCTGTAGGCATGCATATCTGCTTTTCTTTGTGCTCCCATGTGGGCATATATCACATCCTCTCAACTGATTATTTCCCTTGAGGCCATGTGCTTCATCACAGTTATCTCCAGAGAACCACTGAAGAGTTGATTCACACGATGGGACGTAGCTGTCTCATGTATGCAAATTATGCATTTACAAAGTTTAATGTTGTTCAGTTCAAAGTCTCGAATGTCGAAAAGCTTTTCTTGCTTTTGTGCAACTTGTCATGATGAATTTGACACTGTGACCGAAGCTTATACAAAACAAATACAACTTCCAAGGTATTTGTAGGTGTTTATTATCAATGTAAACTTTTTTTTAAGAAAAAATAATATATATAGGCACACTTGACATTTTAAAATAATGCTCTCCAAAAGAAATATGAACATCTCTACATCAACTATGAACAAATATTCTTTAAATTTAACATGTTCGGCTTACCTTCCCCTCATCGTCTTAATTCATTTCAGAACAGAGAACACGATGACGTCGTTACTCACTCTTTGGTTTTAGTCTCGAGAACAAGAAGCCAATCTATATATACGTTGTTAAAATATTATGAAATCAACTTCAATAAATGTGTCGTAAATCATAAACCATTTTTAGTTAATTCCTTTTCTTGCAACAACAGATAAAAACTGTCCGCACCTCTGACATTTGCATCAATAACACAATTATTCATGACAAATTATTTTGAGATATTTCTTTAGAGTTGGGGCATTAGTACCACTAACAATCAATCAATCAATAAATCAACTTTTATTCCAGACACAGAGGTCCATATAGTCATCACAATACATATAAATATAAATATACCTAAAAAAAAGAAAAATATAACAAAACAAAAAAAACACAAAACATTTAAGAATGGAGCCGATGAGGCATCATTAATAAAACATATATAAGCTTTGAGTCCAATGTTTCCAGAAGCAAGATGTGTACCTTGTGTCACTCTTAGAAACGTGAACTATGGACACAATGATCATATTCTTAGATCCTGTCAGTCTGCACATGAATCTATACATCAAATTTCTTAAAACAGCGTTAAAAGTGGGCACATTGTTAGACACAAACATTTCACTGGCACTACTCCACCTAGGAACTTTAAGCACAATTCTCAGTGCATCATTGTAAGCCACTTGTAGCTTTCTCATTTTCAACTTACTAACATTACACCACAGGTGGGCAGTGTACAGTGGAGTGCAATATGTTTTGAAGAGTGAGATTTTTACATCAGGGGTACACATTTGGAATTTGCGTGCCAGCATATTTGCCTGCCCATACAGATTCCCACACTGACGCTGCACATCATCATCATCACAAAGGTCATCTCTTATCACATGTCCCAGATATTTAACTTTCTTTACAACCTCTAGTGGTTCACCTGCCAATGAAAAAGAAGGATAGACACAGTTACTATCCTCCCTGGTTCTGGCGATCATGACCACACTCTTCACAGAGTTAAATTTTATATCAAACATTAATCCATACTGAGAACATATTCTAAGAAGTTGCTGCAGGCCAGCACTAGAGGGAGACAGTACCACCAGATCATCAGCATAAAGCATATGATTAATGAGACTGTCTCCCACCAAGCAGCCAGTTCTACAGCCCTTTAACTCCATAGATAAATCATCCATGTACATATTAAATAACAGCGGGGACAGAATTCCGCCCTGCCGCACTCCATTGGAGACATAGAAGGGGGATGACAAACTCATCCCCCACCTGACTTGCATGGTTTGGTGAGAGTACCAGAACTGCAGTATCCTAATTAGGTAAGAGGGGACACCACGCTCATGCAGTTTGCCAAACAGTTTCCCATGATTGATACGATCAAAAGCCTTTGACGCATCCAGGAAACACATGAAGACTGTGCTATTTCGTGATCTGTACCTATGGACAATTTCTTTAAGTGCATAAATACACAGATCAGTTCCATGCTTGATCTTGAAACCAAACTGATTATCTGTTGACGGTATGCATTCTGCAAGCCTATCCATAAGGATCCCCTCTAACACCTTGGATAGTATACTTGCAAGTGCAATAGGTCTATAGTTCTCTATACTAGTTAATTTACCAGTCTTATTTTTAACTATAGGTACTAGCAAAACAGATAACATGGATCCAGGAAGTATGCCATGCTTCATTAACCCAGAAAAACATAAAGCAATTAAAACTGAAATACTTTGATCAGCGTATTTCAGATGTTCTGCTGTTATTTTATCCAGCCCACAGGCTTTGTTCATTTTAAGTTTGTCAATAGCGTAACATACCTCCTCCGACCTGATGACTACACCATCACAGTGAGGTATCTCTCCTATGTTAAACACATCACTAATCACACAGTTAAAAATGTTCTCATAGTGTCTCCTCCATAACTCAGCAATATTTTCAGGTTCAGTAATGCCATCGATACAAGAAGGCAGTGGCATTTTTCTGTTGTTAACCACTTTCACCTCCTTCCAGAACTCATAAACATTATTAGTTTGTAACTTTCTCGCCATAGAGTTCGCCCTCATAGCCTGCTCATTTCTTTTTATGAAACGCACAGCATATTTGAACCTAGCATTAGACTGTACCTTATACTCACAGACTGGGCCATGCCTAGGTTTGCCTGCTAAGACCCATCTTCTAAATGCATCTCTTGCCTCCAAATGTGCATCATGGACATAATCATTCCACCCTGGTCTTACATTATGTTGTTTCACCATTTTACTTAGTGGTTCACTTCCATCAAGTAAACAGTTCACAATTCTATCATACATTGCGCATAGGTCATTATTGTGACTTACATTCTTACAGCTGCTATCCACACACATAATTGCATCAGCAGGTAGCTCAATATTTCTCAAATGCACATCAGTCAGTAACTTGTAATTTTGCAGGTCAATTTCTGTGAGCCTTGTCCAATCCAGTATCTCACCTGGCTTATTGCTGTCACTACAAACCAGCTCAGGTAAACCCTTAATAATTATGACCATAGAGACAGGAATATGGTCTGCTGTGGCCAAATCATATAAAATCTCAGCCTCCTTTATACAATCATGTGCATCAGCTGTAGATATACAATGGTCCAGCCAGGACGTAGTATGCCAAGCTTCACTCACATGTGTAAAGCTATCAGCTGGCAGTAATTCCTTAGTGGACAAAATAACCTTGTTATCTTTGCAGAATTGTGTCAAATGTTGACCAAACAGTGAATTGGTATCTGATATATCAGCATTTAGATCCCCCAAGACAAATATGGATGTATATTCACTTTCCTTTATGTAAGACCCTATATAAGCAAGCTTGTTCAGGTACTCATTTTCATTTTTGTGACATTCATACGGAGTGTATACATTTAAGATTATAAAAACATTCTTATTATGCACCACCTTAATTCCTATGCACCATTCCACATCTAACCTAATCACAGTGACCAACGGGTCAAGTTTCTTGTGCCAGAATATGGCCACACCTCCTGGTATCCTGCCACGCAGAATTCTGGCGTTTAAGTCTGTCGTGGATTCCCCTGCCCCATGGAAATCATTATGCACAGTGTTAAGTTTGTCCAGATCTTGAATAGCTAAAAAAGTCTCTTGCAAACACACCACATCAGCACTCTCAAAGAGCCTGTCAATGACAGTGCGTTTGGCTCTCGCTCCAGCATCCTGGCCAAGCTGCAGACCACGAGAGTTATAAGACACAATTCTCATAGCATTTTAGTATGGGACGCCCTTGGCTCAGGCGCACGCATCTCTGTGTCAAGTGGTGCTTTTATAGCCGCCCCTACCGCAGCCCTAGGCTTGCGATTCTCATAGAAGCGCCTTACATAGGTCCCTTCTGGCCACAGCTGCGGCGCATACATCTCTGCTACTTCCTTGCATTCAGCTGTAACTTTAAAAGAGCTATAGCGAGTATACTCAGTGCCAATCCTCTGACACTTCACATCTCTGGAAAGTTGATCTTTTAGATAACTAGCCAAAGTCTCTGAATCTAGGTCAGGAGCAAGCTTTGTCACGAACACACTCACCAATTTGGTTGTCACTGCAAGTATGTTCTCCACCGTACCCGTTCCAACTATTCCATATGTCTTCTTCTCTCTAGGAGGATTCATACTGGTCCTGTTCAGTACTGCAACAGCAGGTCGTTTTCCAAAACGTTGCTTGCGTTTGCCATACTTTAATACACTGCTCCATGCAGGGGAAATCGCCACCTCCTCTCCCCCGCTAACGGTCTCCTCAATGACATAACAGATACTTTTATAATAGAAATATAAAGACAAAGCAAAGTATAAATTAAGATGTGTACTGTGTGTAAGTAAACATATCAAGCTTAAATCACTTATTTTCAACACTCTCTTTATGTACAATACATTATCTAATAATATATGACAGTAAATCTGTACAAAATTATGTAAAATATATAATGTATATTTCATACAAAAAAAAACTAGCAGCATAAGAGGATTATACAACGTGTCACACTGAAGATAGTGAGGTTAAAATACACCCGAAAAACTGGTATTTTAGAATATTTAAATCAAAGCGAACCCCAGATGTTGTCTGGATGCAGGCTGCATGTTGTGGGTTCACACTGGAGTTCAACACAACACTAGAAACCTGCAGCACAAAAGTAATGATACACACAACACACAAACACAGCCTTTAAAACAAACAGATTTTCCCTTTCAGCCACTTGACATGGAAAGGAAAAACAGACTGGAAAGACACATCAGTAGCTTTTAATACAACACATGTACACACACACTCACACACATAGCACTTGGCCTGTCCAGGCAGAACATTTCACACACACACACACACACACCATGGCATCTTTCTCTTTGTGGAAATGATCAAACTGAAGTCAAACTGAAGCTGACGTGCGTCTGCTATTATTAGTTTTCTCTCAGCTGGTCAGTGAAAGATTAGAAGAAAACTCTTGGCAGACACGGAGATAACAAACTCGAGGTTTTAGGATCCAAGAGAAGAAAATATAGCTTAATCAAGTCAAAGAATGTGGTCTTTTATGATATTGCATATCTCCAAACAAAGCCACGACACAATCACTGTCCATACTGGTCTTATGGTATATGAGGAGTTGCTGGTGAAAAGAATTGAAAAGTGTTCAGTGCAGCCCTGTTCATGTGTTTTTGGGCAAGTCTTTATTTGTCGGAGTGGAGAAGACAACAAGGAAAAGTCCAGGTTCATTTGTAATTTAAATATTACCATTGAAATAATGGTTGAAGAGGTTGTTGTTAAACTAGAGGACTGTACTGTCATCAAGCCACGTGTAGACGCTACTGACCTTGAGCAACACACAACACCCTAACAAAGTGGTATTCGGACCTCCCTGTGTTTTCCCAGTGAGGTGCAAAGGAAATTAAAAACCACACCGTTTTTTAAGCTTTTCGTAAAACTGGCAGACGGTTTGTGGGTCGGTGCTATCTTCGGCAGGCGTATGCGTTAATGTTTTTGATGACATAAAAGCCTATGGTCATGGGAGGCATGGCTATCGTCCGTCCAGCTCTCAATGTCTTGGGCTTCAACTCTGGGAACGTCTCGTTGTCCACCATGAGCAGCTTCTCCCCGTTCAGCTGGACGTGTCTGAAAGACGAGGAAAGCAGGAAATACAGACTGCGTTAGCTCGGGGAGACGGCGTTCACTTCACCTGCCTTCTGACGCGGACCACTGGTGAAAATATGGAGTCAAGATGTGTCCGTTGAGGACATTTTTCACCTCATCAACAAAAGACAGCAAAATGCAGCTTCGGGCTTTTGATTCTGTCAAATGTACACTGGAAGGCGCTGTTGTTACAAAATTGCAAATGAGTGGAATCTGCAGAGTAAAGCTACATTGACTACTACCCATTGCTGTCCGAGCTAATTTACAGTACTGATAACAGTATTTTAAATACTTTTTTTTTTTAAAGACAAATTGTTATTTCAATATAATCCAATTTCTCATGTTCCTTAAAATCCCCGTTGTGTGAGACACAGACAGGTTGCTATAATACTGTAAGGTTAACAACAAAAGTTGCAAATTTACAAAAGTAAATTGTGTTATTTCCAACAGCTAAAAATATTTTTAGCAAAAGAAAACCTTTTAGAATATAAAAAAGATCGTACAATCATGAACAGCTTGAAGTCCTGCTCAAGCTGCCTTTTCAATAGTCATTGTTTCTCTTTTTTTATTATTATATGTAACATAATAAATCATGTTGAAGATAATGTATCTCCTTAAACTGTATTTGCATTGCATTACCAACACACAACCTTTCAACTTTAAAGTGCTGCTGTTATTACTAACCATATTTTATTATATTGTTATACAGTAAAGTTCACAATAATATAAGGATTAAGGCCAATGGTCTGGATATTTTTACGTGAACCTCAAATTCTATAAAATATCAAATTAAATTGGGCTCAATATGGAGAAGTTATAAATCAAAGTTACTCAAAGCTGTACTTGAACATGCATGGACCTCAATACTTGGCCAGCGTTAAAAAGTCCCACTTCTCAGACAAATTTATAGACATCTGGTGTTGCTAAATTCTTCATAAAAGTCTCTCTGCGCTGCCTGTGGTAAAGGAAAGCACTTAAGGCCTGAAAAAGGCCCATCGTTAGCTTTCTTTTCTATTAATTGCCTTGTAATCCTGTTCTAACACCTAAAACATCCTCCGTCATTATGTTGTTATTGAAGGATCATGCCTGAGCCGCCATTAAGGCCGTATGTCGGCATCGTATAACACACACACACACACACACACACACACACACACACACACGGTCCTGAGTCTTTAGACTGTTATTCCAGGATTTGAGGATCAAGTCTGAGTCAGAATAACAGGCCAGAGGCTTAAAGGAAAGAGAAAAAGACTGAAAGCATGAACTTTTCATTTTAAAAGGACGTTTTAAGGCAATACGACTTGTATTACCATGACACATGAACTGTAATATATCATAGTAAAAAATTTAAACAGAATTATGAGTTTAAATAGAACAAATATGAAAGGAAATAAAAACCCATTGATAAAACATCCGTCGCAGCTATAAAACCACATTCACACAAAGGGCCGTTAACATATTGGATCTCTGTGAAAGTTGGCACTTACACTTCATACATAAAAACAAACACTTTCAATACCCCATCTCAAAAACAAATACAAAACTGCACAATATTCAAATTATAGTTTCTGTTTTATAAGTCATGTGTCTGTATATTTCGTTACACTTTTGTCTATGTCACACTGACAAAATAAAAATAAATTAAAAAAAACTACGTTTTTTGGCACGTTTCAGTTTCAGGAAAGTAGTGCAATAAATCATAACAGTTTAAATTAATCGTAAAGCCCAATGGTTTTTCATTAAAATTGGAACAGGGTTTATTCTAATTTAATTATTTTAAAATTATTTTTAATGTTGTCTGAAACTATTTAAAATCTAGATAAAGAGGAAGCTGTTATTGCATATAAGCAAATAGTTGATTATATAGTTCAGTCCTACAACCACGGTTCTCTTAAAATTAAGTCCCTGCAGCGTTTTAAGTGCCAGTGTTTAAAAACCTATTAATATTGGAAAAAATTACTAGTTAAAGACCCATAAAAGTCTTTATGAAATTATGCCTATACATCATCTCAACACCTTTTAAACCTTTGCAAAAATAATTTGTTTTTGAAAACTATATATACATATATATATATATACACACACACACACACACACACACACACACACACACACTATTTTGGTAACCTGGGTCTTGTTTGATCATGAATGAATGTAACGAGATACTTTGTAACCACATTATTATTGGATGGATCATTCATTGACTGTGTGTGTGTGTGTGTGTGTGTGTGTGTGTGTGTGTGTGTGCGCGCGTGTGACAGAGAAAGAGAGATACTAACTTGGCTCTGAGTCCGTCGGTGCCGTAGGGTTGCAGCAGGTACTGATGGACGGTGTTGTTCCGTAACGTCCCCGCCAACTTGATTTTCTTTCGCGACCGATGCAGGTTGATGATGTAGATTGTTATGGACCCTCTCACATAGTTATGACTGGTGTTAGAGAAAAATGACGAACATCACATTCATTTTCTTTTACGTTAAGAAAAGACAATCCTGAAGAAAAAAGGCTCTTCTCCACATCTGTTAATGGGGATTCATTATATATTACATTGTCATGTTGGATAACGTTCTCTATAATTAAAGATGACTACAAAGAAAAGAAAGCCTTTGATATTTTTGTATCACATATAGTAAGAGGATCAAACCCAAACTCCTTGATCTAATCTGGATCAAAAGGCTTACAGAAAAATAATAAAGTAAGATAAAACATGCTCAAGAATGGAATTCCATTTAGCAGTGAGTTATCATCTATATTTAGTATGAAGCATAATGCACCACATTTCACTTTCAAAGCCTTTATCCTCCCTGTAAAGGCTATCTGCTGCGAAAATCTGCTTCTCTTGTACAGTGTCCAATATTAAAACCTGTCGCTGTGGAGCCCGGGGTCAGATGAATGAGATGGGCAACACTTCTTGAGTTACACAGACAACAGTGATCGAATCCCTCTCCGGAGAGCGAAGCTCTGGGGACTGGGACAGCGATACTGGCCAGAGGTAAATAACTAAGCCAGACAGATAAGACAAACATGATAAAATCTAATAAGGGCCCAGATACGAGGACAAAGACAACACAGCTGTAGTGAATACCACATGTCGGCCTTCGTGTTCAGGGTCAGGGCTGGTAGACATCTCTCCTAGTTACCACCTCCAAAATATCATATCTATAAAGCGATCTTGGTTTCGGGTTTGATGTTAATCTTAATTCTTTTGGGCCCGGGGTGAGCTTTTTATTTTTCATCAACCCTGCAGGACAGCCAATATATATATTTACCAAGAGAAGTAAAGTAGTGTACTGTTGATGGGAACGCTGTGTGTCTAGCTTTGTGTTAAACTCTTGCAGCCTTGTTTCTGAGAAGCGGGTACCGTGGCTCTGAGTGATAGATCAGATGGTTAGATGGAGGGAGAGATAATGACCTCTCAGGCCTTTTAAATGATGAGGTTCTTAGCGATCCAAACTGGGAACATAAACATGTGTTGATGCCGTTTGATGTCGGAACGTCACTGGAAAGTGAAAAAAATACTATGCAGACCGCTAAAACGGGGTAAAAGGGCAGTGAAAGTCAAATATCTAATCTGTGAAGACTTTTCAAACCACTGACTGGCTGAGCACATTTGCAGTCTTTGCTGTCTAACACAGTGCAGTCAACCCACTAAGACTACAATGGCTCGTCCACTTAAGGGCTGACTGTGTAATACCACAAAGTGGCAGAAATAATGGCAACTGGAACTTTGGATTCAGGACTTTGCTGTCTGATCATATGAGTCCGTGGCTGATTGGCGTGTTGAGTGGAGCTGAGCTGCACCGCATGCCATGGGCATCTCTTTACTCCTAAGCGACTTGTTGAAAAGTATTTCACATATTTGCATGCATGTCATCAGACTTCATGTGTGTGTTGGTTATGCAACAGCTGCCCAGTTATCAACCGTCTATCTGTGCAGCACTCCACTAATTTTCTAAGAGACGCTCCACCTGTAAACGAGTCCTGTCTGGAATAAGGCCGTAAATCTAGCCTGGTGCTGACAGCCACTGGCCTGGGTTAAATGATAACCTTGAACAGGTCATGGTGGCACTCTTTATCTCCTCTCGACACAGACCGCCTTATTGTCCCTCCCCCTCAAATACCCCCCTCCAGCCAATCCGAGATGGGATAAAGGCCTCGCACACCTTTCAGCGTCTCTTTGACGGAAGAGACAGAACCCACACACCTGATAAGTGATACCCGTTAAGTTTTATAGGCTCTGAGCTGTGAAAGAGCGGGTGTCTGTGGTCTGCTTATTTATGGGAAGCCGAATGGGCCGGCTGGGAATTTTGTTCATCCCCACCAGACAGTGAGCCTCAGGTGTTTACAGGACGCAGAAAGTCTGTTTTCCATTTAAATCTTCAAGGAGATTCAAGTATTGCTACACATCACTGAAAAAAATATAAAAATCACAGTATATCATGAGAATGTACACTATTGCTGTGTTTAAGTGCAGGTTACAAACTAATCCAAGGTGGGGAAGCTGTAGCACATACTTGTAGTAGCTGGTACAGTGGGCGTAGATACGCAGCTTGTCTCGTATGACTCGTCCTGGCTGCGGCTTCCTCTGCAGTCCAGCCACCCGCACGGCCAAAACCCTCGGACCCACCAAGCGCTTGAAGACCAGAGAGAACCAATAATCCTGTATGGGCACAGGCACACACACACACACACAAACACACACACACACACAAACACACTCACACTCTTGGTTACATTACTTTTATGAGAGTATTGGTTCATTTTATCGTCATTATGCTCAGGACAGGATTCACCCGGTTGTTGTTTTAAGATACAGAGCAAAAACAGGCAGGTGTGGAGAGGAAGTTTTAAAGACCTGATCTGACTGAAGGGAGGGAAACAGTTTATAAGCATTGCCAACTCTACTTAAATGCAATGGTAAATCGGACATAATATTTATTATTTAAAGACACCATTCATCATAGCAATGGTGGATTGGATTTCCAAGAAAGGAAATATTGCTCAAATCCCCATTTTGTTTCTTCAGCCGTGAAATGTCCTGGTAATTGTAGATTAAGTTTAGCAAACTGTGAAAATTAAGAATGTGTCAACATAGCAGCTAGTCTGTGACGGTGAAAAAAAATGTAAAGTCCAAATACGTCAGCCCTTTGACACTTAAACATTTAGTTGGAGCTGATGTAACTTGTCACATCGTATCGAACAGCCGCTGACCGGTTTACGATTGACAGGTCTTAAATATGACATTTTTACAAAATATTATGCTCCATCATGAATTGCTGTTTTATGTTGAATGGTCCACCATACTGTGTCTCACTCTACAGACTCAACACCTCTCCAAGAGACCCAGAACAACATGTGTTCCTCAGGAAGTTCCCATGCAATCCTGCATATGGCAACATTTAAGGGCTTCTTTTTTCCATGCAGGCTTTAACTTAATTTGCTGCCAAGGCATCGAAGAAGCAGAGCACAGTATGGAACTGTATAGTGTTGGCCACAGGCAGAAGGATGGATGGGTGAATGTATGGCCAGAACTGTGATCTATGATTACTACAGAGTGTATAAAACAATGCAAAAAAAGCAGTCAACAAAAGAGGTGGTCTGGACTGATGTTATACTCTTGCTTTGTGTTTAAATTTCAAAACTCAAGTAAAAGTAACCAGCCAACAATTGATATATTTTAAACTTTGTGGGTGTGTTAAGGTGAGGTCACATATGTGTGAAATTAACTTCCATTCGATGAAAGCGAAAAACCGCTTGCTTCCAGTGGTGAAGCAAATTCCCATCTTTACATTTGCATGGATTTCAACTTTGGTGAACTTTCATCTTGAATATTGCCTTGGCTGGTGTTACCTTTAAAATCCTGAACAGGAATTGTTGGGACATGAAATAGATTTTATTTTTTCACATCAGCAGCGGCCTGACAGTCTGTTATTCTGTCTAATTGCCTGCGATTTTGGCCTCTAACTCTCCAGACAGACAGAGAAACAACCATCACTTTGAGATCCAATCCAAACACCACATAGCAAGGGACACAAAGGGAAAAACACGAGTAAACGAGTAACATGTCAAAGACTCAAGAAAAGTAAAAACATACACCAGAGACCAAACCTCAGCTAAGGGAATAAAGATGCAAACAAGAAGAATACAACTCTGCCTTTAATGTTTAGCTAAATAGGACAAATGAGAGTCAGACCGCCTCATTCAGACGCTGTTATCCACAAGAATCCAGAGATCTAAGTATGACGTCATACTATTACCCTGCATCGAGTGGGATTCTCAACATGTCAGTGTTTTTAATTTAACTAGATCCATGAAGATGTTAACAACCTTCTTCTTAATTGTTTTTTCCATAAACAAAGGAAAACATATCCACAGTACACCCACAATATGCAGAGTCATGAAGGGTTGCCGGTCTGAAGGTTCATGGGGAGATCTCTCTGCTTTGTATCTGAGATGTATGTGAGGGGGAGACAACTGTAGTAAATATTTTCTCCTCAGAGCATTTGATGGGCAACCTTTTCAAACAGGAGCTTCATGCAATATATCTCAAAGTTTCTCAAAGAATGAATCTCTATTCACTTAAGTTTAGGAGTTGACAACCCGGGGGACAACAACATCCTGTGGAGTGTAAACAAAACAAAACAGAGAAACAGAGAATGTTGAAGAAAGACTGAAGGATAACTGAGAAAAAATGTGAAGAGGTTGTGTCATTCAGTCAGCAGGGGTTTGAACTGGATTATATCAAGAAGAAGAAGAAGAAGAAGAAGAAGAAAGAAGAAGAAGAAGAAGAAGAAGAAGAAGAAGAAGAAGAAGAAGAAGAAGAAGAAGAAGAAGAAGAAGAAGAAGAAGAAGAAGAAACCCCTTTATTAGTCCCACACTTAGTCCCACAGTGGGGAAATTTATCCTCTGCATTTGACCCATCCTTTTTAAGGAGCAGTGGGCAGCCTCGTGAAGCGCCCGGGGAGCAACAATGGGGGAGTCCTCCTATAGGAGAAAGGGCCAGGTCATACATTTCCCATAAATTACTCTCAGCAGGTAAGCTGGTGCAGCATCTAGACATCCAGCCATGTTGAAAGCATTGCGATTCTAGCGGGAGACCTTAATTCCCAGAAAAATAACGAAGACGAAGAGGGAAGAAAATTGAAGCCATCTCGATTGTATTGTAAATATCTTATAGTTGAAGTGAGGCAGAAGAAGGTAGTTAGTGGTTAGAATTGTCTTTTGGGATTGCCAACACTCATTCTGGAAGCTATTTCTGACCAAAGCAATAATGAAATAATCTTGAATAATAACAAATGTTTGACCATCATCTTTCTCCTTTTTTGTTGAAACAATAATTCACTGTGGATGACCTTAATGTAAGCCTCTCACCCCTGCTATGCCGCAGATGAGTATAAAACCTTTTTTACAAACTTAATAAATCTGTTTTATGAACTTGGCACATGGTAGATTTGATAACTGCTGAACACTTACTTGCCTCCCCAGCAAAATGAGATCAGTTTAAGACAAAGACCAGACTTAAAGAAAAAATAATGACCAAGAACGTCACACGTTCAGCTTTGAATACAATAAAGAAACATTACAACTTCCACAGTTGGCCTCCTTCACATCTGTGTTGTTAAAATGATTTCCACTTCATACACAGATCATGAACGAAGGATATCGGATGACTATTTCCGAGTTGTGGACTTAGCTTGTTGTATCTCTGCCCCTGCATGATTCAGACCAAACCACGGAGGAACTTGGGATGGGCCAGTTCCATTTCACAGTGTCGCAGGCTATTTTACTAACATGCCGGTGCATCGGACTCTCAGGTTGCAGATCTCTCACCGGCCGACTGTCCCGCACAGAGAAGCACACAGTTGCGATGGGGGTTGAGGGGAGCAGTGACACTGTCCTGAGCCACTGACAAAGGGCTAAGGTTACATGGCATTTCGCCCCCGCGTCCAAGCACTCATCGCCACTAAACGGCTTTCATCTCACCTAATAGCTCCCACGGGAAAGAGCGAGACGTGCCATCGAGGCCCTGGGTCTGCTACAGAAACCGACCAGAGCGCAACATGAATAACAGGTCAGATCCCTGTTATTGTGAGGAAGACGGGTGAACTGAGGCCGTGACAATGACAGCCAAGTGCCTTTCTAATTCTTGTTGAACTAAAGTTGAGAGACTCACAGGTAAAGGGTTGAAGTTCTGGTCCACAAGGTGAGTGTATCCGTAGTCGAAGAATGAGTGACGCAAGACAACATCAATCCCTTGGGCTGCAGACAAACCCAGCGCGTTCACCCACCTGGAGCAATGACATGAACACAAACACACATGGAACATATATTAGGAAAGCAACAGCGGAGCCTTTTGATTGTCAATAATACATAAAGCATTGGGAACACATATGTGTTTCTTATCTTGTACAGCTGGTTCAGTGCATTATTATCTACAGAACACACCACAATGCTTTCTTAAGCAGCGCCGGCATGATAACAGAACTTACAGAAAGCCAGCAGCGTATGTGTCAGAGAGATTGCTGAGGCCTCCTGCCCACGCCGGGCCCAGTCCACCCAGCCACACCTTCTTACTGGGAGTATGTGTGTTCACAACCTGCATGCAGAGTGATAGAAACACAGGTGTGTTAACAAAACCCACGCTGAAATCAACTTTGGGAAAGCTCCAATCAGATTTCACTTTTGAATGAATGCATCATTTTCATTCAAATTGATTTCAAGCACCATTACATTAGGATAATATACTTTTTATATGAGAAAACAAGGTAAACTGTCACAGGGCTGTGGAAATGTTTTTTTGTGGTACTGAATATTTTTCTGATGCTGACTGAATTTTAATGCCTCTACAAATTGATGGTAAGTCAATACAGCTGGTAGTACAGCTGGTAAAGAACCACATATTCAAATAGACACAAACACAAAAATGCACACAGAATAAGACCAAATCAGAGCTCACTCATATCAATCCACAGAAGAATATTATTTGCATTACATTTCATTTAATGCTTATGTTTAAAAGCCTTATTTCAGATGTCACATACACAACATGTGACCTCTGCATTTAAACCATGCTAAGCGTAAGAAGCAGTGGGCTGCTGTGGAGCGCCAGGGGAGTGAGGTTCACCGTCTTGCTCAAGGACACTTTGACATGCGGACAGGAGGAGCCGGGGGTTGAACCACCAACCCTGTGGTTAAGGAACAACCCGTTATAACACCCTAAGGCCACAGCTGCCCTATTTTGTTCTTAGGAATGAGTACTCCTTTCCCCTGAGGTGCATGTCATCGCAGCTAGTGTTGATAAGATTACCTCATGGAGGAGACAACCATTTCACCCTGAAGGCTCCCTCTTGTGGGAAGCACATGTGGCCTTATCATCACAAAAACTAGCTCTGGGTTGATGCGTGTCTTGGCAAACTCAAATAATATGCAATTCAAATTGGTTGTTTCTTCCCATCTTCCCTCAAGATGGTTTGATGTATGACCTCTGAAATATACACCAGACACTAATACAATGTTGTATCTACAGTACAGCTCGAGAAGGGATTTATGGTTTGCTTTCAGCAGCCGCTTCAGAAACAGTTGATGTAGAATTAAACAGTTTAATTTACATAGTGTATATAAACTACGTTACATTTGAGGACTTTAAGAGAAACGTTACCTTGGTGACTTTCGTGATCTGCTCAGTCAGTGTGTCCAACAGACGGGTTTTTAGGAAGTCCTCCACTTTGTTCACTCTGCCATCCATGTAATAACTGAAAAGCAAGGACAATTCTGTGAGATAAATATTCTCATGGATCCATCAACCTGCTTTACCTGCTTGGAGTTTGATCTGGCAAAATATTTACATTTACAGTTAGGTTGTGTAATTAAAACTATTATATTATTAGTTATTATTATTATTATATATATTATATGAAGTTATTGTAATCGTGTCTATATTGGACAGTCAGGAAACCAGGCTGTTGGCTGAGGCTATACGGCTAACAGTCCACTACCAGGCAGGTCAGATGCACGTTAACAAGACAGTAACTTAACGCACACAACACGATCATGGATCCCCTGTAAACATTGCTGCGGTTCCTTTTGACCAGCAGGTTTAAAATCCAAAGCCCTAAGTATGTTTTTCATTGGTCTCATAGATGGACATGCCCAAACATACCAAAGCATCCTGACAATCCAATTCTATGCAGGATTGCATAAAAAAGGAACCACGCAGGCATCAATGTGTGTGAACGATAAAGACACACAGAGCGAGGTTGTTAAGAGAGCTCTATGAGAGAAGGATTCATTGAGCCAAAGTCCTGAGGAACTTCACGCTGCAGGCAGAGAGAAAGCTTCTCCAAGATCCGCTGCAAGAGGCCAAGAGAGAAATCAAGAGAGCAACAACCACAAACTCTAGTTCATGTTTCAGATTCCATCAAATACACTTACATATTATTTCCTGAGCAAAGCAAAAACAGATTTGTTGCGTAAGTCTTACCCATCAAACTATGTGTTGAAACAAATGACAGCCAACCAATCAATCAATTAGTCAGTGAGCACACTATGCTCTCTTAGGTTAAGTTACTTATGCTTCATTATGTATGATTACTATAAACACAGGAAAGCATTAACACTGGAGGAAATTATATTAATATTAATAAGAACAAACAACACTGGTAACATTGTTAGCAGTTAAACAGAGTCCCAAATCCCTAAACGTCCTGTGTTGAATTTCAAAACGAGTTCAACAGTTTGGGAGCGCTGTTAGTCATTTATTAGTGATTCTATTAAAGAATCAGACGCTGTAACTTAAAGCGTTTTAATCTTCATGGTCCAGCTCATCTTTGTGTCAAGTAAATCCAGATCTAAAAGAGGAAACATTATCAATCACATTGCTTATCAAACATTTCTCAACATTGCATTTGTTTTAACCTTCTCTCAGTAGTCTGGCTGTCTATATTCATCTACAATGTCCCTGCCTCACTAAATGTTAATCATATGCATTTTAGTAGACAGCAACATGAGTTTTAACTTTATAGATATATAGTGAATGATAAGAATAGTATGTGATATTCAACTCTATTGGATGATCTTTCACCTGAATTCATTATCATGATGGTAGAAAAACATGTTTGCAAATTGTTTACCCAGTGATGTCTGGGCTAAATCACTGACTTACAATCGTCTGTCAAATTCCCAGATCAGTCATAAGAACACATTGTACTCATAAAAGTAATGTGATGTCATTTGCACAAAACCCACTCAAATGAAGTAAATGCTCAATCTTTCAATCTACTTGCAGTTATTGGTATTTGACATTACCATGACAACTTTAAATAACAGAAACAGATGTAAAACCTGTTAATTAGAGATTTAGGAAATCTGCGTTTGATTGCAGAGCAGATTTCTCTTCTGATTCTTCAAAAGCTACAAATGTTAATAATCAAATACCAGATCAGTGGTATCAGATCACATCAGTCCTGCATATGTTTTGTTACAATTTAGCTTATATTTTTCCAAAACTAGAGACCACAAGAATATGACAGGCAAACTACAATTGAGGCAAGTTGCTTAAAGAGTCAACAGCATATTTATTAATCAAAGGTTCAACAAATGTAATGTGAGACAATGCCAAGGAAGGATGATGTATACTCTGTATAGTGAATAATAAGGCCAATAGACAAGAAAACTGTAGAATCATAACAACTGCGGCATAACAATATCCAAAAGAAAAGGAACCTCTATTGATCACGCTTTGAAAAGTCTGATGTGTCAACAACACGGCTGAGAGCAGAGCTGAATTACATTCATGTGGGGTGCAACAGTGCCGCAATCTCAGCTTAACCTCATTGAGAATGTCATCACCATGTTGGAGTAGTCCCAAAGTCCTGGCCTCAAACTGTAAACAACGCATGGATTAAGTCAGAGCTTCACACAAATTATTTGGTTTTCCTGTCATCTTTCCAGAGAGCTCACAATAATTCTTCAGCCCAGATCACGGGGACAGAAATTCCAGTTCATAGATGGAAAGAGAATAAAGTATTGCGTTTTATAGCTATATATACAGATCAGTACCACTGGGAATTGTGGCTCGGGTTTTTAAAAGCACGAGATGACAAGACAATATTTTCTTTATTTAATTCAGGTTGACGGTTCATTAAAGCAGAAACCTGATAAAGAAATGAACATAGAGAAAGTTGTTTTAGTATATCGAGCTGGATTTAGGGAATCACAGCTTGGTATTAATGAAATTGGTCAAAGGCCTAAGCTCCTAAAACACAAACGAGAACTTTTCCTTTCTTCGATACATAAACTGCCAGACCGAACAGAATTCAATGAAATGCAAAAATTGAACAACACTGTGTCCAAATGTCTTCTGACAAGGATCCATTTAGTCGGCGTGTTTGACGCAGCTCTCCCTGAGCCAGCACCACATCAAAGACAGCTCTCTAACAAAACTATCTAGCACTTTATTAAAACAGAAACATAGTACAGCCTGCAGAAGAACTAGATGTAATCGTGTCAGACATGGCGGGTAGACACAGATGCAAGAGTGCAAATACCAAAAAGGGAAAAATACTCAAGTAAAACTAAAAGACCTCCATTTGAATTTTACTTGACTATATTTACAGTTAAATTTACTCTAGTATCTAAAGTGCTGAAGAATAATGTTGCCTTTCCCAATAATATGTTGCATTAGGTAATCATCACAGAGGACTTGTTATTATTAGCTGTTTGGCTGTCACATCTTCTCAACACAAGTAGCTCCGCCCTAAAGCACCCTGCTTTATCGTCTATTTGACTCTAAATGGGCCGTCACTACTAAATGAATATCACGCTGTTTTGAAGAAAACTTGAAACTAGCAATTGAGACCATAAACTTGTGTTTACAAAGTGTACTGAGGTAATAAATCATGTGACAAGTAGAGTCATATGGACTTCTCTAGAATCAGACTTCTTTTTGCAACCAGATGAGTTCCCCCTGTTGGCTTCACTTTTCTGTTAAATGTCTTATTTATATCATGCTGCATATATTTGTGTCACAAAGTGTTTTTCACTGGTGAGACATTTCTGCTTGGGGTCCCTCCCCTCAACAAACTCCTATTCTGTAAAGGAAAAGATACTTATAATAATAACTCTATTATTTAAAGCTGTAGTGGAGTACAATGCAGTTATTAAAATACAGCATGAGTATACTCTACAACAGTTTACTTGTAATAACATCACGTGTCGAGGAATGGCCAGCTGGTGTTTGGGGTGAGCGGAGGGGTCACATCGGAAGATGATGACGTGTTCCTTGACATGTACCAGCAGGCTATCATCAGATGAATCATTACATAACATCTGAAGGAGATATATATCTATATATATATATATATAGATATATATAGACATGTATGTATAGATTCCCACAGGAATGCCATGAGTGAATTTACAGTCCGTGTTTTTCTGACCACAAAGGAGGAGGAGATCGCAAATCATTGACATCTCTTTTGCTCCACTCAGCTGTAAATAACCAGCACACCCTGCTTGCTCTCTGGCATGCAGCACCACTATCACTCTGACAATGAACGAGAAAGATTAACTGTGTAGCCGAGTAAAGCTAATGAACATTTATGTTTCTGAAAAAAAGTAAAAAGTAAGTCAAAGTGCATCTGATTGCTTCCGCGCAAGAGCCATTAAACGTACCTTTCATTCACTTCATTATTAAAATGAGTTTAGCAGGGGGCTTTTGCATGCTTGGTTCACAGCACTGATACCCCACTGCTGGAACAATTACAGGACGGCTCACATGAATGGTGTTGCTCGAGGGGATCCAAACACTAAATCGTAAATTTGTCTCGTTCACTTCTCTTAAACGAGACAAATTGAGCTAGAACTGGCTAGAAAATTGAGCTAGAACTGGCAGCCTGTCTGACGGACTCAGTTCTCTCACCATGAAGCCCCTGTTAGGTAAGGCAGAACATGTTCACTGAGTTTAGGCAAAAAACCTAATCATGCAGATAGTTCTGGTTTTATTTGCCCGAGATGGCGATGTTCATATCTGACATTTTTGCCAACACCCCAATATCATCATGCACAGGTTTTGCACTTAAATGTTTATCATGTTAAGGCATGCATGTGTGGACCAAAGATCACAGCAATCCAGTCAATAGGTGTTGTGACATTTCATTTAAAACCACAAATGTCATCCTCATGATGCCACAAGAGCAGGTCTGGGGATCACCAGAGATTAATCCTCTGAGGCCAATCAATGTCTGTAAAACGTTTCAAGGCAGTCCATCAAATGGTTGTCCAGTTAGCCTGGATCCCCTCCTTGGTCCCAAGGACTACGCAAATAAAAACAAGCTGCATGGATAAATACCACGAAAGGTAAGGAATTTAGGTATATTGACCCTTTAACTTATAGGAAGAAAATATCTGGGATAGGGTTAATATGCTCTGAAAAGATAAAGATAATATTGCAGAAAGACGGAAAGAGTCACAGAAAGAAAATGACCACACTGATCAAGTCGGATAAGAAGTAACTGAGACAAGATGCTGCAAATGTCAAACTACAATGTTGTGGGGAAAAAACATCACATAATGCAAACCACCTATCAATGTTTTATGATCTGGAGGTACACGAACCTTTCATGACCAACATGTTTCATCATCACAAGCGCCATCAGAACCCATCTGACCGTGAACCGCAGACAGGCTCAATCTCTACCGAATCCATATGATTCTCTAAACCAGTTTATAATGAACGCGCTGTTTCCATCCCGCTACGCTGCATTCAAAACAACCTGAACCAGCTGCAGGGGAGTAAAACCTGTGTCGTAGACGTGTTAATGAGTGGTCTCCACTTTTATGCGTTAGGCTTCTTTTGTAGAGGTCAGAGTTGCTGTCACGCAGGCTGGTTAGACTGGAATCTGGATCTCGAGTGTAAAGCGGGCTAATTGACAGAGGGAATGAGCCAGAGCATATGGTTTGATTTTAACAGTGTGGGTGGTGTTTTTCTAAGCCTTACTGACAGCCCTGCCTCCTTCCGTTTCTTCTAATTTCTCTTGATTAGACCCGACCTTCAGCTTAATGATCACTCACTCAGACACACTGGGTTTGTCTGAGCTTACAGTGGTGTGGTATTTTGTGCAAGTTTAACATATGCGTGTAAAGAGATACTGATAAAACATGGGGGGGAAAGATCAAACCTTTGATATGTCTGTATGCATTCCTACAGGATGTGCAATAGACAAATGGCAGGTGTTAATAATTTAACACAAACACTCTCAGGCTCTTTTTCCTGTTGTTCCCTTTACAGGACGAACACAATTCTCCTCATTATGCATCAGTCTCTCTCCGTAAAAGTGTTAATAATGGTTCTTACCGGCTACTGCACAAACGCAATGTGGTGATAATGGTACACAAACACAACACGACCGGTGTCGTCAGATTTATGGTTAGTTAAGTGTTTTAGTTACTGTTTTAGAGGACTGCAGATTAATTCTGTAGTTTTCTACAGACACAATATTAAAATAGAAAAAAAGGGTAAAATACCTACTGTTGCCACGTAACTGCATCTACAGCCGAGCCAGCGTTCTTCATGAACCTGAAAGTCAGAAAGACAGCGTTATCTCGAGTGTGGCACCTTTTCTTCAAACATTGTATGTTTTACAAACTGGGCCTTATCTTCACATTAGTAGCCAATAATGTCACAATAGCATTTTACCCATCAACTTAACTACCAATACCTGGGTTATGGGGACGTGGAAATATTGCAGGAACTTGTAAGGCAGACCAGGTGCAATTATGCACGTTATATAAAAAAAATTGGTAAGTGCAAGCATCAGGGAATTTAACAAAAAAATATATTTGTCTATTGCACTTTAAAATAACTACATGTGTAGTGTCCCACTATGCTAAGTATGGTAGGTTTATGCTAAACCAGGATGTGCAAAATAAATCTACACATCTACAGGTAGACCTTGCAGTGTTAACTCCATTAAATCAAGCTAATGTTCTTCACACTCAGTGTTTATGATAAGATCCTTTAACTGAAAACTACAAAGAATATAGAAAACAAAATGCATTTCAAGCCCGACTACTTTGATCAAACAGTAAACATGACTAGAGTGTTTTCAGGAGCTGTTCCTGGAGGCTGTAAAGTTTGCTTTCAGTTAGTTAAAAACACATTCCTGGACACACACTGAACATATACACAACCCCTCCCGCTGTACGCCTTCCTCTCCCTGAGCTTTTGCTTTTCTATGTGTGTTTTTCCGAGTCTACCTGACCCAAATCACTCCATATTTGGGAGTAACAGCTTGTCAACTGTGTGTCTCTAAACTTTCACCGCTCTGGCTTGTTTAGTCTGTCCAGCTCTGATATTTGGACTGTTGAGCAGCTCAGTGTCTAATTCATCTTATTTCCTGAGAGCGGCAGAGCAGTTGTGCTGTCAAACACAAGAGCCACCCCCTCGTAACCGTGTCAAACACACAAGAATCACCCCGTCGTTAAATGTGTCACCCGTGACCCGCGGATACTCCAGCTCTCTCCTCTTCATCCTCTCACTGCTCCTCCTCCTCTTCTAATCACTCATCTTCTACATCCTTCTCTGAGTCCTGCTAACAAATCAGTCTGACCCGTACCGTACACATACACAAATCAGTGCACACAAACACACACCTTTCATTTCTAGTAAATTTGAACTGTCAGTACTCAGTGAGTTAAACAGCGGTTCATAATGGTTTTAGGGATGTAAGTAGCTCAAGTACATCGAGGAGGGAACCCATATCAAATTATTCTTTCTCCTCTGTCTTCCAACTACCTGTCAAATCGTGTGTGGTTGCAGCGAGGAGCTGGAGACAGATTCCGGCTGAGATATACTGAGACATTAAACTGTTCCTCCTGTGTGTGTGTGTGTGTGTGTGTGTGTGTGTGTGTGTGTGTGTGTGTGTGTGTATCTGCACATACTTGCATAGGCGCACATCATTTCAGCACACATTAGTTTCACTTTATGGACTCTATTTTGGTTGAAAGGAATGCTGTTCCCTGTTTATTTTACAATGCATGTTAAAGCCAGAGCTACGTTCTCCTCCTCCGCTTCGTCACTTCTAATTGTCTTGTTATCTGTGTAAAAATATATATCTTAAATCTCTGATGACAGACCAGGAGAGCATTGAGTAGAGCTTACTTTCAGCCACCCAGAACAGAACGTTTATTGTTGATGGTTGCTAACTGTAAAAATCATGAAATGTACAGCATCATTTCATCTGTATTTATTCACCACTGCCTGAGATAAATGTCCATTAGTTGCTGTGGACACAATATTAGAGATTTTGTCATGTATGTGAAACCTTCATTGAGATACATTACACAGTGAATAAGAGTTATGGTTTTAAACTTTAAATGAACTTGCCAATACCCCCTATATATCATTTAAAACACTAAACCTTTAATACATCATTTCACACTAACACAATGATGTATTTGTAAACAGACATAGGACAATTTGTAAATGTTTATTAACATACAATACCTGTCAGCATTTACGGCCTCTGAGGTTTACAACTACATTTTACTAATCCTCCAAGTATGGGTGCCCACAGGAGGAGGTGCTTACAACTTCTTGCTTATAATTGCAAAATTTGGGAGTTAAAGTTAAAGTTAAGGTTTTTCACTTGTTAACCCCGGATTCTAAATTCAAGTTTTATGTTGTGATATAATTGACGTATTTTCTCATTCAGGAAAAAGAAAACTGTTCGTAAGGTCACGCTTTGTTTGGATTGTCCAACACTGACAGAGTTGTGTATATTTTCATTTTGTTTGTTTTACAGGGCCACTGACGCATCCATTTTAGTCAAGTTTGTTTCTATTGCAACAGACAGAAAAGCTCAGATGACGCATCTTTCAAAAGTTAATCTTTTCTATTTGGTCAATATAACTGAGAAAGCTTCTTATTTTTACCAAACTGATGCAGACTAACATCCAAAAGCCTGCACACCAACATCCAGTCTCTGATACACAATTAATCTGAGGGTTGTGGTTAGAGTTAATATGATCAGCAACCTATGTTAAACAATTGTTAGTTGATTTTATAACTTTGACACAAAAATAAAAAATATGATTTTTGTTCCAACGGTTTGTGTTGTTTGTCTTCTGGATTTAATTTGTCATAAAATGTAGCTTGTGAATGCAATTTCTGTTGGCAGAAGACACATAAATGCCATGAAAGTATGAACAAGAAAGACCCTTGTTGCAACCTCCTTATCATGTGGAAATAATTTAAATAACTTCTTCGTCAAAATAAAGCTAATGTTCATTTTCTCAGTATCATACAGCAAGAAAATGTTGTGTCTTTTCAAGTTGTTTAAATATTGACCTGAATGAAATCAATAGCTCTCCAGAAGAACAGCAGCTAATCTGAAAATGTATAATAGTCTTTGAAAAAGGATGAAAAGCATTTGTTGTTTTCTTTCTGTAAATGTATAACTATAAAATATGACGTTACAATCTCACGAGGGGACGAGCTGCAGTTGAGACAGGCTGTTAGATAAGAGTCAGACCGAAGCTGGTGGAGCTTCTGGGTAAAACCAGCAGGTGGGACGTTGCACCGCCACGTTATCAATCAGATGACACTTTATTTAGGTTGACATGGTATAACTGGAGCTGAGACGCTGAAACCTGCAGAGTGGAAATCTATAAACACCGAACACTACTGCAATGTGTGTGTATGTGTGTGCGTGTTGAACACAGTAAAGTTCTGTAAAAGTCGCAAACTGCTGCAGCATACTTTCCACTACCTTACCCCAGTGTTTCCAGCAGGATAGCCTAACACAGACAGGAATCCCGCCCAGTCAGTGTTTTACTTGCTGACTCACCCGTCCAGCAGCAGGATGGCGTTCTTGCGGGGTCGTCCTGCATTGGGGCCGTAGAGGTGAGCTCGGTGGTAGTATCGTACAGACTGCAGCAGGGTCCGCAGCTTGATGTAGTCCTGTGCTAACTGGGTGCTGTTGACCGCGCGGCCCACCATGCTGCGGTAAGCATTAGGCTCTGGAGAGAGGAGATGCAGTACACTGAGCCAGAGAGGTAGAGTTTAAACAAGCAAAAGTGGGGAGGTGGAGAATATTATTGTTGTTGTAGTAGATCTTGCTCTCCTAGAAAGTATCCAACAATCACTAGAAAAAGGGATAATTGGGCAATTCGCAGTAATGCTGGGACTCAGTTGGAGATTGGAGTTGCAGACGGACTCCCTGTCAGATTAATTGTCCGAGCCCACAGGGTGGCCTTGCAGAATCAGTAAAACAAAGACAGTGAAGGAGATAGTTTCCCCACGGAGGAAAACTACACTTTTGCCGGCCCACTGCTCTTTAACCCCTCTACTGAGGAGCGTTGTGTTTAAGCTGCAAAATCCAACTGTTGTGTGCGTCAGAAGCTGTGTCAAATATTTCTGCTTATTGTCTACACTGTCTGGGTGATTTATTCATACTAATATTTTGCAGCAGTCAGGTCCTCAATCATCAAATCAATGGATTTTCCATGGTACTTTTAGGCAAAAAAAAGCGTTTCTATTGAGAGCTTTGTTGCAGATGAAATGAAAATATTAAATTATGTGCAGCAGAGAAACACAGGGCTCTGTGTGCACTGCAGTTCCTTGGAAACACAGATGGTTAGGATGACATGAGGACTAGCAGTCCTTTTCATCCCTGTATGAACATTCACCTTAACCCTCAAACTGCTGGACTCTCACTTAAAACTGTCTATTTAAAGTTTTAACAGCTTTTTGTGAGGGAAGAAAAATGAAATTCAGGAAAAAAAAGATTGTATTAAAAGTGAAAGCCCTTTATTTAAATGATGTTAATTGTGTATTAAAAGTGGCATATAGTCACGCAGTAGGCAGCATGTGGTCTGTAGCTGTACTGACCGTTGCCCAGCTCCCAGGAGATGTTGTACTTCTTGCCAGCGCCGTACTTCAGGAGGCTCAGGGTGGAGGAGGTGTTCCAGGAGTTATCGGGGTTTCTGTGCAGCGCGTTGAGCCCCAGGATCAGGTGCAGACCCGCACAGTCGGCAAAATTGTACAGTTTGTCTAAAGACCTGGCTGGGAGAAACCCACAAAGCAGTTGTAACTTTGATTCTTTTTACGCAGCTGGAAGTTCCATAACTTATAGATATATATACTGTATATATATATGCTTATTTTTGTTGTGTAAATGAAGCAAATAAACAAAAAACCTAGCTAAAGGTTATGTTTTTATTGTTATATCTTAACAGATATAAATGAACAGTTTTGTCATCACGCAACATGCCTGCCTAAAACCTAATTTACAAAAGCACTTTTCAGGTTTTCAATACTGAGAAAGAGTACAAAAAAAGAGGTAGATCACTGAATGAAAAACATTGGGTTTGTCCATTTAAACAAACCAGTTTATTCGCATGTGATTCTCAAAAAAAGAGGGTGGCTTCTCCAGTTCTTCAACCTCAGTAAATTGTAGCATCTACAATTAAAAGAAGAAAACATTTCTCAGCAGTATTGTGTATGGACATTTTGCGTGTACTGTACTTTGAATAAACTGCGAGCTACCGCTGGGATTTATTTTTTTTATTTTGGACTTTGTGTTTGTGTCATTTACGTGACAGCAGAGTCTCATCTTCCGCAACATTCAGTGAGAATGCAGAAAGACAGTTTTCCCATCATGGACTCCTGCTGTTCCTCCGCAGCTGACTACTCACTCAAGTTTACGTCTGCAGTCTCCATCAAAACGCATTGTTCTCACCGCTCAGTGAAGGGCCCTACCACAGATGCTGGCATATGATGAGAGTGCTAAATGTGTATGTTTATATTTTAATGTGCGACTGCAGGCTGCTGCTGGATACCTCTTGTATAGAAATTGAATCTGTTTGGAGTCATTCCATTAACGTAACTATTACCCCGAGATCTGACCCTTACTTCCTAGGTTCAACAGGAAACAGATGAAGAGTGTGTACCCGTCTGGTTCTGGCTAACATTTGTCCTAAACTGTGGGTTTGGCACCAGCTGAGCTTGCCAACTGATTAGTCCGTCCAACTGGGATTGGAGACAAAAGCAGCGCAGACCATGGTGCATGTGAGGTTATACTCTTCTGGATACATGTCGAGCTGTTACGGTCATGTGAAAGGTGTGAGGTTCTTCAATAATACTGTATAATGTTTAATAAATGGATGTGAGAGATACAAACGCCTGGCTTTAAGTCAGACGTCAGAATACATTGGAACACTGAACAATGCTTATTAAGTCACGCTTCAGCGCAAATACGTTTTTCTATTCAAAATATACTGCAAGTCTTTATTTCCAGTAGACCCGTGGTCATGTATTATCCACAGTGCAAATTAAGAGAACAGAGATTGCTTGTTGCACATGGCATTCATTTGCTTTCCAGTAACGGCAGGACAAAGCCTGAAAACCCAAAGAAATGCCCGCGGTAACAATGGTTTTATTACAAACTGCGCTCTTCGCTCTGTATGTCTACTAAGTAAACTGTTCTCCATCTCATTAATAACCACCAATAACGTTATTATCATAACTCCTTTCCTCTGTGGTTAAATTAGAGTGGTGCCCGTTTGCAGGAGCAGAGTCGAGGGCGGCAGGACAGAGAAAGTAACGCCAGATGTGGCTGTCAGGATGAGTGATTCCAGGTCTTTCCTCACCTGAGAGCTGAGCAGAAGGCCAAGCAGCTAGCAGCCCCGCACACACATCGCAACGGCATCATGAAATGCCCGAAGCTGCTAAAAATATTGTTTCTCTGCTGGCAGGAGCAGAATGTTCCAATAATTAATGTCTTTGTTTTTATGTGTCAGTTTGGTTCCTCGAGAATGTTTTTATTGATTCTTGTAAACTCTCTTCTGCCTTTTCCACTTAAAGGTACGTTGAATGATGATGTCAAAGCAGTGCTTGTAAGCAGAAAGCGGATCAGAAGTTACTTGATTATATTTATTTGGTAATGTCAATTTAATTACGGGTTATGAATCACTATATGTAGTAGATGGAGCTGAAATTATAAGTTGATTAATCGATTAGCCAATCAACAGAAAGCTAATCAGGACATTTTTGATGATTAATAACGGATGTATAATTTTTGTCAAAGAATTTGCTGTTTCTCTGTCATATCCTAATTTAATTGAATATCTTTGGGATTTTGGGACATTTGGTTGTACAAAACAAGACATTTGATGTTACTTTGGGTTTCCCAGTTTATTCAGAGGAGCTACATACACGAGCTACGCTACGATTAGCCATGAGTTTAGTTTGTCTTATGGGTAAACAGGATAACCAAATAGAAACAATCCCTGGGAACAGTCTTTACTTTTAATGCCAGTTTAGACGGTTGCACACACTAACAACAGCTACTAGCCTCAGGAGGAAGTGTAATGTTACTGGCCCGCGCAGCCGAGCTCCTGTTTATCGCCTGACAAGAGCACGGCATCTTCTTCCAAAGAGAAAGGGATGCTGGGTAGATTCACCCTCCTGGTGTCAGGAAATCTGCAGATCACGAAGGCCAAACATCAAAGAGCGTCTATAGACACTAGAAAGCCCTGAAGCTACAAATCTGTGATCTCAGTCAAATGAAAAGTAATGACATTACGTGCGTGTGCGTGTGTGTGTGCTATATGTGGCATGGTGGCAAATGGGGAATTTTGAGTGAAATACTGTAACAGCACTTACTGTTATTGGAAAATAATTCATAATCTAAATGATCTACTGCTTCACAAACACAGACATTGACATTCAATCAAGCCAACAAGCTATTGCTTTCCCTTCTGTATGATGTATGCTTGCCAGTAACAAATGGTGCTCATCCCGATGACATTGAATAATCTCTGAGTCAACATCATTATTCAGTTTGCTGTTTTTTTAAGAATGACAGCTTCGCATGCTGTAACATTTTACAAAATGAGTCTCACAACTCTCAATTACACACAACACAATGAAAGCCTTGCTAAGGGGTCAGACTTTATTGAACTCGGCTACAAACTTATCTTCTATCTCACAAACAGTCCAGTTAGAAACAAGCAGAACAAACCCAGAAAACATTGTTTGCCAACGTGTGTGTGTGTGTGTGTGTGTGTGTGTGCGTGTGTGTGTGTGTGTGTGCGTGCATGTGTTGGCGTGCCTTTCAGTGTAGCGGAAAGAGTGGGGTCTGGATATTGTCAAGCTGTCTATCTGATAGAAAAGCCAGTTGTGTGAAGCAGAGAGGCCGGCAGCATCAGTCAGTGCTATGCCTCATTTCTGCAGCTCTGCATATTCCCTCACACACTGAGGTACACAGATCTGAGTACAGTGGGCCTGCTTGCACTCACACAAACAGTGTTTGCTGGTTTACCACACACTTGCACCAGACACCCATCTGAAGTTCTCAATTACATTTTTCTGTAGCTGCACTTTTAGTAAATCATTGTCGGCTGACCAGATATATTCTTACAGGAAGAGTCTCTCCTGGTGCAGCTTTAAATTAAGATCCGTTTTACTTTTAAGCTACAAGAATCCGTTTAATCATATCTCATGTCCTTATTAAATATTGGATCACGCTGTTACTTATTAGGAGACAGACCTGCTTAGGGGACATTGAAAAACCGCCTCACTCAACAAAATTATGAAAAGGAGGTTGAAAAGAGGCACATTTTGAAATTGTTAGAGACAGTAAACCACAAAAGTAGACCATATGCCCTTCATGTATAAGGCTGTGTTGTGAATCAACGTCCAACCGCATCAGTCTAACATGTCATACATCCCCATTTTATTTCACAATGTTGCCAGAAAAATGGGAGGCCGGCCGAAAGTTCGACAATTCAAAATTTGAAGCAACTCTTTTGGCTTTTACCTCACTGTAAAGTGATCTACTCGTTGATCTACTGTGACTTGGATTGAGGCTCATTTGTAAAGAAAGCTTAAATGCTCAAACTAAAATTAAAGAGTATTTTAAAATAAAAAAAATCTTAAATTAAAGAGAAATATATTAACTTCTCCACTCATTAAATACATTGTACACAATTTACTGTAAATGCTTCAATATTTTGATTTTGTCAGTTGACAATAGCCTAGTTCTGTATTCATGAGAGGGAGTAAAGTCGGTCTCAGTCATTTAAAACCTGCTCTTTACCAGGTTCAGATGGAAGGACAAGTAAAAAATAATTGAACTGGCTTTGTGAATTATCCCTGTGTGTGCTGAGAGGAAAGGGAACGCAGACCACAACTATGCAGATGGCACAAACAGCAAATTCGTAAACTTCCGTCCTCCAATTCAAATTGAGATGAAAGGAATTATTATATTGGATGTATAATCTCGGTTTAGAAATGCTGATCTATTTCTTTATTCCTCTTAAGTACAATATTGGAAGAGAAAATAGGGAGCACAGCAAAAACTGTGTTTTCTGTCTCTGGTTTCATTTAAAAGACAAATATAATGACTTGCTGCCAGACACAGCTGTCTTCCACAGCAAATATCAATTTGGATGTTTAGTCCCATCAAAGTCAGTGTCTGGACCATACAAGCACAAGCACAAGCACACACACACACACACACACACACACACACACACACACACACACACACACACACGACTTGAGCCGAGTTCTGGCTTGCTTTAAAAGCCAAATCAAAACTGAATTCTCAAGAGGCATGTGCAGACGGGGGAGATGGCTGTTTAGAGAAATTTATTCTGAGCCCTTTTTCCTGTTTATGGATATGGATGTGTTTTTTTGTATCTGAAGATGCACATGTTGCACTCAAGCTCCCATAGCTCTTAATATTTATTGCAAGTGTCCACACTATGGTGGACCGTCAGGGCCGGCTAAGCCTTCTCTGATGGCCAAAACAGAATCACAAAGTTATTTTATAATTTAATTGTTTTTCACAAATACACTACATGTATTATATATATTTTTCCCTATTAGCTTATTTTCTCATTGCACAGCTCCTGTCTTCGTCTGTTGCTCTGCTTCCAGCCTGCAGCACTGCTTGCAGCTTGTTGAGGAGTGCTCTCATCCAATTAGATTTCACCTCTATGTCTCTATGGAAGCTGACGTTATCCTTGATTGTCATAGACTTCAACCAATCAGATCTTTAGTTTGACATGCTGGGTGTATTCTTTGACATGCTTGCGCCTGCTACCTTGCTGGACATGTGATTGGTCAGGGGGGCCAGCGTGACCATCAACATGTGCTGTGATTCGTCAGTGGGCCAAACAGAAAACTATAGCTATTAAGAATAGTTCAGGTTGTTGAAACATACGTTAGAGAAGTAATTTAATTTTTAGTGGTTTTTTTTTTTCATACTCAATGGTTGAAGGAGAAGAAACGGACTTGGTGGCGGATGTACTGACAACGTGGACATTTTCAGATCTTAGTTTCTGGATGCTTATTCCAGAAGACCAACACAACTGGGAGGCTCAGCTGTCCTCACTGCATCTGGTCAGTGAACTGCTGTTTGTGTTCTTACATCTGCAGTCGTATTTAATCATATCTAATAAGCCGATGTTGCTGCTGCTACCGCTGCTGAATTTTCAGTGGTGTTTACTTAAGGTCAAACTCAGCTAGCTGCACTAAGCTAGCGCCGAGCTAGCGTCGAGCTAGTGCCGAGCTAGGTGGTGGGAGAGACAGGGGCTCCCTTCCCGTCAGATCTGTTTTCCATCGCGTCTCCTCGGTGAACGTGGTGGGGAATTTTACGATAGTTAATATCGTTCCTTCTGATGGTGGCTCATGCTCTTGAGTGTGCTGTGTTTTAGCGCCACAGTTTTGTTGGATTGTTTTGTCATGTTTTGTTATGACTAAATGTGACTGGTTCTTGTTGATGTGGACTACATGCATTGTCCGTTAATGACGCATCACCCCGTCATGCGCGTATTTATGTAAACAATATCAGACGGCACAGAAGGCAGGGAGAAAATGCACGGCCCGCCACTGATATATATATATGCACACACGCAGACACTAATTTTGCATTGTAACCTCAGTGGGGAAAGCATGGTGTCAACGGACACTCTCAGACTGACTATTCATTATATTGTTCTCAACATGCTGGAAACAATTGTTGATGACAGTATTTAAGGTTTTACCAGATGGTTTAAAGAGTCATTTCACATTTATACTTAACACACACCACGTGCACACACATGCAGCGGACCAACAGTATTACCAGTCATGAAAGATTTGGAAGTAAACTGCTAAAATATCCAGGAAAACCCAAGTGCAGCGCATTCATCATCAGCTCCTCCATCATGTCTTCAATTTATTTTTTCTACCCGTTTAGTACTCTTTGCCTGCTGTTTCTCATTGCAGAAAAAGACACTGTGACTGTAGCATGGTCATCTCAAGCTGACGTTTCCAAATTGCAATTTCTTAAAAAGATAGTCAAAAGTTGAAGCACTGCTATCGATGCAGTTTGATCCTTCATCCATATCGGTCAAAGCCAGACCAGTATATACTGTTACGGTCGCTGTATCGAAAGCTATTAAATGCGGTGGTTTGCTATGTTCGCAGTGTGTATCTGCAACTCATCCTGACGTTAACTTGACACTGCATGTTAGGGTTGCGCAGAGGGAGAAATGTGGTTCTAATATATTGTGAGTCTGTGCTGCTCCACCAGCGTGTTGCACAGAACCCAACGCCATCATGTTTACACACACACATCTCCACATGGACTCTTCTTTCATACAGGATGGCTGCACTCCAGCGAAACCATTCAGGTCAAACCACTTTTGCATTTTGGAAGAATGCAAGATATGTGGTGGGCACCTGTTTTCAATTCTGTTAGTAGAGGGGGACCAATGTGTGTTTGTGTGTGTGCACGTGCATGAGTGTGGAAACAAGAGTGTGAGAGAGAGATTACCTCAATCTGAGCATTTGCTGTGACTAAACCTGCGTGTGGCCTTCTTCAATGTACCCAGTGTAAGGAAACGCAGAGAAAGTGGACAGAGCTGGTGAGTAAGATGAGTGGTATGTTAACATACATTGCTCTCTGTGTGTCCACTCTCTGCTGCTCTGTGTGTGTGTGTGTGTGTGTGTGTGTGTGTGTGTGTGTGTGTGTGTGTGTGAGAGCGCCTGCTTCAAACTAGACAGCAGATCAAAGACAGAGAAGTGGACAAAATAACTGTAACTGTAACAAATGTAACTCAAACCACTTGTTAGGGGAACACGGTGTGAGGGAAATGCGTTTGGGGTGTGAGTGGTTTGCACATCTGTTTGGCAATGGTCACTGTCCATCACTCCCTAATGAGAAAAGTACGCTTTTTTAGAAACTAATGACCTCACCGTGTTTGGCTTGTAAAGAAACATGGTGTGTGGAAATCTTTGTTTCCCAGGAGAGAAACAACCTTGTGTCTCTTCTTTTTGTTTGTGTTGTGCAGCTACCTACAAACCACAACCAAACACGGCATGTTACAATGAGCCAGGACTGGTTATGAATCATCCTGTTATCATAAACTAACAGGCTGTTGAGTAACTCGTGAATTTAACTTATGGTTCACCTCTGTCAAAGTGATTTAGAAAATCACTTTATTAGCAGTGGTGTTGAAGAATACAGATTCCATCGTTTGCCATTTTACCTGAACAATCTTAAAGCTGCACTAGTCAATATTTTATCAATAATAGATTAAATGACTATATGGAATACGAAAGGGAGCACTCATAAGGACGAACCCAGCGGTAACTTCCGATGCTGAAAAATGAAACCAACACGGTCGTGCCAAGAAGCGCATTTCCTCAAATGGCTAGTTAAGGCTTGCTCCAAAAAACAGTCAAAACCCATAGACACCCATGTAAAAATGCCCAACTTTGCAAAAGAAATAATCAAGTTTACAGTCTAGTACAAAAAACAGTTTTGGTCCCTTTTGCTAATACCGTTGTTCATAACAACTGAACTGGGGGTACATTTTAATGTAACTCACCCGTTTTCAGAAACAGAATCAGAATAAGAACTAATTATTGCCATGTTTGTGTTCACATTAGGGCTGTCAACGAATATTCTATATTCGAATATATATTCGAATAGTTGTTAAAAACCGAATATTCGAATGTGAAAATGAATATTCGAATGTCAAAAAAAAGGAGAAAAAACACACAACAGCGGCAACAGCGGCGTGACTGTCTGCTTTGCGGGTGTTTCAATCACTGAATGAAGCCATATTTGGGACAATAATCGCAACCTTAAATTGCTTGCACAAAACTCTTGATCAGCACTCAGCATTCGTTTATTGTTGTCGTTCATTTAAACCGCTATGCGCAGAGAGCGCGACGGTGCGGGAGCGAGAGAGAGAGAGAGAGAGAGAGAGAGAAAGAGAAAGAGTGCGTGTGTGCGAGCGAGAGGTCCGCGGTCTTGGCCATTAGTTCATTTACTTATTTCCGTGTAGATAATATGTTGTTAAATATGTTTAAACTTAAATAAATTACCTATACAAGTAGTTATGTCTCGTTGTATTAATTTGTCCTGTTATTGACGTGCCTAATGCGCAACTTCGAATATTCGAATATGTTCGAATATATGTGTTTTTTTAAAGGGAATATTCGAACGTCATTTTTGAGCAATTTTGACAGCCCTAGTTCACATTCAAGGAATTTGACACATTTGAAACATTTAACAATAATCAGAGTGCAATAAATGGGAATGAATGAATTAATATTTACAATTGAACAGTAGAATATAAAATTTTTTTAAAAAAAGTTAAAAAGTTAAAATAAAATAATATAAAGTGCATGGAATGTAAGTGTTTTGGTTTTATTGAGGCTTAAAGTCCCTTTGAGTGACAGTTGGATGATGTCTAATGATCGCTAGCTGCTAGCTGTCTGCTAGCTATCTGATAGCTACCTGCAAGCTGTCTGCTAGCTGTCTGCTAAGTGTCTGCCAGCTGTCTGCTAGCTGTCTGCTAACTGTCTGCTAGCTACCTGCAAGCTGTCTGCTAGCTGTCTGCTAAGTGTCTGCCAGCTGTCTGCTAGCTGTCTGCTAACTGTCTGCTAGCTGTCTGCTAACTGTCTGCTAGCTGTCTGCCAGCTGTCTGCCAGCTGTCTGCTAACTGTCTGCTAGCTGTCTGCCAGCTGTCTGCTAGCTGTCTGCTAGCTGTCTGCTCTGCATCCGCTCCACCGCTGCTCCACCTCTTCGCCCATTTTTAGAGTAAGGCTGTGTCGATACTGCCAACTCCCCACTTTGAGCTCCACAACGACTCTTCAGAAGGTTATGGGGGAGGTCACTGAGACTATGTTCATGTTTTATACAGTCTACGGAATAAACCCAACTCTGCAGTTCCTCTCAGCTCCACAGAGATTCAAAGCATCTTTCAGCTCATCATTTTGGTTTCACCGGCAGTGACTTTTGTTTTTGGTTCACTATCACTATCAGCGTCTTTAAGCAAGTTTTAAAGGTTTTCCACAACTCTGAATGGTTCAACTTGATACAAAGAGAAGGCTTTCAAGCTCTTGATAAACTAAAAATATTCAGATCATATAAAACAAAAACTGCCTGAAGTCCAGCAGATGGGGTTTGAACAATAAAGCTTTAGTAGTTCTATGTTTTCAGTATCTCATTGAACACATACAATAAGATTAGTGTGTCCAAAGTTAATGTTTTAAGGTAGAGCCATTAAAGATAACAAATGAGAGCCACACCTGACATTTTTACTACCTGAGATTAGCAGTAGTGTCACCTCCAAAGAGGGCGGTTGTAAAGCTTCCATCTCTTATCCGGTTAGCCATCTCGTCACACACCTCTGCTGATGCTGTAATTGAGCTCTGATTGCTCTGTAATTGCAGAGAAACAAGACTCCTACGGGCAGACAGAGTGCAACACGAGTGAGAGTAGCCCAGGGCTTCACTGCCCCTGAACCATCAAAGAGTTTGGACTTAAAACAATGTCTGCAGCCCTTCCCTCAAAACACCTGCTTAGGCCATAAACACAGTGCAGACCACGGATTACTCATCCGCAAGAGGAACATTTTTGGTTCCTAACAAAGGCTTTTAACACCTTGAATCTCATCATGTTCAAAAATCGTACGACTGGCAAAACAAGGGCAAACACAACATTTGTTTATGGGGGTATTTAGGACATCTGTTACATTCCCGCCTCAAGGAGGGTATCTTTGATCCCGGGCCGTGTGATGGATGAGGGTTATGAAGACCAGATCCCCAGAAGGGCAGCAAAGCAAACACATAGTATCCCAGACTCCCTTTTGCTGCTAGAATAATCACCATAATCACAGCAATCATCTTCCTCTCTCAAACTATATCCACACACATTAGTTATGTGTTAGTTAAACTGGAGGTTCTGTCTTCTGCTAAGCGAGCAGAGCCAGATTAAACAGTCACAGGAGGAGCTTGCATTACCACAGTTTTATATATAATTATACATGGATAATATCAGATGCTGGGAAAAGTTACAAAATGGTTTAAGAATTCTACTACGTGGCTTATTGACCACACTGACTACATAAGCCATTTCCTATTTTGTAATTTAAATATAATGACCGGTAATTAACCTAATTTAATATAACTGCATAATTGAAAAAATATACAATTTATATAATATTGGTACAAATGTGACCAAACATTTGCCAATATTTTGTATGCCTTATAATAGCCAGATTTTATATTTTATATCTCATTTATAATTCACCATTTTTCTGATGCATGTGCATATAACTATTTCTATAAAAGCTTGAATGCAAAGCAGCAAATTTTGCCAAGCTTGAGGCTGATCAAAGAACCATTTTCAATACTTTAAATTAGCAAACCTTCATTTTAAGTGATGCTATTACTTCATCATCATGGTGGTAAAGTAAGGATTTGGTGGTAGAGCTGTGCAGCTTGTATAAGTTGAAAAGGAATGCTCCCACATGAATCCTCTCTCAAAGGCTGGCCAGTGCAGGGCAAACACTACGGGGGGCACCTGCCTCGGACTCTCTTCCCATAACTCTTAAATCCCATTTGAGTTTCAAAAGCAATTCCTCGTTTGGACAAAGCTGGGATTCGTCCCAGCACTGTGATGGATATTCCTGCCAGATGTTTATGGAGAAAGAGAGCGGGACATTTCTTTCAACCATTCCCCTTAACGAATATATCTCCCAAAGTCTCAAGGCTGTCTCCTCATCAGCTCCTGCTGGGTTTCCCTATCCTGTCTGTCGAGAACATAAAGCTGCAATATAACAATCTCAGCCCATTTCCACATTTGGGGAAAAGAAATTCCATTGGCAGGGGTTATTATTGTTTTATTATTGTGTTTTGGTCAATTAGTTTGTATGAAAAATGCTATTCCACGTTGCAAGTGTTCAACTGATTTAAAAAACATATTGTATGCAAAAAGTTTGAACAGCAATCCCACACACATGTCTTTCAGTTTTACAAATAAATACCAATTAATTTACTCCCACTGTAGGAAACGTAAAAAGATTTTATACTGATCCGTCAATTCGTCATTGCAAAATCATAAACTTTCAGAATTGATTTGTTTTATTGATTTGGTTGGCATACCAGTTTTGTAGCTGTGAAAATCATAATTCTTAATAAACGTAAAGAAAATTGTAGCTCTTAAAATGAATAATAAAACCAAAGTAGGGCTGTTATGTTAGGAGTTTACCAGTTAACAGTGTTTTGTCACGTCTCTGTCATAGAGTATTAATCATTATAAAATAGTCTACTTTGAGAATGAAAAACAATAGTAAATGTAATTGAACTGCAAGAGGCAAAGTGACATCTCCCTGGGATGCTCGAGGTGCAATACTACAAAATATACTTAAATATTAAGTTTAAATGTTTTTCTAGATTGTAAAGTAAGGCGCTCGTGCTGAAAATGGAGCACAATCATTTGCTATCGATCTGCTATCGATGTTGACAAAGCGTAACATGGATAACAGATTGTGTGTAAAGGAAGTGAACAAAAGCATGTCGGATGACAACAGGAACATGCATCTACGAGACAGTTTATACGGAACAAGATACATTTGAAAGGGTTTTAAATCAGTGGAGGGAAACTGGTTCACATCTGGTAAGAGTAAGATGTTGAGGGTACATCTGGAGGATTTCAAAAATGTTTCATATTGGGAGAATCAGACATTTTAGAAGATGAAAAGGCAAAGCGTCCTGTAATATCTTCAATGTCTCAAACACAGACAGCCGTATTCCATTCCTTTACAAGTAAACCAAACATCTGAATCACCTAAATTCAGCAGATTATTCAATGATTATTGATGCTCTCCGTGAATTGTATAGAATATTTTTTTAGGAATATCTGTGAAAACCTTGGATTTAACAGCACTAACTTCCTACTAAGCTTACCCTGCACGCATCAATTTCTTATGCCATTAAAGTTTTACTACTTTTTTGCATTTTGCTTTACTCAACTCTTACTTCCAAATGTGTAAGCTGTAAAATGTAATACAATATATATGTATATAATATGAATAATAAATGGGATTCTACAACATTTGCCAGTATCTGCTTATGTGCTGGCTGCAAAACATCTCTAAACCTAAACACTGAACAACAGAAGCTCGCAGTAGACGAAGGAAGGCAGTAATGCTGATGGATAATCAATTGTCCAACGTTAGCACAGAATCACTTGCAGCATCACTGCAGTGTTGAGATGCTAATGTTGTGTAAATGTGCAGCAGGAGTTCTCCTTGGCTCGGCTCCCATGTTTTTTCTGGTCCTAGTGAGGGACTGTGGAGGCAGTGGAGTTCACCGAGGAGAGAACAATACGTGATATAGAGCCAGGCTATTAGCGTTGCGAGCGGGGCATGCTGCTGTATCAGACCGGGGGTTTCCTCCTCTGCCAGGGGAAGGACCAGGCCAAGCCACGCTAAGCCAGACATCTGCTCCTGGTTAGAGGTGTCAACTCCTGCCATTCAAAGCAGAGGTTTAAAACCTCAGGCAAAGGTTTCTCTGGCCCGGGCCACTGCAAGCAGCCCTGCACGTCCTCTTGGGGAATGCAGGTCTGAGGAAAATACCCCCGAAAATTTAATTCCACTTCTCCTTTCCGTGCTTCACTTCTCTGACCGACGCAAATTTCATTACACACTTATGAACTCATAAAATTCCTTCAATAACAGTTTTAGAGTAAAGGGACTTGGAGAGCAACCAGCTATGAGAGGTGCCTCGGTGCATGAGGCCCAGTCGTGAGTCCAGTACAGTTATTTCTGTCTTCCTTTCTTCTTTATTTCTTTGCGACACATTAACAGCTATTTTTTACAGTTAAGACATGAATGAAATATGTTCAGTGATGTTGATAGGTTTTCATTGTGCTTAGTCCCTGGGACACAGGTGGTTATTTGAGTGTGCACCCCAATAAAAAGTGTACAAATGTCAGAGTTTAACTTGTGTTAGATGTTATACATTACATACAAATTTGACCAAATCAGAGCATCAATATATTGTCTTATTATTCATTATTAGTGTAATAAATATACCTAAACCTTTTTTTCAGAATCAAAAAAGAACATTTTAAAGTGTGATTTAATCCCTAAAAAATAATAAGCTACTGTAAAAAATGTTAAAGTTGATCCTTTTGAGAAATATGCCAATTCATCTTTTTGAAAAGAGTTTTTTACATTTCCTTTCACTAATTGAGACGATACACAACAGTGAAAACACTTGATCAACACTGCTCGTCCCCTGGACGGTGAAGCATCATTGGGTCAATATAGACATGAGTGAATACAGCGTTGATCAGCTGCCACTTTTCATTTACCAAGGTCAAGTTTGTAGCCTTGATCGTTGAAATGAAATATGTGCAGGTTAGTCTTGCCGTCAGCTCAAGAAAGATGCTCTGTCGGTCAGAAAAATTACATCTCGTGGATATTTTTTTCCTAACAGCAAGGTTTTACAGATTTGAGTTGAATTTACTGTGTCCTTTCAGATTTGAATGCATCAGAGACGTAGGACGCGTACCCAGTAACATCACAGTATGGTTTAAATGTTTTGTACTGCTTAAGTGATGAAAGCCCATAAAAAAGTTTAGATATTTTCCCTGTCATCTTGTAACCATACATCAGCCGGCATCTAATAAAATCTCCAAATATAAACCCAAGGCACCAATTACTGGATACTTAAGCCAATTAACAAAAACAGAAACAAAGAGAAACTTTGGCAAATGAGAAAGAAAACAATTTGGTCACACATCTAACATTAAGCTTCCATTACCCCTCTAATGAGCCAATAAACTTTTCAGAGGTGACTGATCTTCAGATGTAGCCAAACCGCTATCTGTTGTTGGGCTCAGTAAAAGTAGGTTACCATCCTAACAGCCAAGCCCAAACTGGCTTCCATATGTGTCCTGCCAAGTTTCTAGCATACTCTTTAAGATTTACAGACAAACAAATACCCGGGCTTTGAAAGAGATGTGGGTTCTGACTGAACGACGTATTCAAAGCTCTGCCTGACCAAAACACACACACAGCTTCATCGGGCTTCTCTCACTTCAGTTTACAACCGTTTTTCATCTGAAACAAACACGTGTTAAAAAGAAAAAAGCCGCACTGGGATCCATTACTAGATGAAGCTGCTCAGTATCTTTCAAAACTAAACGGAAAAAGACAAAACGTCAAGGAGACATTTCTGACAAAGTCAGTTTATCTTTAAGACTTCACATTTCAGCCGTTTCCTGGAACTCTGGATTATGTTGTTTGGATACCAGAGTTATTTGTTATTTGGCTGTTGCGTCATTGTTTTGGAAGGTAGCTGGGCACCTGTAGGGTTGAAGTTTCTAAAAGAAAAACAGGATATCTGGACCATGTCTGGATTTATACACACATGCATGAGAGGTTTGATGTTGGAGGTCAGCGAGAAAGACAATTCATGCGCTGAATACTTGCTGATAAAGTTCACAGGTAATCAGACTACTTATCTCCCTCTTCATTGTCTGTTCACTTGTGCTGTTTTTCTCACCTGTTAGCTTTGTGATTCCTTTATATTTGTGCATGATGTTGGATAATTATGCATGTGGCATGACAGGAATTTGAGAGAATAAATGTGTACATTTGTTAAATTTGCTAAATGGTAATGTAGCCATACTGAATAATGCATGCTGATCACAATCTTTTTGAACGCAGCAGCACAGCATTCACATTATTTAGAAATGTGGGCAATTGTTAAGACCGAACAGTGCCAACAAGGTGTGTCATGAGACGTTTCATGAATCATTCTCACAGTGAGGCCCCACTTTTAGGTATCGTGGAGGAAAATGTGCTTGTCCTTCATTTGACCTTAAATGTAGCTTTGGTGAAGAACTTAAAAGTTACTTTAGAATAATTTATATATGCCATATGTCCTCACTTCCTGTATAATCTCTCTGCATTTAACATTATCATGAATATAATTTAAGGATATTTCAAGACCCTGTGATGACACAGCAGATGCAAGAGGATAAAACATGTCTTGGGCAGCAATATGTTGTTTTATGAATTTAATTTTACTTTCATCTGTAACATGCAGATGTTTTCAGAACTCGTCGGACATCGTCTTACACACAGTATAACGAGGAAGTAACTTCTTCACAAATCCCTCTAAGGCGCATTCATGTTCTCGTTTCATGTGAGGGTCAGAGGTCAGTCACAGCCAGGAGCGATGCCTCTGTGCAGGTAGAGCTTTCCTCAACACTTTAACAAGGAAGGACATGCTTTCTCAATTATTGTGACTTTTTTTCTTTGTTGATTTTACAAAGAAGACAAGGTAAAGTTGTTTGATCAAGTTCTTTAGAGAAGATCATATTATAGATTTTATATTAAAAAAATGCAACCAAGAATAAAGTTGTATCTATTCAAATATAAATTAAGCAAAAACACTACAATATACTCAGTCACTATTAGAAATACAATGAATATAAAACATGCAGTGTTTGGTTTTCCATCTGTTAGTGTGAGAAGTAATCAGAAATGAACACAAGGCCTGTGAACGATCTTTCTGAAACACACTTCTTATTAAAGATGTTTTCTTAAGAGAGCGCTGAAGATGTTATTTGTGCTCCGAGGCTGTTATGGAGTCTAACAAGCATGAAGCTACTGAACCCTGAACACTGACAGCTTTGCTCAACCTTGAAGGGCGTTTTACACCACAGGTGTTAACTGGGTGGAGGGGGCTGAACTGGCTAGGATGGTAAAAAGATTGGTTCATTAAAAACAGTCTTTGTTGGACTCATATGAGGAAAGATGTTTTACTCATCTTTGTACTTTGTTATTTCTTGGCTCTTTTCATGTCCTCCCCCAGTCTGTCTGTCACTCTTATTTCATTTCTAACTCCTTCCATCCCCCTTTCCCTTTTCCCTTCCTTCTCTCTTAATCCATCTTTGTTCCCTCTCACTCTTGTTTTCCCATTTTGAGGGCTGAGAGCCGATTCTCCAACTCAGCAGGACACCATGGAGTGATAGATGGCCCCTGACAAGGTCCGACACAATCCAACAAGCCATATGCTCCAAGTGAAAAAAAGAGAAATATTAAAGAGGATTCACAAGTGGCCAGAAGAAAAACATGCCAAACTCTTATGCAAGCAACAATGTCTGGGGTTTACAGTAATACATGGGTGCTTTGAGAGTGAGATGGATGTACCCGCTGCTGAACATTGGCTGGTATTTCCTCAGTTAAGTAGGGAAGAAAACACCAATTTGATCAAAGTAAATAATTCAAACTATGATAGAAAACCTAAGCGAAGCTACCATGTTGGATACAAACTATGAGGAACACATTAGAGGGAAGAAAAAGAAATTATAAAAATCATACGTCTTGAAAATAAATAATATATTTAACATCATGTTAAGGATGGAAGGAAAGTATGAAATAAATCCTGAGTAAATGTTACGAACGTTGTATATGAAAAAATATGTATTATCAAATAATGTAAGCTCATGACTACACTGCAATCCGACTCTTTCCTTGAACACCCACACAGGCAGACATGCTGCAAACATTTGTGTGACGCTAATGAGTGTGTTAAATTCTAGTGCAGTTGAAAGAGGAAATATTAGAGTATCATTCTTTAAACACCAGGTCAAATCGCCTCCCTAAAAAGAGGTTACAACTTCCAAGCCCCGACTTCCATTACAAACTTTACACACACTCACTCACATATAGGGCAATCTCATAAATAACGGATGACAGCCTGAGAGTCAAATTAAGGAAATACAATGTGTCTCGCTGGTAATGAAGGAGGCATGTTTCCCCTCAGGATAACAACTTCATCTGGACCCATACAGCGCTGACACACACACACACACACACACACACACACACACACACACGGTACGAATACACACTCAAGAGGTACCAGCATTCCTGCTACAGGTCCATCCCATTGGTACGAACTGGCTCGGAGCAGTCAAGAACACTGTGCCATGATTTGAAATTTGACACAAAACGTATGTCTTCTAGAGTTCTGAGGGAAAATGTGGAGGCTGGATGTCATGCCAAACAATCATAGGAGAGAAAGGACTGCTTTCAAACATTTCCCATGCATCAGGCTATTAAAATGACATTCGTTTGCAGGTTGCTGGCACTTGTCTCGGGGCATATTGCAAACACATGGAATTACATGTTACGTCCATCCATGCTTTAAACACTCTAGGTATTCTTTCGATCAACGAAAAACAGACACTTCTGGATCAGTGCAGGAGGCCATATGGAAAAAGGGATGGAAAAAAAGCAGGCAATACTGCAATCAAGAGTTTGTCATGCTGAACTTGCATCCCTGCTGATAATTGTAAACTGACCGGTAAGAATGAAGAAATGTGAATTTAGTCAAACACACATAGGATATAAGGTCATGTGATTTATTGTATTCACGTTCTGACAGAGCTCATTTGTCTTGTACTTCTACTTCTCTGAGGTACATTGTAAAAACCCTCCATATGTGAGAATGTAGTGTGCCACAGGATTTTATTCTGGATCCAAACCTTTTTGCTATGTAAAGAATTATGCTTATTAGAGATACACTGAAAAAAAACTTGACTTTAAACACAACCGGGCAAAAAAAAAGATGCACATGGTGACCGAAAGGACAAAGCCACTGTGGTAAAAAGATGCACATGGTGCAAACTAAACTCCTTGTAAACCACAATTGTAAGACAGTAAAACTTTACTGCAGGAAAATTTAGCTGCAGAGATGGTTTTGAATTAAAAAACAGACGATAAAATGTCTTGTTTTACAACAGATATCAGCGGATTAGATACAAGTCAATAGACTTGATAGATTTCTTCATAATTCAATGTTTGAATCGACTAACTATGTTGGTGAAATAACAATCTCATTTCAGGGGCTGCCAGGTGACGCAGGCCGACATTGTGTTGGGTGTTCCAGCCCCACATGCCAAGGTTTCAATTTGTTGTGCCTGGTTTGTGCCAGGCACATTTCCATGGCACTCCTTGGTCTGGTTTTAATACATCATCCATTTATTTCCGTCATTTAATCGTATGTCCCATTTAATTTGCCATGCAACCCTAACATTCAACTGAGCAGAGTCCAAAAACAATTTGCAATGGGAAGCCGAGCTCCTTTCAACTGGTGTTTTCATAGATTCCCTTACTGGCTTGCCTTAGTTCAGTTTGCTACGATGACATTTCTATCATGGACCTGGACTTGTATACCGCTATCAGCAATCTCTGTTCCTGTCAGATCATTGGCATATATTCTTCTCTTACTTTATGTCTCATGTCCCCTTTCTCTCTTTGTCAATTATTAAAACAAAATGTGATATTAAAATAGTTCTAAACTAAGAAGCTAAGATCATTTAAAAAATAGATAGAAAAAGACAAAACATTGAATTGCTCATTTGTGAGGTGAAAGATTAATACAAAACATATCTCTTCATAGAAAACATTTTAAATGTGTTTAAATATGTTAAACATCTCTTCATAAAAGAGAAGGATATTTATTTTACTGGACCTAACTGTGTGGACAAGTCACACAGGAAAATCTCTGTTGAACAACTCATAGTTTGGAACCATTGTTCTATGAATGAATGCATTTGATGATGTTCCAAAGCTTAATGTTTTTGTATAAAAACTGTGGGTATTCTGCCTACAGCAGATTTATGAGTTTCGACTCCTCTCAGTTGTTGGCAGTGCAGCCCAGCAGGTTTCCAGGTCCTTTTCTTTACAAAGCACAGTAAAGCAAACAGTCGGGCAAACCGTAATGTGAAAAACATACACACAACCTTTAATGCTCTTTGTTTTACCACTTTACTTTCCAAGATCGACAGCAACTGCTCATTTCCAATAAGATCATTATGAATATCAACAAATCAAAGCAGAATATATTCATTCTCCCGCTGTGACGGCAAACTGGCGGTAATACGGCGTTATAGTGTGAAACTTGGCAGGAGGAACTCATAAATCTGCATTCAGCAGCGAGCTGGAGAGATGGACCCGGTACTGAGGCAGCTGCAACACCAGAAACACAATTCACACCTTGTGTGTGAGTGTGTGCGCATGTTCACTGGGGGAATTTTAAACAAAGGAGATGGGGCAGATGTTGGTGGACGAATTCTACTTCTTCCTTACAAATGAGGCTTAAACGTGAGATTAGGAACGAGTGGATAAAAGGCTGGGAGGAGTCATATAGCAGAACTAATGGGAAGGATTGTGCATGTTTCCCACTGTTGCAAGAAAATATGTTTTGATTTCTTCAAATGAGTAAAAACAGAGAGTTACAACTAGAGGCCCTGTGACTATAGACAGCTGTACCAGTTTGTTTTGATGAAAACATGTTCAAGCCATTCACAGATGTTCAGCAAAATCCCCTTTCTGTGCTTGCATCTAATGTTTGTTTTCCCCGGGTTTTAACCTCCTGTGGTTCTCCATGTCCCGTTAAGTGACTCATAATAGTTTTTGTCAGAGACATGAATTTCCTTTAAGTCTCCTCCATTATTGTATTACAGAAAGAGCTTTGCTCATTGACATTCGTATGTGATTACTCAGCCAAAGCTATTGTAAAATATTCAAATGAGTGTTCTTCAGTTACATCAAGGGCACATACTTTAGTTTTCACAGGGTAGAGTAGTGGAGAAGGAAGTGGAGCCTAAAAGCATTATCCATCCTGCAAAGCAGCTAATTAGGATGCTACAAACTACATACAGTAGGAACTGTATAATAAACTATCTTCAACTTAGCATCCCCATGCTATTTAATATTATCTGCCACATGTCTGGCAGGATTAGAGAATAGTTGAGACATGCACAAACTTCACTTCTCCTCCATTCTCCTTTTCACAACAACTCAACACTGGACAGTTCTGCAAAGCCTACATTCAATGAAAATATCCACTGGCAACATTTTTTAAATTCTTGCTTTCTACAATATCTGCGCATGGTAACCTAGGTATGATTACGTTAGGGAAAGAATATGGACTTTGGAAATTAACTATGTTTAAGGTAGGGTTAGCGCTAGGCTACCAAAATAATTGGTTAAAGTTGGGTAAAGATAGTGTTGATGGTTAATAAAATGGTCAAGGATGCAAATTCCCATCTCCTGCATGAAGGTCAGATGTGCTGCATCAACTATCGACCAATGTGAGCTGCAGATTCGTCCAAGACCTCCCGTCAATGCCAGAAAGCGCATGTTGGAGGTCAGCATATTCTGGGTAAAAGTTAAATTTAGATAAACTCAGGCCACAATACCTGGTGGATTGCGTAGCTAATTAAAAATAATGGCCTTGCTCTGTTGGACTTGCATGTTTGTTGTGAAAGCAGGGTTAGTATTGCATCACACCTCGATTTTGTCATTCTCATATTTCCTCAGTCCTGCAGCTCCCAGTGAGAGGCTTCAGGCTCCGACTGTTGCACCTCTGTGTCAGTTCAAAGAGAGGGGTTCAGGTATTCGTGTCTCTCAGCAAGCCAACAGCTGATTAGAAACTGTAAACATGTGCGATACTTGATGCTCCACATCTGAGGTCAGATTAAGTAAGAGAGAAAGATGAGATCATGACGTCTGCCCAACCATGTGGCCAACTTTTGGCTCATTCAAATAATGTTAATTAAAGTGATGCCTCTAACCAAAACCTATGGATCAATAAAAGTATGACCTCATGGATCACGTGGTGTGGCATCACACCAGCCTCCAGCGCCCCTTTGTAAGCTGTGTATCCGTCTATTAAAACTGAAGTCTCATTGCAACACACAGCCACACTGGCCGTGTTCTGTGCAATAGTTCCTGCAGGGGAAGCTATTTTGAGCACTGCTACGTTTACTACTCAACCAGAAATATCAAGACGCCCCATTACAAACAATTATTTTGAAGTTCAGATTGATGCGGGATTATATATTCTTCTAGATTTCCTTTTTACAAAATGTGTTTTTCTCTCCATGAACCTGGCTGCAACCCAAATTGAAATCCAGTCTCCGTCCTACTTAGCCCCGCCCCCCCATCCCATCTATATGGCTCCTCTTCCCAATCCTCTCTCCTTCACTGATCCAAAAACTTAAAATCACTGGCCCAACAGCAACATTACTTAATTGTCACTTATCACTTCTCATCTCATTATTTTACTGTATTTATAATAATATAGTGTACATTTTCCTTGTGTTTTCTTCATTCATGAGGTTGCTTGTGCCGATAAATGTAGTATGACTCATTCTTGTCTTCCGTCTGTATATCTGGGTGACTTGTAAAATCTGTCTAGCTACAGGAATTACCATGTAAGAAAGAACAGATTCACACAATGTTGCTATTTATTTATCCTTTATTTATGCAGCGGGACCTTTATGATTTATGATTAGGCCTACCTGATTGAAGATTGGTTGTTTTTCACTAAATAAAGATATATGTCTTAACTGTGATGAAATACAAATATTTGTTTCTACACAAAATGTAAGATGAAGTTATTCATGTATGTTTTACTATTTTTAAAGTTTTAAGCATGTTTTGATGATTATCGGATGAATCGCAATCATCTTGGCCAGGACAATCGTGACATCTTTCATGTCCTCTATTGCCAATATTCTGTTGAGTTGTACACAATGTTTTCTATCAAAGGAAACATTGAAATCCTTGATACTTCCAACCGAAATAGCTAAACAGGTTTGCTATTCACTGTCCCACAAGCATCTGTGCCCCTTTTAACTGAAAACATCCCATGTTTGACTTTAACTTCTCCAGTTTCTTACCTGTGTTCTCAAATATTGATCGGCCGGACTTAGACTACAAGAATAACACAGTATAGGAATTCATAAATTGAGTTGCGTTTACCCATTGAGTCTTAAACACATGGAAGAGGCCTTTGAGGTCACAAGTTGAATGGATTGACTGCCTCTCATTCTCTGAGGTGTCAAATAAACAGGACTTTCACATGAAGTCACAATATACACAGCTAAACTAACAGTAAACATGAGAGGGAAAATGAGGGAGAGGTGTCAAGTTGTGGAGAGGAGGGAAGTGATGGAGGAATAGGAAGAGAAGAGAGATTTGGTGCCTGGTGGAGGGAAAGGCTCCTTCAGAGAAACATGAAATGACCCTGACCATGACCTTGTCTGAACTTGGGGTATTTTCTCGACTTCATTCCCCAGCTGAACATGTGTGTGTGTGTGTGTGTGTGTGAGTGTGTGAGTGTGTGTGTGTGCGTGTGTTAGCTCAGAGTAGCTCCATTATTGATAGCTCTAACAAGCCTAGGTCAAAGGTCGGACAGTGGTGAGTGGAAAAGGATGGAGCGAGACTGTTAAAGGTCCCTGTAACAACTGCCTTCACACACACACACACGCGCGCACACACACACACACACACACACACCGTGAATCTTGGCTTATTGTTACCAGACCATATTTAAAAACATCCCTTGCCTCTGTTCCCCTGTTCTCTCCACCACTGAGATGCACAGGTTCTAATTTACACAACATGTTTGGAGTTCAACTGAGTGTAATAATGACACCATAAGGTAAACACGTTCACACTCTCAGGGCTTTTACGACGTCATCTGTGCTTATTCTGCGTTATTTAAACCGAGTCAATGTCCAATGTTGGGACTTCTTTTTAGACCATAAAAAGAAAACCATGGCTCCTCCGTCACAAACAATCTTTGGACAACATTTCCCACGAGGCAAACCTGCTGTGCTTGAAAGAACGAGTGATTCTGTGAGAACGCTTCACAGTATATCAGCTTTGGGTCAAGTACATCCTTCTGCTTGGCTTCATCTCTTACTCCAAACTGAACTATGGTACCTGTTCAAAACCAGCACGGCACCGCTCTCTGTCTTTCAGCTCTACTTATACCCCATAACAGCATCACACTGGGAGTTCACGTTTAAAAAGACAAGACACTCCAGAGGGCCGTTAATCATTCAGTAAAATGATGCAAACATGTCTGCTGTGTGGGAAAATAATATTCAGTCGTGATTCATTATCACCATAAGTTTAATTGAATCAATATTTTCAACTTATCAGTTTAAATATTTCTATTTTAACTTTAGGAATTCAACCAAAGTAACTAGAGTCTGCACAATATTATAGCTTAAAGGAACAATGCATATTGTTTCATCAGAAAATCATGTCTACGTATATTTTTACTTGACTATCACCAAGAAGACTCCATGCTACAAAGCTAAGTGAGCAAGCGGTAACATCCTCTTTGTAACAGGAAGCAGCAGGGTTTATGGGAAATGTGGTCTTGATTTTGAGAAACATTACCACTATACCACATGTGTGAGAAAGAGGCTAGTTGTCTCAAACACGGTTTATTAGTTTACACTTATTCGTTTACCGAAATACAACAATTTTTGTAATACTGATACTACATATTGCCTGGGACTTTAGGAATTGAAGTCCCATGGTATCATTTCCTGTACGTATATGTTCCTGCTAAATGCAATATACAATGCATCCTTGTTTGTAATACATCTAAAAATAAACCAAAAATATCTTCACATAGTCACTATCAACATGCTCGGTGAAAAAATGAAAACTAACAAGTTGAATGTAAACATTTTAAAACGATGGGCCTACACGGAACATGTGGCGGCAAAATGAAGGCTGCAAGGTCGTCAATGCCTTTTAGCAGAGTTGCAACACTACAAGATCAATAATAAGGTGCTGAACTGAAGTGGCCCCTCTCACTCCTAAACTCTTCCTCTATGTGTTTGCCTACTTTGATGAATGCAACAAGGCCATGTTTTGACCGTTGCACTTGTGAGTATCTGAATTACGCAGCTGATAAATGATCCACATCTATTACTCATACAGCAACACACAGTGCGGCCACACCAATGAAGCCATGCCTTCTGAAAACAAAGAGAACACGTTGCCGACCCACTCATGTGAGGCCACAGAGGTTCTGTGTATAATAACTAAACATGTTGGTGACACATCCAACTGTATTCACTTGAGGTAGATTTAGATTCTTTGATTAAGGTAATTTATCAATGGCTTTCCAAAACTTACAGCCAAATATTTTCTATTTCTCTGGATCTACAGGGAACATGGTATCACATCTAAGCTTGTATCCATCTAAAGGCTTTCTAAGTCAGACTTTTACTCCCGTATAGCACATAAATAATGTATTCTCTTCCAAGTTCACAATTATTTTTCCAGGAGCTCTATAGCTTTCAAGACTCACTTTCTGGGTGGTTCTCTGTTTTGGAATAAAACCCCTGCCCACCCAAAAAACACTCCCCACCCACTATCTTTTCAAGATGCTAAAGAGGATAGGACGTGTGTGTTTCTGTAAGAAGAGCCAACAGAGCAGTAAAGACTTGGAATAGCATTAGGTGTATTGTTCCAACAATGCCGTTGCTTTTACGATTTCTCAGAGGTTGGAGCTAAACTTTTTGTACTTTTCTTTGAATGCCTTTATTTCTTTATTTAGTTCAGTCTTCCATTTTCAAAGTGTTTTCTCTATTATCTTAACCAACCGAGTAATGTTTACTTCTCAGCTCTTTAAATACATGCAAAGAGTGTTCGCTGATCATTTCTGACACTGACTCCGTCTTTTCTTTAGAGACTCTCATTACAATGACTCCAAAAACTGCAGTTATTTTAACAGACAAATCCCTCATTTTCTGTAGTTTTCCATTTCCAAGTCAATCACAGAAACAGATAAGAAATGCAGCCCACCCAAAATCAGGACTCCAGAGTTCCTTCTGCGGTCAGTTTGAGTTAACTGTAACCAGTGAAAATGTCAGTGCTCTGTTTACTAGCCTCTGCTGCTGCACTCCTCGATCCATCCCCGCATTCCTCTTTTACAAATTACATTTGTCATTTAGAAAGCTGATGGTTTACATTGGCATGCTTTGAACCTCGTGTGAGAGAACGCACGTGTGTGCACTTACGCATCTGCATGAGCGTCCATGACCCTCAAAGTCCAGACTGTGCTATGTGAACGTGGACAACATGCTTCTTAGGACATGAGCAGGCGGCCCAAAAAAACAAGACCAATTTTTGTGCGTGTGATCTCCTACCTGTTATCGTAATGTTGCTGTAGATGTTGGACAGCTGCTCTTTCAGCAGGACGAGCTGCGTGGTGGCAGCTTTCTCCCTCTGCAGCTCCAGCATTATGTCAGGGTGGTTGGCCAGCTTGCAGCCCTTCTGCTCGTCCAATGCAATGTCACTGCGCACTATATCTGCAAGTCGGCATAGATGGAACAAATGAAGGATACTCTAATATTAATGTTGTCATGGATTTGAACATTTGTTTTAGCTATGTTGCTATTTTTATCAAACAAAAAAATAGTACGTATCACAAGTTAATTCACTTTTGTTTGTTCAAATTTGATTTGCAAGTAAAACCTGGTCCAACTGTTGACACCTAAAAAGTTGTGTCATTTTAATTCTACATTTGATGCTTTACAAAAACTGAATGGTAAAATGGTAAAATACACGCTGTTGAAAAGTAACACATATGTGCTTGAACATCCTTAGTGCCTTAAACAGACGGAGTTTGCATTTGAGTTGTTACACCTCGGTAACTAATGAGGTCTAGCGTTACTTCACGGTATGGTAATGCAGAGGTTGCATTTTGAGACTCGGATAAATTGATGCGAATTGTGTTATACTGAGAGGTGTTTCTAATATTTCTTTCATCCCATTTAATAAGTGTAAATATAAGAAGCACTTTTCTACAACCTCGTGAAGGTATGATTCATTGTATCATTGAAGGGCCGGTGTTAGTTTAAGCTAGGTGCCCCCAAACAAACCTGCAACGTACTGTATTTAAAAGAAAATGGAGGCTGTTCAAAGTAAATAAACGACGAAACGTTTAGAGGAAATAATAATGTTGAACAAAAATGCACTCGGTGCGTCAGACTCGGAGAGGAAACACACGGGCACACACGTCGTCAAAAATACACATGGAGACGAAGAGAAATGTCGTGTCTAATCACCGTCTTCGTAGTTCTTCAGATAGTAGTCTGGCCCCGGCCCTCTGAATTTGGCCAGGTTCTTCTGGTTGTTGAACTGTAGGAAGTCGGTCCGTTTTCCGCCAAAGCGCAAAAAGGCAGGAGACAGGCCGCGCGCCAGGGTCACGAGCCGCTTGGAGCTGCGGACACAGAGGACAGGGAGGCATGATATTTCACGCGCAGGGTCGCACGGCTATGTTTAGTAGGAGCGGAGAAGTGATAAGGCAAATTCTACTTACACTCAATTTAGCCTACATTTATTCATATTATGGATACTTCCACCCATCAAAAAGATGACGAACAGAGATACAAATTCAGTACTTTAACTTTGCAGTGTCCGTTTAAGCAGCGCAGGCCAATCACAATACGCCTGCCCTGTTTTTCTCTTTGACATCAGCAGGCCCAATAAACGGAAGGCAGCGACACAAGTATAGACATACACACGCAGCCAAATGGTTTTACTCACCACTATTTGGGATTCCAATTACTTCCTCTTTATAAATGACAAACAAAAATAAGGAGTTTCTCAATAATCGGGAGATTTTATTTTCAGCTGTCACGAATTCGCCTAAAACAAGGTGTTCCTTGCTTGTGTTTTTTTGTGCTTTATGCAAATAAAACATGTAATTAATTGTCGTTGATAAGAAATATCAGCTAGTATTCAAAACTTTACTATTATTATATAGCGACAAACTGAACACCACACCAATAGCAATTTAAAAAGTTAACATAAAGACGTTATGATGTTGTTACGAAAAACGACAGTACATGAGGGACTTACATTTTTTGCAAATCACAGATTTTTTTATTTACAGCCTACAGTCGGCTTAAACTTAACACAATAAAAGGACTGGAGAAAGTGAAGCCGACAGGCCTAAAGACTGAAGTACAGACCGCTTGTTATTTCAGGCTCAACAAAAATTACTCATATTGTAGTTGCTGAGGGGGAAATGTTTATAATATATTCATAGTAAAAATGATTGAGCAGAAAAGAACCAACAGAGCAAAGCTGTCATGGTGGCTGTGTGAAAGAGAGAATAGTAGGCTATGTGATGTTGTGGCATTTAAAATGTGAAATGTTATTATGTAAAATAATAAAAACAGTTGTATATGGGAATAATGGGGCAAGCGTGCACTTCTCCCCTTTAGTTAGCAAATGGTTTCCAGTTAATTAAGTGCAATTGACAAAGTTATGTAATGTTTTGCTAGCTCATGCTATCTTTGACAATAATGCAATGTGAAGAAAGTGAACTAAACAACGTGACGAAATAACATTCGTCACATTGTATTATATCAAATCCAGCACATGATAGATTAGTGATTAGTTATTTTGCCAAGTTTGTAATTTTAAAATGTCATGATTTATGATCCATGGTCTAAACGTGTGCCAGTGGCGCAGGTTACTCTCATAATGTGTGAAGATTTGGACTGTTCTGAGAAAGTGGTGAAACGTTACCAAATTGAAAAACAGTCACTAAAAATAATATTCTAAAAGAATAGTGATGAGTGACACAAGTCATATTTGACTTTTAGTTGTTTTAAGAGAAAATAATACAATCTCAAAACTAGATTTGATTACGTTTAAAATTGAAATTTTGCATTGTTTTACATGGGTTGCACACGGTTTGTCTAATATCCGACATACTGCATACTGGCTGTACTATTGTCGTAGAAACAACAACAAACCCGAAATGGATATCCTTTGAACCAATCGCTCTCCTCTCCTTAAAATGGTATGATAGTTTGAGGCTTTGCCAGTCGATGAAAATCATTTAGCAATGTGGAACATTGGGCCACTCAGTGCCCTGAGTGAGGAAGACACATGCTGGCTCACTCCATGGTAATTCAGACAACGTGGCTGCGTGCGTAATGAATAAAAGACAGACATTTGAGAGGTGGTCCGATGCAGATTGGTGGTATTGGTGAATAGGGAAACTCTCTGGTACCTCAGAAAGTCCAGCCAGCCGTCTTTGATGATCGAGGGGTCCAGCTGCAAAGAAAGGAAGTTGTCGTTGAGGACTCTGATCGGACTGCGGGTGTTGACATCCAGGAGAATTAGCGTCCTCTCCATAAAGCCCGGTCGCTTCCCACCGGCTGCAGATCTCTGATATGTAGAGGAGGAGGAAGAGGAGTAGGAGGAAGAGAGCACCGACTGCACCACCAAAGTAGCTAAAGATGCAAGCCACAGGAAGGACCTTGGGAATACGCACGGTGAGGATTTGGGCATCTTCTTGGTTTGGAGAACAGGAGGATGAGTGCGCGTAAAGAGGCTTAAATGTGAGAGGGGGGGAAACAAATAAACAAACGTTGCTGCCGCGAAGTTCGATGGTGGTTCGTTACCTCGGCCTCATCGATCTGGATCTGTCTTCCTGTATAGTTGTCTCACCCCCTCTGCCCCCCGCCCCTCTGAGCATTTTTGGGAGCTGCTCACAAGAGCGCACGCCCCGAGCCAGCCTTCCCGGTTGAGAGCGCCAGCAGCTGGAAGGAGGAGAGGAGGCAGCACCGCCCCTCTAAGGTTCTCTGAGGTATGAGTACAAAAGGCTATAGTTCTTCTGAAAAGTTGAGGACGCATTGTCTTCTATAAATTGAAGATAAAGGAGTGTTTTCGGACACTCCAATCAATATTTATTTTAATCATTTGTGAAATAGTACAAAGACCAACATATGATCTGAGAACATTTTAATTAAAGCTAAAGAGTGCTCTGTATCAACAAGAAGTTTATTATGATGGTGATCTTTTTTGCTTTAACAATGAGTACTATTGGCTATTCCTTTTTTGGAGATAAGAATCTACAATTTATGGAAATAGTATTATTCAATTGAAGAAAAGCATGGTTGAGATTAACACGTATACAATACACAAATAATAAGAAAAAAATGTTGAAATCAAAAATAAATAAAAGACATGTCAGGGGTTAAACTCAGCTAAATTCAGACTTAAATAAACTCCAATGCAAATAGCTAAGTGATCACTGCCTTAGGTAATCGTGGCACAATTTAAAAACTACAAGGCTCTCAGGTCCTCTATACACAGTGTGTGAGAACAAAAGAATACACGCTTCAAAAAGAGGAAAGATCCAATCTTGTCAACAGGATATCATGTTCATGCTTTTGTGCGTGAATTGTTTTGACAAACAACTGACTCGTTGTCTGCAGTTACTACGAAATGCAGCCGCTCGTCTTCTGATGGGAAAACAAAACGGGAGTATATATGGCCAGTATGCAGTAGACCCGGCCTACCTCCTCACCGCTTCCTGTCCGTTTCAGGATTGACTTAAAGATTGAATTACTTTTTCTAAAGTTTCTCTTGCATCTTCATACTCAGCGCGCTGAAGTCGACCTTTCCGAGGCTCCTGGTGTCCCCTGAACTAAACGGGGCGACCGAGTGTGGCCGCCTCTAATTTTTACATATCAAAAACATTATAAGAGCATCTCTTCACGTTGGCGTTTGATTGTGTTGAGCTTGACACTTTTGACTTAATGTTCAGTTATGTTATTATTGTAATACGTGCACGTTATGTTTATTGATTTGTTATGTTCTTATTTATGTTTGCTTTGTCTTCCTTTGTATTGTGTGCCTGTTCAGCACTTGTTCTTCAACTTGTTTTGGAATGTGCTAAATACAAATGAAGTTTGACTCGACTTGAAATGATTGATTGCACATTTGTTCAATACCAATGAGATTTGGAGATGGCGACTTTCAGTTTGGCCCATTTCCAAAAACATTTAAAACCAATTTGGGATTTAAGTTTCTACACATGGAGCTCACCTATAAACTCTTTATATGACTGATCCAGATGTTTTTTGGGGCGCACTGGTGAGGAAGACACGCCAAACAAAGTGCCGTCTATTGTGATTTCTCCAGGGCGGTCAGTGTTGCGAGAAGTGGTCGTTTAAGGTCACTGCTGTAACAGATGAGCAGAAAATACGTGAGGAAGAAGAACATGTACCGAGTAAGGCCCATAATATTTTCCTCCCGGACTACAACACCTCGTGTATACAATACACCGCACAATTATCCAAGGTGTTAAAGTTTGAAGTTTTACGCACGAGAGTTCACAATAAGCGCATTAAACCAATCCAGCGGGCTGTGTTCTGTAACGACGCATCATTAAAAACGTCTTCTGTTAATTCTTCAACTAAACGTGAAATGGCAAATGTGCAGTTTAGGTCACGTCTGAGTGCCATATACACTTATGAAACACTATTGTGACAAAAAGATTAAACCGGCATAAACAGTATCTGAAGCTGATCCAGCAGTTTATTGTCCCAGAGATCCATATCCAAATAGCAGAGATTCATATAGCAGAGATTCATATAGCAGAGATCCATATAGCAGAGATCCATATAGCAGAGATCCATATAGCAGAGATTACTATAGCAGAGATTCATATAGCAGATATCCAGATATCCATATAGCAGATATTCATATAGCAGAGATTCATATAGCAGAGATCCATATAGCAGAGATTCATATAGCAGAGATCCATATAGCAGAGATCCATATAGCAGAGATTACTATAGCATATATTCATATAGCAGATATCCATATAGCAGATATGATATTCATATAGCAGAGATTCATATAGCAGAGATTCATAGCAGAGATGCATATAGCAGAGATTCATATAGCAGAGATCCATAGCAGAGATTCATAGAGCAGATATTCATAAAGCAGAGATTCATAAAGCAGAGATTCATAAAGCAGAGATTCATAAAGCAGAGATTCATATAGCAGAGATTCATATAGCAGAGATAAGAGATATAGCAGAGATTCATATAGCAGAGATTCATATAGCAGAGATAAGAGATATAGCAGAGATTCATATTGCAGAGATAGCAGAGATATGAGATATAGCAGAGATTTATATAGCATAGATTTATATAAGATATATAGATTCATATAGCAGAGATTCATATAGCAGAGATTTATATAAGAGATATAGATTCATATAGCCGAGATTCATATAGCAGATATTCATATAAGAGATCCATATAGCAGATAGGTATAATTCTGTCTCAACTACATCATGGACATGTGGTTTCAATTGAATACGTTTGTTATACTTATATAGTTCCTGAATAACTTTGCTGTGACACTTCTGATACGTCACTGCTATTGTTGGGGATGATTTTCTAATACAATAATTGTTAACAAATTAAAATAAACTGAACCCCAACAAAACATCAAAATTCAAAAAGTACATATGTTTGTGCGATTATGACGTGTTATGTTTAAAGCATTTTTATCGACTACAACCTTTTGCATTTTGTTTTGGCTGTTGAACTGTTGAAATAAACGTTTTAGAACAAATGTGAGTTTTAAGATAAAACTAAATAATAGCAACACCATGACCTTCACCCACTTGACCCGAAAGGAATTACGTGCAAAAAGAGAAAATATAAAGTAGTTTTAAAAGTATAACTTTATGCTATATGGTTTGGGCAATACTTTTACTGTTCTGAATAAAATTGAACATTGCATTTGATTGAACATAAAAGAGTTATTCAAACAAGTCAAATTATGTTTTTTGAAATCAAAGGTTTTAAGGTGGACTTTGAGAATTTAATTTTTTTAAATGCTCGGGACTTCATGGACCATCTGTTTTTATCTGTCACTTAAGAACGTTTTGCTTAGCAAATAATACATGTTGTAAGTGTTGATTACATTTATATGTATTCTATTGTTGAGCTGACTTTTCTTTTACGTTAGTACGCTTATTTAAAGTAATTATATTAAATAATGTGGACACTTTAACAAAAGCAGTCTTGATATCGTGGATGGAGAAATGTATTAAATCACAAATACAAATCAACTGGCAGTATAGAAGATTACATGTTCTAATAAGTTGTTCTGTGGAGCATATATGAGGGATTTTCGTTGATTTTCGTTGTGAAATAAATAAAAAAATATAATTTTATCTGTCAACTAAAAAGTTTAAATATCGACGAAACTAATATTAAATTAGTTAAATACAAGAGAAAATGCAGCTTTTATTTTATGATAATTTAAACAGAGAACATGTATTCCGACGATAAATCGGAGATGTTCTAATTGGATGAGACTGTTGATGCAGAAGTGCAGACAAGACACGTTTAAAGTGGCCACATTGTTTTCTTCTTGTGTGCAAAGTATTTCTCTCCAAATGTTGGTGATGTGTGTCTGATGGAGAGCAGAGAGACCGTGTAGTGTGAAAGTCCTGCCAGGACTCAGTTCTCACCTTCAGTTTCCTCCCTCGTAAATCCGACAGGCGGCCATCATTGTGTATTCAAGAACAGCTGATCAATGTGCAATAACAAACAATGATGCTAAACCATTTTCATGAATCTGAATTCATTTTTGATGTTCTTAATATGAACACACCTTCATCTGTGGTAGTTCCAGATATGTGGTTTTAAAGTTGCAGAATCCAAATGTATCCTTCTAAAATGTGTTGAGAGACTATGACAATTATTACATTTATTACGGGATGCGAATTCTGAAAAACAAAATGATATCTTATGACAAATAAATAAATCCACAAACATTATCCTGTGTAACAAATCTGATATCTAGGTACAGACTTTCAGAAACAGATGATAATACTGCCATCTAGTGGAGACAGCAAAACCACATTTTAGCTGCAATATTTGCTGCTCCCAACTAATATTGCCGCACAAATAAAAGCTCGACGATTTCTTTCCTTAAAACTCGATGGTATATGATCTCAATTGTTTTTTTGTGAGCCATTTACATGAATTTTTCCCTCATCATAATAATTACATTCTAGCATATTAAGGGGTTTCTAAAGTCTAGATGCAAGTGTTGTTTGAGCCCGTGTATCACATTAATCATTTATGGCTGGGCATTTCCTGCCTTCTATTTTTAGAATGTGGCAAAAAGCAAATAAGACAGGTCTACGTCACGGTTTGTCATGCATATTTAAGGACTCTGGTGCCCCTCTTTTCTCTCTCTCTCTCTCTCTCACATCCTCTTCTGCGTGGATATGACCACCCAGCTGCTCCATCCATCCCATCCGCAGACCACGTGACCCAGTTCTCGTGTCCTTCAGTAGTTCATTCAGCATGATGGCTGCTGATGCTGTGGATGCTCTCTGCTACATTCTGCATCCGCACCAGCTTTCTCTCCTCTTTCTCACCGTCACACTCTCCTCTCTGCCGGCCCCGACAGCAGCACTGCTCGGCGTCCGGCCGGAAGACACCCAGAGCGGAGAACTGTCCGTGCAGGACGGGGTACTGCGGGCGATCGAAGGGACCCGCTTCATACTGAGGGTGTACTACTCCGCATCTCCTGCGACGGAGCATCCCAACAGCCTGAACATCAGCGGCAGAGCCGACGCCGCTCCCGCCGCTCCGTGGATCGCGTTCATAGAGGAACCGGGTGGGGACAGCGGGGACACGGAGACGCGGCTCGGGTCCACAGGGAATCCCTGCGAAGAAGAGAATGCCCGCAGCTCCGACATCCAGCTCCTGGGGTCTTTCAGATCCGCCTCAAGTCACAACTCAGTTTTGGTGGAGTTGCTCGCGAAAGACCTGCGAAGAGGCGAGGTGATCAAATACTACTCCATGTGCGCGTTTGATGGAGTGAAATGGGAACACCTCAGCACCAAAGACTTCTGGTTGGCGGTGGCAGAGAGACCGCCAGAGGCAGATGTTTGGCTGCAGGCAGGTGTTTCGGTGCTCTTGTTAGGACTGTCTGCGCTCTGCAGCGGGCTGAACATAAGTATGTTGGCTCTGGACCCCGTGGAGCTGCGGGTCCTCCAAAACAGTGGCACGGAGAAGGAGCAGAAATACGCACGGAAGATAGAGTCGGTGCGTAAACATGGGAACTACATCCTTTGCACTGTGGTGCTTGGCAACGTGCTTACAAATACATGCTTTGTAGTGTGGATGTGCCAAATTTTAGGAATGACTGCTCTCTCGACTGCCTCTTGCACTTTGGGGATATTCTTCATTGGCGAGATTTTACCTCACTCCCTGGCGTCCAGGCACAGTCTCGCCATCGCCTCCAAGACCCTCTGCGCGACCCGCCTGCTGATGCTGGTGTTTTTCCCCATCGCCTACCCAGTCTCAAAGATTCTGGACATCCTGCTGCACCAAGAAATCAGCAGCTTCTACACCAGGGAGAAGCTGGTGGCCATGCTACGCGTCACTGATCCGTACCACGACCTGGTCAAAGAGGAGCTCAACATCATCCAGGGAGCCCTGGAGCTGAGGACCAAGACCGTAGAGGACGTGCTGACCCCGCTGTCAGACTGCTACATGGTGTCCTCGGACGCCACGCTGGATTTCTGCACCATGTCGGACGTGATGCAGAGCGGTTTCACCCGGATTCCGGTCTACGAGAACGAGAGGTCCAACATCGTGGACATCCTGTTTGTCAAAGACTTGGCCTTCGTGGATCCTGACGACTGCACTCCCCTGAAAACAATTACTCAGTTTTACAAGCATCCCATGCACTGCGTGTTCAACGACACCAAGCTGGATGTGATGCTGGAGGAATTTAAGCGAGGTAACTCCACTTTAAATCCTATCCGAGGTCAGGTCTCAGAAGTACTCTGCAGGAGGGAGGTGGGTCTTTTGTTTTTGCAACTTGTCAGTGTTGAGTGTGTGAGGCGCCATATGTATGTATGTCTTGGAACAATCTCAAAGTCACCTCCTGCCACTAGGAGTTAAACATGTTTTTGAAGTGACTTTAAAAAGTTTTCAGTCCAGAAGTCAATGCCATCAGTCCATTGGCTCACAGTGGGCCTGCCAGTAAAGCCCTTTGAACTGAAGAGCAGTGGGAGCCACATGTGAAATCTGATACAGTGTCACACAGTGAGTCTGGTTCAGCCAGAAGTTAGAGGCTACCAAGGATCAGAGTGGGGTTACCTTCAAAATTTATGTAGTAAAAGTCGTTATCCCATGACAACAACACAGTGACCTTTTCATGCCCCCTTCGCCCCTGCTTGTTTCCCCTTTTTATAGTATGTGCACCGGTAATAAGATCTGCACTTTCAATGTAATGTCAAAAAGGAATTTAGCAAGAGTGCAGGCTTTTACCCTCACTGCATGACATATTTAATGTCATCTCTATCGCTCTCTGACTCACACATCTTCTGTCTGATAAGCATCTTTGCTGATAAGTGCATTCACAGCGTTACAGCACTCATACACACGCAGTGATAGATAGCATCCATTCACCACCGAAGGAAAGCGTGTCGCTTCTCCCCAGGGAATCCATTCAGTCTGGATGATAACATTGAATATGATTCTGAGCAGCAAACAGCTCTAACTAGTCCCCTGACAGTGTCACATGCTAAAATGGAGACAAACGAGAGGCTACTGGAGCGGCTGTTATGTAAGAGTCTCATTGACATTGGCTTATGTTGGGGGGATTAGGATGTAAACCTGCTTCATTGACAGAGAGAGCCAGCCTGACTCGGTGTGTTTCCTTATTGTGGGCTATTTATAGATAAGGTCAGGTGAAAAGGTGCACCTGTAACGGGTGGTGTACGGACCCAATCGCAGAACTGAGGACTCAAGAGACAGAGAGCTGAAGTTCAACACTGTAATCAAGCTCAGGCAGCCAGGTGTACGGCTCGGGAGCCTGCAAGCAGGAATCGGGGCCCAGGCGAAGCGGGGAGTCCGGGACAGGCGAGGTCGGAGCCGGGAAGGCAGGCAGGCGGGTCGGAGACTCGGGAGTCAGGCGAGACGGAGAGTCAGGAACAGGCGAGGTCGGATCCGGGAAGACAGGCAGGCGAGTGCTGGAGAGACGAGCATAGCAACGAACAATCTGGCAATGAGTGAGTGTGAACCTGGTGCTTAAATACTGGCCTGATTGCAGGTGATGTGAAGCAGCTGGGTGCGCAGGTGAACGGAGTGAGCAGACGAGCTGGGGGTGACTGACAGGCTGAGTGGAGCAGACTGATGAAACTGTGACAGCACCTAATTGTGAGCCCGCGGTGACTTTGAAGCTTCTTTCACTCTGTGGGTCGTCGCCATCCAAACCTGCAGAGCAACCATGAAAAATTCAGCTCCGACCTTTCCCTTCCCCTCTCACCTCCTGCTCGCATGCATTAGAGGCTCCTTCTGCCCAGGAAGCCTGGCTGGGAGCTGTGGGGACGTCTCACTGGGAAGGATGGTGGGCTGGGGGGAGGTCTGTGTTGGAGAAGAGGAAGGAAATGTCACCAGTTATGAAATACAAGTGAGAAAGGACTGCAAACATGCTGTTCCGTGGAAAATGCATTCATATTAATGATGCATGTAATCTTTCATGGCATCATAAGCAACACACAATTCTTTGTACATATTTTTGATTTATTGGGGGTGAGATATTCCTTTCTTTCAATCATTTTATTTTCAGTTTATACAGGTTACACATTTCCTCAAACTAGACAAAAATATCTATATTATAATAACACATAACATAGCATAACGATGGCATTTTCTTTATTCAAAGTAGTAACACGACATCTCAAAAACACTCCATTACAAGTAAAAGTCTTACAATCTAAATACTTGTACTTAAATTGTAAAAACGGATGCAGAATGGCCTCTGTCAGTATTACATTAGTATACGGCCATTTATTAGGGCATTAGCATATAAGCGATGATTTAATTTTGTAGTTGGGAGTAGATGTGCTGCACTTGAGAAAATGTATTATACAAAACCTATTAATAAAACCATTTAGTACACATAACAATACACAAAATAAATATTTTAGTTAACAGTCAACCAATTACAGAAGGCAGCCATTATGGTTTTTATAAGCTAAATGCATACGTTGTTGTGTGGGCACGTGAGTGTAAAACAGGAAGAAAAAAAGACATTATTTACTCATATTGCTGTAATGTTTGCAGACACAGACATCAAACATACACATAATGCGAGATCATATGCAAACATATTATGCGTTATGACCTAAAACAACACATCGACTGAAGGAGGCTGGGAAACTGGTGGAGCAGAAACACTTTCAAAAAGAACATCCATAGACCCAGTTTTGCCTCCAGCATGTGTGTGTGTGTGTGAGAGAGAGTGTGTGTGAGTCTGGTAAGTGTGTGTGTAGGTCTGCAAGAGTATTATGTAACATATGAATGATGTAATGCAGTGCCTGGGCACATCACCAGCTGATGGCAAATCTGACTCTCTGACTCACCTGAGCTCTTCAGACAAGCTGACCTGAGCGCTGAGCACGACCTCGTCATGTCAGCCAATCCCACTCGGGCAGTGTTCCCTGTTTGGAGATGGCTGCCTGTCAGGCAATCAGTTTTTTGTTTGTTTGTCTTGTTGCAGTGGATTAAAGTATTTGATCCATTTTATCCACCGGCAGTGATCCCCTAAATCGGCCCATCTCACACGAGCCACTGATTTTGTTCAAGTAAAGTCGGAGACTTGAAATTCTGGTGACGTCAAAAGAACCATGCGAAGAAATGTATAATTAATACAAAATCATTTATATATTTAGAAAATGCTAATGTGTTCAGGGTAGTTTGTTCTGCTTTCCCGGTGTTCGGCTGCGGTGGCAACTTTAACTTCTTGTCACAATAGCTTTATTGACTCGTTCCGGAGATGCTGCTGGCGACCTGTGTCATTGTATCTGGCAGGCATGTCATGTTCAGCCTAACGCTTGCTGAAAGGGAGCGCTGGGTCTGCTCATGGATGTGTAACGTGCGTATGCGTGCGTATGTGTGTTTACAGAGGTGCATGCGGCAGACGCAGACTGATTGCATAATCGCAGTGTTTACGTAAGGGCCCGAATCTTCCAAACTGTCAAAGTGTCTCCAGGCTAATCCCCCAATGCCCACTTTCTTCTCGTCTGAGTCACACAGTCGCACAAACACACACACACACAGTCACACACAAACAAACAAACACGCAAGGGCCATCCTGACATTGGAATGATGTCATATTCAAACTCTCCTGTGTTTATTGCCTCTCAGCTCCAGCTGGTGTATTAATGCTGATTTTCATCTCTGCACAGATCCAGTTGGAGGCTGTTGACTCGTGTTATTTTTATCCGGTGACGTTGCCTCTCCACCCAATTGCACGGACAGGTTTTAGCATGAACTCACATTGGGAAATCTTTTTAACTCACCCTTTTTCTTTCTGGATGAACGCAGGCAAGTCCCACCTGGCCGTGGTGCAGCGGGTGAACAGCGAAGGTGACGGAGACCCCTTCTATGAAGTGATGGGCATCGTCACACTGGAGGACGTCATAGAAGAGATCATCAAGTCGGAGATTGTGGACGAGACCGACCTGTTTAGTACGTATGATGTGTAAACGAGCTGCTTATGAAACACTGAGTTTCCAAAGTCACTGTTGCATTAGCTGTGAATCAATTTGATCATATTTCCAGCTGCCACGCTGAATAGATTTTCTCTCAGTTTGTCACAGCAGTGGAGAGAGTTTGTTCAGCTCTGTGGTCCACAACATCCCAGAGAAACTCTCAATCCAACAACAAATACAGCAGATAGTAATATTTAGGCTGTGACAAGCAGCAGTTTAGCATTTATAGAACAATAGATTTTCCTTTCCATTAAATCCTCTCCTGTTTTCTCATTAAACTATTGATCCCAAGCTCTCTCCTCTGTTGCTTAATTAAATAATGTAAATGAATGGCCCAGTCTCACATATAATCACCATAATCCGCTCATCTTTAATTGGCTGGAAAGGGTCTCCACAGAAAGGAAGTCAAATGCCAAACTCCCATCATTTCATATTTAATCTGGTCTGTGCTTTCACTTCACTCACTGGATTTTAATGGGGTGACTGTGGGTCAGTGGTTAGCAGGTCTGACATTCAATCAGAGGATTGGTGGTTCAAACCCTGGCTCAGGCAGTCTGTGTTGTTGTGTCCTTGAGCAAGACACTTAACCCTCATTGCTGTGTCTACTGTATATCATATAAGTCGCTTTGGATAAAAAAAAGCGGCAGCTAAAATGTAATTTGACCACAGTATTTGCACATGATTGGCAAAGTAACTTCTAGAAACAAGCCATGACCATAAAATGTTGAAGTCTGCTACAATTTTAATTACATGCAGTCATTTGTGCACTTGCGTAGGTGCTCATAAACTCAGGTTTTGTGTGTCGATTGATCAATCCGAGGGGGATAATCCTAGAGATAAATGTACTAATACATCTGTAGTGTTTTTTAGCATCAACTAATGAGCTCAGTGACACCTCAAAGTAGCTTCTACTTACTTATAGTGTTACCAAGAATATGCTGCTGTACCCAAGGCAAACTAACAATCAGTAAAAGAGTAACAGAGCATATAAGAAATATTAAATTAGCACTGGCTTCCGTGCACTTTTCTGATTTGCGTCCTGTGTGTGTTCATAGCTGATAATAGGAACAAAAGACGTGTGTCCAACCACGAGAGGAAACAGCAGGATTTCTCTATCTTCAAACTGGCAGAAAATGAGCTGAAGGTGAAAATATCGCCCCAGCTGCTGCTCGCAACACACCGCTTCTTGGCAACAGGTAGCATCGTATGTGTGTTTAATGCATGCAGAGTATTTATGGGTGCACAGGACAAGGACACGTGTAATTTTGCATGTGTGTGTGTGTGTGTGTGTGTCTATATGCATTTATCTTGTAGAGGTGGAGCCTTTTAGGCAGTGCCAACTGTCAGAGAAGATCTTGCTGCGTCTCATCAAACATCCCAGCGTTGTGCAGGAACTCAAGTTCAATCCCAAGAACAAACACGCTCCTCAACACTACCTCTTTCAGAGAAACAAACCTGTGGACCACTTTGTCCTTGTTCTGCAGGTAAATCCCTCTTCTGCTGCTGTTTAAAACCAGACAGTAAAACAAGTGACAGAAGTTGCAGATTAATTATGAAGCAATATCCCTCCTGTGCTTGTAGTTGTTATAATTACAGTGTTTTGCTGCATATTTACTGTGTGGGAGGCTCCAGTAGATGAGTAATCAATTAAGTATCACTCCATTTGCATATAGCTAATGTTTGTAAATGGCTGTTTTGGCGCTGCAGGGACGGGTGGAGGTAGAGATTGGAAAGGAGGCTCTTCGCTTTGAAAATGGAGCGTTTTCCTATTACGGCATGCCAGCACTCATCACGCCCTTGCCTATCGGTAAGTAAGAGCACATAGTGCAATATAGATCAATATCACATGAAGCTGATGTTGAGGATGATGTCAACAGGGACAGTTCAGCAATAATAATCGTAAATGATGCGGTGCTGGTGAACGTGCGGTGCTGGTGAACGTGTTTTTGCTGTCTAAATCCCACCCAGCGTCGGTCTAGTGTCAGCCGGCTAAAGCAGCCGCAGCCGTGGGAAGTAAGTAATTAAAAGAAGCGATTTCAGAGAATTTCCCAGTGGAAGGACATGACCTGCACAGGATTATATGAAATCCATCTAAGACTGCAGAGCAAGCAGAAATCCCTTTCTCTCTCTCTTTCTCTCTTTCTCTCTCTCTCTCTCTCTCTCTCTCTTTCTCTCTTTCTCTCTCTCTCTCTTTCTCTCTCTCTCTCACCCTCTCTCTTTCTCGTGGTGGTTATATGTTTTGCATATCTGATGTTATGGGTGAGCTAGAGCAAATGAAAGACCTTATTAAATATGTGAAAATATTATTTTATTTTTTTACAGAATCCAGAATTTACTCTTTAGCAGCTGCAGAAATATTACATCTCAAGAGCTGCTTTTTACTGACTTTCTTTTTGCTGTCTCTCTCTCTCTCTCTGCTGTCATTGCCCTCCAACATTTAGCTAGGCAGCGCTCAAATGCTCAAAACCATGCAGAATATAGGTCAATGGAAAATGCAAACAAAGTACTTCTATGTCTCACGCTATCGATCATCTTTTAAAAGTATGGTCATCCATAACCTGCTCTCTTATAGCTTACATTAGTAAAACATTACAACATCTCTTAAGGCATGGCAAATAAGTGCACAATAAACAGGGCAGAGCCATAACATATATTTTACCTAAAAGTGCTGAACATAAAAAATGAAAACAAACATAATTTGATTATTTTGATAGATTTGAGTGTAAATAGACAGTTTTTGACCCAGTGGCGATAATGTATGTAAGAAATACACAGCTAAAAGTATGTTTTCTTCTTCTGATCTGTTCAGGTCTGAGGTATAGTTCCCGAGGCAGTGGTCTGAACCAATCAGATTCATTACTGAGTGCAGGCAGCGTGGGACAGCTCGCTGCAGGAGGGGTCTACTTACCAGACTACTCCGTCCGACAGCTCACAGACCTGCAGATCATTAAGGTTACACACACAAACACTTACACACAACACTGAATCGTATGACAAAATCAGCAACCGCTGTTTAGATAAAAAAAGAAAATTGGGAGCACAAGCAGGCAAAGGGACTTTTAAACTCCCTCCATTTAATCTTAAAATTTCCCCAAAATGCCAACTCTTCCTCTGCTGCAGCTTTTGCCTTTGATATGTTCTAATCCCTGCTTCTGACTGAACACAGTCTCTGGCTTTGCCCTCCATGCACCCTCTCTCCTTTAATCACTGGGGATACTTGAGCTCCATTTCAACCATGAATATTTTAGCCTTAAATGATGGATGCGGCCTGTACCTTCACCTCTTCTCCCCAAAGCAGTCCCTGTTGCACCCTGTCCACGTGCTCTGGAGTTAGACACAGGTCTTCAACTTGCTTTCAATGTCGCCGCAGATCACCAGGAACCACTACCAGAACGCCCTCATGGCCACCAGGATGGACAGCTCCCCTCAGACACCAGACCCGCTGGATCCTGATGCTAAAGGGAGGCCTGGGATCCCAGAGGCCCGCTCACACAGCATTGCCCTCCCCCTCACACACACACACACTCGTCTGGGGCTGGCCCGCCTTGCACATCTCCATCCCCACGGTGGCCTTCGCAACACCTCCCAGCTCAATGAAAGAAACCGTATTGTCCGTAAGTATGTCAATAAGTTGACTGTGCAAAGTGTAATTAAGCTACAATGGTGAGTTGGTTTAAGTGGATTAGGCAATTAATCCATTGACAATTAATATGTTACAAGTTGAATAATCTGTCCTTTTATTTTAATTGGTTTATTATTGATACAGTGCAGATTCCAATGCAGATAATTTAAGGTCTAGATGCTGTTTCTGAGGATTTTTCACACAATAATAGATTTATTTTGGACATTCTATAGAAACATTTTGGCGTTGGCATGAAGGTTGATACAAATATCAGCTATCTGCAGCCTTAATTCACATATAACTAGGGCTGGGCGATAAGACCATATACAGAGTTAAAGTGATACCATTTTTCCTCCATTCACTCTGAAATACATCCATTTATTTTAACATTTTTATTTATTATTATTTTCTCTGATAATATCAAATGATGGTCTAGCTCCATGAGACTCAATATGAATTTCATGATTCACTGGAGAGGTAATACTTCTTTTAAAGAGGAAGAAAGAGGAGGTTCAAACACACTGACTGAAGTGCATTGTGGGTTCAGGGCCAAAAACCTGTCTGACAGTAGAGATAAATGATGAACATGAAACAAATCCATTCATACCAATCCGAATAGCATAATTTAATGAAAAAAAACAAACGAAGATAAGGGGAGACAGGACAATGTCCAAAAAGTTCAATCTATTTTCTTTAGATTTATTGCATCAGTAAAGAATGAATCCTCTAATTTAAACACCCAGAGTGACTCACAAAACCGGTGCAAACATGGCATCATCCAATCTGTACTGGTTTCAAAGCTTAAAGGATTTCCCACATACCATCTGCCTTACGCTGTGTGCAACACACCACCCGGTTTGTGTGTGTGAGTGTCATTAAGAAAAATCCCTGGACAGATGGTTCTGCTGGTTGTTAATAAAAGAGTAGAAGCCAGCTATATACCTTTAACACCAGGTTTTATGTTCAATCACAACACAACAGATTTCACTAATTAAATCTGAGTCGGTTGTAGCTTATCTTTAATTGGAGTTTAAACCTCATACTTTTAATCCACTGTCATTTCAAACTTAGCAGACCCTCAAATACCCATTGCTCAAAAAATAGAAAGTTCTTTACCTCCCTCTGCAGGCAGAGCTACAAACCAGCTGCTGTTTCAGGCTGATTGCTCTCACTCCCTCTTCACAGGCAGTAAATCTGATGGTCAGAGGAGTCCAAATGATACGGTGTTCCTCCGCATGGACGAGATCCCCTACATCCATGAGGACCGGCCGGAGAGTTATGGAGAGAACGGTGAGTGCTGCTCCGTCCATGGAGAAAAGGCTCACGAATCCCATAGAGTCGTGGCTCAGTTCAAACTTAACAGGGATTTTTGTTCAAGATCTATGTTCCTCTGCGAATGCACACAATGTCCTGAAATTCCACATTTGAAACATTTAAATCTTGGTAAACGCGCATGCCAGTGCTGAGTGTTTAAGGCAAAGAATTATGAAACATTTAAAGAAGAAAAACCGAACGAATGATTCCTCTTCCTCAGTTTAATGTGCGATGAACCCCCTCATTCAATTCGATATATTTAAGAATGTTGCTGCAACCGCTTTACTTGTTAGCTTATGGTGGCTAATGCCTGCTGAAATTCTAATAATGTAATACAAACTTTGGATAGAGATTGCTGTGTAACTCACTCAGTCACATCGTTGAGCTTATGACTCTTTTCTACTGTTGCACTAAATGTTGTCATATTTTAAGGGTTATGTTAACACAGTGTTCCCCATCAGGAGATGTTTGTTGACTCCTTGCGATCCCATTTAGCTCGAGTCAGTTCTCCTAATAATAAAGTATTTAAAGCAACTATCTTGTCGGCTGTTTACAGTCCATATCAGCGTATAGGTCTGGGGGTTATTTCCCTCCATGTATCGCCGCTGTCTAACTCTTTTGTCTCCTCAACCTTCCCTCTCAGACGTGCTTACAGAGTCTCAACCCTCCACCTCTCCCTTCATCAGCTCTCTGTCTCTGTCCAGCTCGGAGGAGAACATTGGGAAGAAGCTGTTGCGTAAATTGAGTGAGCAATTTGTCACGAACACAGATGCAGCAGCACACCCCCACACACTGTCGTCACACGTGCCCTAACTCCTCTGTCACAGAGGAAACAGTGCCAGGTGTATCTTAGCAACAGGTGATGTGTCGTGGCCTTCGCTGCAGCCTACTCCTCTTCATCAGAGCAGATTCTCCCGATGCAACTGTTCAGAGAGGATATGACTCATTTACTTTAATTTATTCTTTGGGGCAGTAGCTGTGCTGCTTAGTGCGACTAACGCTACTTCAGATAACAGCAGATGTGAGGTAGTTTAAAAGTAATCACAGGAAAGCAAATGTAAGGATGAGGGTTGAATCACACTGAGGTTATGACAGGTGTTTTAACCAGTGATGGCCTGAATTTATCCTCTGTTGTTTCTAGGTAACAAGAGGAGGAAAAAGTCTCGGGATGAAGAAAAGAGTCTGGAGGAAGGTGCAGAGCAACCGCCAGTGACGAGCTAGCACAGTGGCACTGAGGAGGAAGGATGAGCTCCTTACTCTTCATCACTCACTGGTTCTCCTTATTAAGCATCCACCCCCCCATCGACTCCCTCCATGCTCTGACACAGCTCTCACAGGAGGCTGAGCCATCTCATGTGATGTAGCCACCAGTAACACTCAGGTCCCCACTGGCACACTCTATATATTTAAGTAATAAGACAGATCGGAAAACAACTTGATTGGACAAATCTAAACAACATATTCTTGGATTTATCCAGCCTTACACTGGACTGCATGGAGGTTTTAAAACGGGAAAATCTTGCTTTATCCATAATGTTAACGTTGAAGCATCTCATTGAATCCATCTGGACTTGATATTTGATTATTTCTGAGCCAGCTTTGACATTTCTATTTATTTTGTATTATTATTATTTGTTATTATGAGGCAGTTCCCACATAATGACAATGTTGTTTGCACAGGGAACTGTCCTAATGTTGCCATAAGGATGCCACCTACTGCCAACACCAGACACACTAGCCATCGGCTAAGAACAAAAAGCCACAATACAAGAGCACAATTTTTACGCCATGTTATAAGAACACAATTATGAAAAAGCCATAAATTAATTCTCAGCTTGAATGACTACTTATATTATACACTGACTGACCTCTCAGCAAGTTCAGAAGGGTGTGCTCAATTTTCAAAATACCTGTGCTTGAAATAACACAATTTCTTAGCTGATATTTTATATGAAAGTGGCTGAATTACTAAAAGTAATTTGAAGATAGCAATATATAAGTCATCTTACATAGTGTAAATGACATACACGCCTTTCTACATACATGCTACATACTTACACGTCTTCCCATTTAAACATTCCCTTATCACTGCATATGTAGCTGTATGGACACAGTTTAGTGTTTCTATAAAACCAACCAACTCACTTATTCCTTTTATGGTACCACCTCTGAAAACATAATTAGCCTATTGTTTGTTTTCATCCAGTACAGAGAGCGAAGGCGATCGACTTCATACCATTAGCTACCACATTAGCCACTTTTCTATGTACAGTTCATCTTACTAAAACTGTATACACCAATTAAAAATAAGCTAGGGGTCTTAGGGTTTGGGTCTGAGGATCCAGATGATATTATGAGTATTCTCGAAGAAAGAGTAGTTGCAACTTGCATGTTTGTTTGTGCTGCTTTTACTGTCGAACTATCCCCTGTAGAAAGCCCTATTTTTCCATATGCATGCTTAAGTAAAGGAATGCATGAATATGAAGATCTGCAGCAACTTCCCCTATCAAAGATTTAGTGAGTGACTTACTGAAATCTTGAGTGACTTAAGATTTAAAAGTGAATCGAAGGTTTTAACTTTTTGAAGTTGAGAAAAAGCGATAAGTGCAATAAATACTGAAACAAGGCAGCAGTTTTCATGGAGGAGGCAATATGATGCCGCTTATTGAGGGAAACAATGAAGCAACAGTTTGAGAAATCATCTATTATAGAAATAATGGAATATTCATTTGATCCTTTTTTAAAAGGAAGTGGTAGCTGCAGCTCTGGTTGGACTAAGCTGTTCTGTGTTGTGAAATCTTGGCAGGTACATTCCCAACACAACAGGGAGAGAAATATATGACTCACACACACTCCACCACCTCCCATCACACACAAACACACACACACACACACACACACACACACACACACACACACACAGTGACCTAATTCATTCTGCTTGGTAAGGCCAGAGAAGTACAAAGGACACTGCACTGCTAAGCCATTCACATTGACCCCTCTATGTACACAAGGTCGTTATATCCAACGACCTTTTGATCGGACAACCGACGCTGAGCACGAGATTGTGTGTGAACCATAAAGTCTCTCAGCTGAAAGCTTTGAAATGTTTTGCAGTCGGTTTACACAGATTTATATTTGTGAGGATTGATATACAGTTTGTTTGCGATTAAAAAAAAGTATGCTTACATTTTGTAATATAATATTTAGATGATTATATAAGTTACCCAAAGATATAAAAAGACAGACTATATGTTCTACGCAAGGATTTATTCAATTATTAATACATTGACTGAACCAATTATATTACTCTTGTCTAATTTGTTCAAACTACTACTTTTTTTCTATTACTATGTGTCTCTTGTGTTCACTGCAATTGCCCCACTGAGGGACTAATGCAGGATTATCTAATTTTATTACATTACATTATTTTATTTTTTTAATCATTTTATCACTAAAATGTGTGTACATTGTATTATTTTTTGTGAAGATCACTTACTTCTAATTACAGTTTAAACCTTATCATTAAATCAGTTTCAACATGCATGATAACACCACAAATATGTTATTCATAGTTCTTTAATAGAGTAGTTATTATTATTTCATTTCGTTGACGCTTTTATCCAAAGCGACTTGCATGCTATACAATAGACAACATCAGTGAGGAATTAGGGATAAGTGTCTTACTAAAGGATACATTGACATAGACCAGCGGAGCCAGGGATCGAACCACCGACCCTCTGATTGAAAGTCTGGCGTGCTAACCACTGAGCCACAATCCTTATGAAGAATTTCACCCTGACATTACCTTTGTTTGCTTAGCATTATGACTGGTTTATGGATGCACTGTGCACAGTCATAAGATAGCAAACTGATTGATCATTAACATGTGTTTGTGCCACTGGCACCAGGGTCTTGCATAATAGGGCGCTGGTGCTACGAACAGACAATCTGTGTGCTAACTCCGCATTACTTCAGCAGGTGCCCGACGCCGCCAGAAACACATTCAGCTGTGATAACAGAGATAACTCTGGAGTCACGACACGTGTGAGAATAGTCCTGTGCCACTCAACACAAACTAGAAACACTCAGACAGTATCATTTACAAATTACAAAGTTCAAGTTCAAATTAAAAATATATTCCTGAGAACACTCATCTCTTATCAGCAGTAAACATAATACTGTTATTACTTTGGTCAGTGCTCTTAACAGCCAGTGTGAGCCAGTTACAGCTGGTTTAATAACATTGGAAATGTGTTTCTAACACTTGGAATGGATGAATCCTAACAGATGACATTAAACAGTTTTAGACAGTTGAGTCAGCACTGCTGGGTACGTGTACCAAACCCACTCAAAGGTCCTGGTGATGATGCATACACACAAGTACACTACATGTACAATGATGAAGAAAAATGGACAAATTATTAATACAATTACTAGAAGGAATACTTCCCATTTGTGAATGGGAAGTATTTGGGAACAAGGCCAGTGGGCTGGAAGCTGTCTATGTTTGTGCAAATAAGAGTTTATGTTTTCTCCAGGAAATCTACTGGATAAAAACACACTGCCTGGAACCAGGTGGCTCAGGGACGGGCCGGATCAAGAACTGGGAACTGTGGGTAGTGTAGTCTTCTACTGGACCTTGGTGACAGCCTCATGGATGGACTCAGCCACGTAGTCGATGTTCTTGCTGGTCAAACCGCACATGTTGATGCGACCACTGGCCATTAAGTAGATGTGCCTCTCCTTCACCATGTACTCCACTTGATTACCTGCAAGAAATACATCAGAAGCAGGTTTAATTATTCATTGATCATCAACGTTATACTTTACACATCCTGTGAAGATGTTTGTGTGCAGCAAAGGGAAACACAGTGTAATAAAATAAGATAAGATAATCCTTTATTAGGCTCTCAGTTGGGACATTGCAGGATTACAGCAGGTGTACACAAGAGTCACATAGTAACGGACTTGATTTGTGATTCATATTTATATACATATTATTTATTATGTATTTATCAATAAATATACATTCTTATTTCCTTATACCAGCAGCTGTAACAAACAAAGAAAAAAATACAACAATCTATTTGTATCAGCCGATACGCCTCATTGACGCGCAGCGATCTGTCAAAAAACAAAACATGACCGGGCCATCTCTAAAGGTTAAAGAAACATTAGAAAACTGTTTGGACTCACGGTTGAGGCCTGTGAAGCTGAACATGCCGATCTGCTCTGTGATGTGGTCCCAGGTGCCCGGTGTCCCCAGAGCTTGGAGCTTTGCCTTCAGCTGAGCCCTCATCAACAAAACCCTGTCAGCCATGGTCTTCACATTGTCCTTCCTTGAGGCAAAGAAGCAGAAAGGAACTCTACATCTTAAAAAACTATATTATCTTCATGCCTGCATACACCCGACGGCGCTTTGCGTGTTTCATTCTGTGCTGACCATTCAGCAAAGAGCTCAGGGGAATTGAGAGTGATGGAGACAATGCGAGCTCCCTGAGACGGTGGGTTGGACCAAGTGGTCCTGACGATCTTCTCCATCTGGGACAGGACTCGCTTCAGGTTGTCTGCATCGTGAGCCACGATGGTCAGGTTGCCCACACGCTCATCTGATGGACAAACACGAGTCAAATATAACACCATATTCTAGCTATTACATTCTTTAACCTGTGGGTGGAAACACTGACACATCTACATCTTCTATATTTTTAGCTCTAGGCTGGTGGTCATACACTTATTTATCGTGTTTAAAAACAAGACGGGTGTGGACAAAGATTACAGCAATCTAAATTGGGGGCTTATCCTTTTTTTGTCATTACGATAAGGAACAGCACAAAGAATGTCACTCTTTAATTACTCTCTCGTAAGCTAATGATATACAACGTAATGCTCCCAGGCATCACTCACTGTAGAGGCCAAAGTTCTTGGAGAACGACTGGGCGCAGAACATTTCAAAGCCCAGGGACACAAAGTAGCGGATCGCCCAGGCATCTTTATCCAGATGTCCCGAGGCGAATCCCTGATAGGCGGAGTCAAAGAACACAAACAGCTGCCTCCTCTAGATAAGAAGAGAATAAAACAAATGTCATAATATGATAAGCATTCAGCATGCAAAATTATGTGACTGTTTAAACTGACATGTGTGTTAGTGGCAAATACAGCTTGTATTTGTGTGTATGCACGTGTGTAATACCATCATAATCTCTGCAATCTGCATCCATTGCTCTTGTGTGGGGTCTGTGCCAGTTGGATTGTGGGCACATGCATGCAGGACAAAGACAGAGTGCGCTGGACAACTCTGTGGGAGACAGAGAGGAGAAGCAGTGCTGTAAACTCCGAATGAAAATGGAGAACAAAATGAAGTAGTGCGTGAGCCCATATTACACACAGCTTACCTCTAGGTCTCCAAGGAAACCAGCTAAATCAAGGCTCCTCTTCTCTGCGTCCCAGTACTTGTATGGACGGATGTCCTCAAAGCCAGCAGTGGCAAATACAGCATTGTGATTTTCTGAAACAACAGTAAGACAAACTATGATACCAGCGTTCTCACTTTATTGTATATTCCCTCAAGATACACAGGTCAATGTTGTTTTATCAACGTGAATAAGGAGCTAATCATCCATGCCACCACACTGCTTGTGTGTATGAGTGGCCATACCCCAGGTAGGCGCGGACACATAGATGGGTGTTTTGGTGTTTAGGGTTCCATTGTAGAAATGACTGAGAAATTCGGCGCCCATCTTCAAAGCACCTGTACCCCCCAGACATTGGACAGCCCCCACCTGGCAGTGACAAACAGACAGTTTCAATGGTTTAAGTGGAAATAAATTAAGAATGGAGACATTGTGTGTGTGTGTGTGTGTGTGTGTGTTTACTACACATACCCTGTTCTCCTGGATGGCAGGACTGTCATCTCCCAGTGCAATCTTAGAAGCCGAGGATCTGAAGTCGGGCAGGCCCAGGATGGGCAGGTACTCGTGGTTTAGGCTGTCATCATGCACAATGAGTTTTTCAACTTTTTTAACCACTGGCAAAACCCATGGCTGGCATTCATCTGTCCGGTAGGCTGCAACAAAGAGTGAGGCCTTGATAGGTTCATATTGATAACACTTTAGATAGAATCTAATATAAGTTTAAAGATGAGTAAGGACTCTCTTCCTAGGAAACAATTGGTGACAATTCAATACAATACAGAGATAGGCATGCACTATCGTTTCTCTGTTGACTGTTTTAGCCAACGGAGCACCATTTCACCACCTGATAAGGACTAAAGTATACAATATCCTTTTTATCTTCAGAACAGAGATCATTTTCCACTAGCATGAACCTCAAGACACGGTCATTTGCTCGAGGATATGTCAAATATTGAAAAATGTAGATCACAAGATCCTAAAGAACCATGTGACGTCTTCAAAATCTCAAAGACATTCAGTTAATCAGATTAAATAAGAAAAGCAGCACATCTTATCACTGAGAAGATGCCAATTGATACCTTTGTCTTGAACAATTATTTAAGCCAGGAGGCTGGTGCATTATCAAAATAGTTGCCGTTTTCTTTTCTGCCAACCGGTTTGTTTCAGGCCTACTCATGACTTTTTATACGCTCAACATTGTGTTGCCTACACTTCCCAGCCGCCTAGTAGCTGATGGCCATCTGCAGCACCGTGAAGGGGATTATAAGGCCTCAGCCTCCTGCTCTAATCATGGGACTCAGGCAGCCGCGTCATGCTGAGCGGTGCCATTAATACACTGCCATGACTGAGCGAAGCCATGTTTCTCACACGGCCCCTTTGCAATGATGAGCTGCAAGGATTACTACTTTTAATAAGATTAAACCTGAAAACGGTTGTGGCCTACTGGGGAAGGAAATGTGCCATTTGCTTGTTTTAGGAGAGACACAGTGCGAAGCCAAATAACTCCTGCAACAGTAATCCACTCAAGTCCTTAGTCCAGGGGGAGAGGGTCGTGTGCAGAGCTGCAGCAGGAGGGAGAACGTGAGGAAACCAGAGAGGACAAAGACGAGTCCTTTGTGCCTCACTGTTACATAACAAGAATACATTATCAACTGCTACACGTGTGAGTCGTCAGATTGTGTGAGGAAATGCTGTATTGGCAAACCACCACAGGTCTAATAACACATCTATGCTGTCAAAGATATCAAAACACATGATCAAATGTGATGTGTGTGTGTGTGTGTGTGTGTGTGTGTGGGGGGGGGGGGGGGGTATAAAGACAGTATGATTTGGCATCTGCAAACATCATACAAACATTAGATTTCCCTAAACAGTTGACAGAATCACTGGCTCCAGCTGACAACCACCTTAACGTCAGCAGGCTGCACTACATTCACCTTTCCATAGCGCAGCATGTCTCTACTAAGCTGTCACTCAAACCACTTACCTCCCACTCCGAGGTTCACCTTATTGGGGGATTGGTCGTTATTGAAATCCTGCAATAGCTTGAAGACAGCTACAGGGGCTGCTTGTGGGACCTCACAGAACACCGACATGGCTGCTGCTGCTGCTGCTGTTGTTGTTGTTGTTGTTGTTGTGTATTTTGCTGAAGAGTCTGGCGACAACAAGCTCTCACCAGGACAGCAAACGGGATGAAAGCGTAGGATGAAAAGAGGGCTTTCACCTTCAACTTGGATGTGGGGGACGTGAAGTGGGTGTAAGAGGATCGACCAATAGAAATCTAGATGCATCTGCTGAGCCAATCGCAGCCCTGTTCCCGGTCCGGTCAAAGTTCAAGAGAACACGCGCTGTTAACCAATGAACAGCCTGTAGCGTGACGGACCCATAGCGCACCGAGGATGCAGTGGAATAGTCAATAAATGACCTCCTAACGTCTAACCCACATGTGTCAAACTCAAGGCCCGCGGGCCAGATGTGGCCCGCCACGTCATTTTATGTGGCCCGCGACGGCTTGGAAGGCATGATCACCACCGTGGACCCGTTTTCAGTCTGTCGCGGATCCGTTTCCGGTTCGTCGCGGACTCGTTTCAGTCGGTCGCGGACTCGTTTTCAGTGGGTTGCGGACCCGTTTTCGGTTCGTAGCGGACTCGTTTTCAGTGGGTTGCGGACCTTTGCATGGGCAATATAAAAATCCTGTGATTTTATTTTGAAGGGAATTTTGAATGCAGCAGAGTGCGTCTATTCACACTCCTCAGTGCTGCGTTCACAACACTTGCATGAGTTTACACACCGCACTATTTGTGATAGTTCACTTCATTCCCGACCTTTTTATTATGTTTGTGCATGAAAGCACTGCTGAGTCTGTTAAAAAAGGCTGAAGTTATAAAATTATTATGTGTGTTGTATTACTTTGTGTCCTTAAGATGCACTTTTGGGTTTTTAATTGAGTGTAAAAGGGAATATTTCAAACTAGTTTTTTTGTGTTGGCATGTGAGATTCTGTACCATTTCAGGCTCAAACTGCACCATCTTTTCATTAAATCCATTTGAGAAGTTGAACATGTTCCTTGCTTTGGATCTCGGTTCATTCAGGGGTGATGGTGCAGCCAGACCAGTAGAACCACTGCCCCAGACCACATGCATGTTCTTATTGGCTAGTTATGTCCTTCTCAACTGTGACAAAAAAAGCTTTGAACAAAGTTAATATAACAACGATTGTTTGATCTTTGTCTTTGTTATTTTCTTCTGTTTTAAGTTTGATCTTTGATAGAATAATGTGGGTTTATTTAAAATACAATAGTGTACATGCATTTATATATATATATATATAAATGCATGTACACTATTTTTACACTTGAATAAACAATACAAAGACAGTTATTTAAAAATATGTTCGGTAGTAGTTACATTTATACAGTGTTACAGTTACAACCGGCCCTTTGAGGGCGACCATGATGCTGAAGTGGCCCGCGGTGAAAATGAGTTTGACACCCTTGGTCTAACCCTAACCACTTTTCCTTCATCTGTGTGGAAAACGTCACGGGGTTAAGGAAAGATGGGAAGGAGAATTCATGAAGAGTTAGGAATGTGTTTAGAGGATCCGAGGTTGAAAGTGGAAGAAATTGTACTTTATGGATGCTTGTTGTTCTGAGTTTGTACTCATGGTTGAATGCACTTATTGTAAGTTGCTTTGGATAAATGAAATGTAATGTAATGTATTTACTGGGTGGATCGGGATTGTACTGCAATAATATAAACTGCCACTGGGTGTTGCTACAGCATCATTGATTGAACTGCACAACCTCAACTACTGAAGGCATGAGGTTTTTTGTTTTGGATTCTTCCTGTAGCAGATCCTATAGCAATGTCTTCCATTTTTATAGGTAAAACAAAACATATGGAGATCAAATGACTCACAGACAAGATATCTGCCAGACGGCGTGGAAAACTAGGCCGACCATCCCATTATAGATGTTGATTTGAACCCCAACTGAAGGGACAGCTATGACGCCGCTTGGGCTTGACACACATTGAGTAAGTGCATGTAAGGATGTGTAAATGAGTAGTGCAAGCATTTTTATCTGTTCTGTCCTGAGGGCCTCGGCTGAGCTATGGTGTAAACACGCCGGCTCCACGGTGCTCTCCCCACAGCTGTCTGCAGGAGCTGAAGTGGTTGATAAATGAGGGCCACTCCCGCTCTGTGCTCTCCCCTATACCAGGAGCATGACTGTTGAAAACTGGAGGCCGCTCAGCCCATTTTGAGCCCTCAGTGCTGTCTTTTCTTTTTATTTCTGTCTGGTAACATGGGGCTGTTAGTTAAACTCCAGTGATGGTGCAACACAGTAAGGTAGTACCATCTCCTAATAAGGGATTATATAATGCATTGTTATAAACATTGTTTATAACATTGTTATAAACTGTCGAATGAACGGAACACAGAGTAGTTAAAATGATCTCCACTTCCACCAACTTCACCATTATTATGCTGCTCACTTGTTCATAATTCAGTAATAATATGGCACTAGCATGAAACAATTAGCAATATCCCACTCTGGAGAGGCAATTCTATAAACAAGTACTTTTAATACAACGCTCACTCTTACACTGCCAATAATTAAGCTGTTGCATGATCCAACCTAGTTTGTGTAGCTGCACAAATCAATATTTAGAGGCCTATACTAACAATGGGTCATATGTTACTTGTAACGTGAAACAGGTCACTCAAAGGGACGTGGACTGAGAATCATCGTCCACATCTGCAGTTCCCACCAGCTGTTGTTTTGGCATCTTTCAGCTCATTGTTGTGTGGCCCGTGACTGTACTATTTTGGTTATGTCTGAATGCTATTCATAAACTCCCCAGTACCAAACATAAGAAAATGTCTTAGTAGCGACGATAGTGGACACAGTTTAGCATGTTGTTGCTAAAGCAGTCATCGGGTGAGCAGAAAATACAAATACAAATGAGAGTTTATGTTGCTCCATGTATGTGCTAATAGAAAACTGTTTATCCTGTTACAGGGGATATTTTGATGCTGTTGTGTTTACATCTTGTCCCATTACTCACAAATGGGCAGGAAATTAATATTGCTTTAAACTCAGAAATTGTAGAATTCATTCAATGGTTAATCATCCTTAATTAATTGCATCCCACTAATAGTGTAATAGGGCATTTCAAGTTGTATGTGTTGGACGCACAATTGATGCCTCAGATGTGTCTTAGTTATGTATAGCTGCGATGTCAAAGAAGATATTGTTCAAATTTGCTTTGACACTGTTTGACTTTATTTGACATACATGGTGGTGTATATTATTTATTATTTCACTTTCATTATGTAATTGCTCATATGTGTTTTGTTTGCAGTGCCCTGATAGCCCATGTGGACTGGGCCACTTTTGATGTATGATGCTTTGTAAAATAAATTACTTAGCAAACCAGTGTTTTATAGGGCGGTAAGTCACTATAAATCGAAAATGTCTTATCTCCCTGATAGATTAAGCAAGCTAACAAAGAATAAATGCTTTCAGAGGAGATACAGATGCATTTTTGTAATGTAACCCAACGGTTATCCTTAATAATGACCTATATCTGATTTATAAACAATTAATAATGTATCTATTAACCATTTATAAAGCATTAATCACTCGTTACAGCATATAGAAACGTAGTTCAATTCAAACACCAGTTATCACAGAACACTGAGTTACTTTTTCCCCTTCCTGTGTGTCCCAGATGTTACTCACGTTCCCCATACCTGGTACCACCCCCACACATCTCCTCGCTTCACTTTGACAGTAGATGTTTTCATTCTTTCCGACCAGGTGAGGGTGTCTCGTATGTTAGCTATCACTGTCAGGCCTGCAATTATGGGATTTGAGCTCCCAGAACAAGGCTCGGGGGCCCAGTGCAGGGTTAGGTGTGTTCGTACCAGGGAGGCCCCGGGACCCCGGTCTGGGCTGTGATGTGAAGTGTGAGTCAGAGCAAGAAGTGACAGGAGCCGCCTCTGGCAAGACAGTGCCCACAGGGGCAGTATGTCACATCCACATCAATGACTTAGTCCGCCAAACATTCACAGGCCCCTGCTCTGCATTTCCTTGACATTGATATGTGGAACATTTATTTTGGCATCTAGGAATGAAATGCAAATATGACACACTCAAAAAAAAAGAAAGATTGGTGCCAACAAGGTTCCTTTTATCACAGTGTTTTCATTTTGCACGCAGGTTATTGTTGCTGTGGGACGCTGACACTAAAACACACAAAGGCACACATTCAGGCACAAGACAGTCACATTCCAGCTACGGTATCACTGAAACACAAACAGGAGCGTGTGCACACACACACACACACACACACACACACACACACTGCAGCACATTCCGAGGGGGGCGCTGCAGCGCTGCTCACATGTTGCAATGGCCCCTGTGTCTCTGGGTCAGAGAGCTGTGGTGAGTGACCACCTTTTTAGCTCCCCGCCTTGTTTGTTTTCCAAAGACAGTGTCATCAATTCTCTAACAAGGGACTAGACACAGCAACAACAAGGAGCACAGGACCTCCCTGTTGCTCCCTGTGTAGTGCAATGACTAATGGAGCGTGCACGCAGTAACAGACAGCAGTGCTCTGTGCGTCCGACTACATTCCGACTCGTGTATTTGTGTGTATATGGCTTTGTGTGCTTTATTTGATATTGTTTTTTCCCTCGAGCACGCAGACGTTTACACTGCTCTCTTTGTAAATCTGACAAGAGATGAGCGCACCTGAGGGACATGTAGATTGGATTAGTGTATTCTCGTTGGATTTGAATAAAATGTTCCAAATAATACAATACTGGCGCTGTAACGTGAAAATTGTCAGAGATCCCAGCAGCACTGCACCCCTGGCTATTTACTTTACAATGTTTCCAATGAAAAGAACATGAAGGAATAAGAACAGCGGTTCCATTTTTGTTTAGACTCGCTAAGGAAAAGACCATAGCCCATCTGAGATGGTCTTCAGAGAGAAATCCTGACAATGTCCTTACATATGCCGCTCACACAGCATAAAGGAATAGTTCAACATTGTGGGAAATATTCACCTTCTTGCCTTGAGTTGGAAGAGAAGATTGATACCATTTCCTATAACAAGCATGTTCAGGTCACCTTATATTGATTACATGAGAGTACCAATCCTCATCTAACTGACTAAAAGTGAAATGGTTATTTCCCAAAACGTCAAACAATTCCTTTAAATAATAATAATACACTTTATTTATGTAAAACCTTTTTTTCAACAAAGCTCAAACAAACTGTTCACATATTTGATGTAAGTTTTGACTGATCATCATATTTGATAGTGTTTATAAAGGTCTGCTAATATGCTTGTCACTGATATGGCCTTTCCCCCATTGCTGGGTGGAACCCAAACACAAGGTCTACACTGTGCTATTCTAATTGATTGATGTTGTCTTTTGGCAAACTCAGGGCCTTAGCTTTACAAATATGCATGCAAAGAAACAAAGACAGGAAGTGAAAGACTCACGTCTTAATTTTTTACCCTCTGTGCTTATTTTCTGTCTGCTTAAAATGATAAGTGACCAAATAACCTGACTATGTCTATAATGACCTCTAAAGATGTGATATTTTGCTAACCCACATGGGGAGATCGTCACGGGGGATTGCATAACATTGCTTGTTGTTTTATGCAGTAATTATTTACAAAAATTGAATTTTATTCATAAGTAGGCCTAGTTTTGCCCAAACAAACTGTCACTTTGATAAAAATGCCCCCATGGTTGCTGGAGAGACGGTAGCATTTTCTTTCAAGGATGTTTACCGCTTGAAGCCAAAATGCACGCACGCTTGTATTTAATGGCAACATTGTCTTTCCCAAGAGAGCCATTAGAGAGCTAGTTGGAGAATATCCCTCAAGTAAAGGCTGAACTTCGTTCAACCTTTTGATATTTTGGATATATTTTCCAATGCCGAATAGGACAGAACATACAAGCAGCTAAGGGGAACATTCAAGGCTCACATATCCTATTCAGTTAATCCCGCCTCCCTACAGTGTCATTATCTCCACGGCCTGTGTGAAAGCAGAGAGGATAAGCATATTTAGGTTGCATGTTTCCTCCATTCCCAACACCGTAGATCACAGACATTACAGCCCTCACATCCCCCTGTTAGCGCTCATATATACAAACACACACCTGCTGGGGCAAGGCCGTCTGGGAGAGAATTACAGCAGGCTAATTTATGAGACCCAAGGGAGGGCAAAGGGCAGGGGACCCAGACTGGCCTGACCTCACTTCCTCCTTTCATGGTCTCCAAGATAGACCCGTAACACACAGAACAGGACTTCGGTTCTCAAACACATCACCCTCTCGCACCCTGTCTTTCAAACAAACAATCTAATTAGGGAATCTTTTTCCTAACCTGGCTAACACAATGAGCCCCGAGGGACTGTTGTAACATGCAAGTCAGCTGGCACCTTAGGCCCAGCCGCAATTGTGGATATTTGGCACTTTCGGAGCCGAAGGTAAGTGGGCGAGAACAGGGTTTTGCTAAAAATCTGGCCCCAGGCTCGCCTCTGGCCTCCTCATTTCCTCCAGAGAGAAGGCGCTGTCATCCGTCACGCGGACCCAGGCAGGGGCACAATAGCACAGTCTGGGTCCTGGCTACTGACACCATCACGCGCTGCTGATAAGACTCGCCTTCCGGGACCCAGGAGAGCTGAGCCATTACTGACACACAGGTTTGGTCCATTATTACAGTTGACCATGAAATAAAAGGATAAGGGAGAGTTCATTATGAGGCATGTAAACTCTGCATTTAATTGTGCTTTCTTCTATATTTGTATGCTCCTCTGATGTTTGTGGCTTCATGCCTTCTATATTGCAACATGTTCTCCAAATGCAAAATGCTGGGAAAAAGCTTCCACGCACAACATGGAAGGACAGATCGTGCAGACGCACTTGAGCTAAGCTATTTTCCAATAATCAATTCTTGTTATTGGCTTACATAAGACAATTGGATAGTCCTACTTCAGTTCCTCATTACGCATCCGGGCTGCTATAGTGACACCTGTAAACAACCATAGCTCCTTTGTAGAACGATGTTAAGTGCTCCTCTAAAGCTTTGTCAAGTCATGACAGACATCTTCTTGCACACACACACACACACACACACACACACACACACACACGCTACACAAGGCCTACATGTACAGTGTACCCACAGACGCTGGAGGGGTTGATGCTTTTCTTACGCAGGCCATGCTAAAACCATCAGATACCAATGGCATCTCTGCTTTACAGAAGCAGAGACCACGGGGAAAAGATAATTGCAGTCATTACCGAGTCATCAAACTTTCCTTCTGGGATCTGCAGTCTTCGGAGAACATTCAACCCTACGTCTCCATGCACCGCTGTTGATAAGACACCTGCCACTCTGCGGAGAGGACACTGCTTCAGGTGAGCCTGCCAGTGATATGGAGAGATGGCGGCGGGACAAGACGAAACATGTTGAGCATCGCCTGGCAAGCCATCAACTTTAGAGGACCCACCAGGAAGTGAATTGTGAAGGAATGATTGAAATGTGTCTGCTGAAGAAGTGGAAAGTATACCTTTTATTTGTGTTCGGTTGTTTCGTTTTCTCCAACACACGTGTTCATTGCTCTGCAGTACATCCGTGCTGACCTCTGCGGTGAGCCTGACCTTGCCCAGCTTATCGCGATGGTTCTGAAATGAAGATGATGTATCGGAGGGTCGCATTCAGCACCGGAGCAGCTCCTTGACACTCTCTGGGAGTCTGGGTTTTGTTACAGGCAGGAAACAGACTCTTCCGCTCAGTAAACATGCTTCTCTGCTCGGCCACTTTCGGGCTGCCGGTGGCACGCGAAGACCACTGATGATGGTCAGCTGAGGACTCTCGGGGCTGTGTGCGCGCGCGTGCGTGCGTGTTTTGTGTTGAAACGCTAATTGCGCCATTAGCTCGGTAACCCGCGTCTCTGACCCCTGGCGCTTTGCTTTGACGTGAATAAAAGGCTCCAGCGGCCCGCAGCGACTTTTCACTTATTAGAGGCGGAATAGTTGGAGACATGCACTGCAGCCTGTTTTCCTTTAGAATAAATCATCTCTGTTTGAGAATCATTTGCGCCTAAACTCTCTTTTTGTCGTAGTCTGTGTGCGGACACTGATTCCTGTGTTTGGTCTGTAGTCTCTTTGAATCATTGAGCTCAATAAACAGGACTGGGTAAATATTTGGGAAACAAATTGAACAGATTTATAGCCTTTTGGGGGTATTTTACAAGCCCAATACATTCCCCTTAAGTCCTCATAAATTAGTAAAACGCGCAAAATATCCGTGGAGATTGTGAAAATGATATCTTTTGTCTTTATAAGTGAATCTCAACAAAGATCATAATCTTAGCGGTTTAAGTAGTTTCAGGGCGCCATCTCAACTGACCACGCAAAGTCTCCATTTCTCTATTTTCTTTTTTGCGGGAGGACATTTGGAACCATGGAGCTAAAACCTTGTGTACACTTACGCCTATACCAAACCGCTTCTCCACTTAAACGGAGAATTTGAAAGACATAGATCTCCAGAAGAGGGGAAGACGCTGCCCTAATCTAAACAGCGCCTTGTTGATGGTGAGCGGATGAGATTATGTCGGCATGCCCTTCTTTTCTTTCCACACGGTTTAGGAGCAATGGGCCTCCAGAGCCTGGCGCCTGCACTTGGCCACAGATAGGCGACCAGCGCGAGGTGTCCCGTTACAGCGCATCTGGCCTTTGACAAGCAGGAACGATTCGGAAAGAGACATTTCATATATTTTATTTATCTATTAATGATTTATTAAAAACGACAAAACTGGTTGGGAATACTGTGATTCTGCTAATCCGTGAGTCGAGTCACACGCCCAAACTAAATTAGTTTTTTTTAACTAAACGTATTATACCGCTATTGTGGATTATTTTAAATTTTGTATTACTGTTCTACAGTTTACTCATATTTATATTACTTTATTTTTTTATTTTACTTTCCTATGTGTCTCTTCTGCTGCTGTAATCCTGCAATTTCCCCCACTGCGGAACTAATAAAGGATTATTTTATTTCATCTTATTTTATAACTTTAAAAAGCTGACATTATTACTATTACTATTATTATTATTACTATTATTACCCTATGCAAAGACATTTTGAAACCATCCTAATAAACTATTGTGCCGCTCGCCTTTTCTCGAAACGAATAACATCAGATGAGGAAACTGTCCTAAACGTTTTACCCATGGCGTGTTACCAGAAACACTGACCTGAGGTCAAGGGAAAGCATCGTGGAAAAGAACCCTAACCACTTTCTAAAATTAAGGAGAAATAAATGAAGCACTACATGTATTTTCCTCATATCTCCTTCGGCTGCCAATTTGTATCTCATTTCCCACCGTTGCGGCATATTATCTTATCCATGGATTGCCGGGACAGGAAACGAAGATATGCCTAATCTAACATGCACCGTAGTGATGATGGGGAGAACTGTGATGTCGTGGGACCGTTCAACAGAGACGAGGGGATGATTGCATGATACTCGAAATTACTGGATAAACTCAAACAATTAGGCTACTTACCAAAAGGACTTACACATTAAAAAACTCAAAAATAAAAAGCCTCTTGTGCTGCCTTTTCGGTTTCAGTGTTTTCTGTTGAGAACACGATGTAATAAAACGTCCTTACCTTTAACACCTTAAGCAGTCTGAGGGGAATCGATAGAGATATTATTTCATAAATTAGGCATTGTGTTTTGCTGACACACACACACACACACACACACACACACACACACACACACACACACACACACGTACACACACACACACACACACACACACACACACACACACACACACACACACACACACACACACACACACAAACACACACACACACACAAAGCCTATCGGTCCCTCCCCCGCTCCAGGACGTCACTGAAAGGGAGAGGACAGCATCTTGGCTGACCCAGCTATAACTGAATTCAGCCCACCAAACCGGATCGACCTCTCTTTCTCTCTCAGCCTTCCAGCCGTCACCACACAGTCGAAAGGAGAGGGATGTACAGCTGAAAGAAAAGCAGTCCTCCTCCGTCTGCATGACAAACAAGCAGTGCGCCACCATTCTGCAGGCTTACGCGCCGGGTTTTTAACTCTTTTACGCGCCGTTCGGAGACAAATTGGGCCATTTTTGGGCCTGTTGACTGTTATCTGTCATCTCTCTCTCTTTGTGGTAATAATGCTCCCCAGCCCGCTCATAACTTCCTCCACCACGCCTTTCTCTGTGAAGGACATTCTGAAGTTAGAGTTGCAGCAGCAGTCTCAGCAGCAGCAGCTCCAGTTCATCTCCTGCTTCGGTCTCTCCGGTGCGCTGTCATCGCCCGGAGCTTCCCCTAATAAGCCGTTCCGCTCTCACTCACCGCCCTCGTGCATGTTGGCCGGACGAGACAGTCCGAGTCCCCTCAGCTCGGGTCTCTCGGAGGGCGAGGAGAGGATGTCGTACCTCAACACGCTCACGGCTCAGGACCGGCTGGCGGATTCCGGGCTGCCGGGGGAGATGTTCGGCAACCCGGCGCAGGACTCTGCAGACCTCCGGCTGGAGACCGAGCAGGAGGACCGAGACAGCAGTGAGTACGATGTTCATCCAAAACTGAGCAAGGATGATGCTTCCTTTCGTTGTTATCAGTAATTGTATGAATAATACGTACAGAGATGACAAAGAAGATTCATACGTTTATTAGCATACATGTTTTGTCGATCTCGCGAAAAGAAACATGAGGCTTACATATAATATTCTAATCAGACTGTAATATGTATTACTGGATGAATAATTACCGCGAACTGACATTTTTTGATTGCTGTACAAATGACGTTCAAACGATCGTTAAATTCACCAAATGAGTGAACACATCAACTGCTAAACTGGAATAAGATTTACTTATAATATAAAATTAAAATTAAATTAAAAAATAAATCAAAATTGGATTGAATTTAATAGATTTTTTGTGAATATGTTATACACAGTATATGCCTTTAGCAACCTTTGCTCCATATATTCATTCGCTGCAGGCTCATCGCTGTGCATGAAGCTTAAAGTCGTATTTAAGTGTTGTTTACCTCTGAAGTGATTAGTATTCTTAACAAATAAACCCATTTGAATCCTAAAACAACACTTTCTAAATGTTGCCAAATGAATGTGTATTTAAGCGTCACAGAAATCCGAAAATAAAATATATTTACCTTCAACTTTAATTTCCAAGATATAATGTTTTAAAGTTCACTAATTAATTGATAAATGATTTTCACGCTTTCATTAAGTTCTTGAAACCACGTTTTGATTTATTTCTAATGAATAGGAAATTAAACTTGAAAAACAGCTGCAGACATCTTCAATCCACTTTACTGTTTTTTTAAATATATATTTAAATGAATATACTAAAGTAAATATTATGGGGAAATGCAACTGATCTGTACTATATTTTCAAAATCCCCCCACTTTTTATTTTTACATTTAAAAAAGTCAATGTTTTAAATGAATTAATTTGGGTGTATATCATGTGATTTGATTTGGAAATAATAGTGTTGGATAATAACATCTATATGATAATAACATGCTCATGAAGTTCTGATTGACATTTGAACGTGTCTCCTCCACGCAGAGAGCTGCGGCGCGCTGCGTGGTGTGAGCGAGGACCTGGACTCAGAGAAGCCCGCCACCAAGCAGCAGAGGAACAGGAGGAAACCCCGCGTCCTATTCTCCCAGGCTCAGGTGTTCGAGCTGGAGAGGCGTTTCAAGCAGCAGCGTTACCTGTCCGCCCCGGAGAGAGAGCACCTGGCCAGCTCGCTGAAACTCACCTCCACGCAGGTCAAGATCTGGTTCCAGAACAGGAGGTACAAATGCAAGAGGCAGCGGCAGGACAAGAGCCTGGAGATGGCAGGGCATCACCATCACCTCCATCACCCACCACCGCCCAGGAGGGTGGCTGTGCCGGTGCTGGTGCGGGACGGGCGGCCTTGTCTGGCTGGATCTCAGAACTATAACACTTCTTACTCAGTCGGAGCTCCAAACCCGTACAGCTACAATGGCTATCCGGCCTACAGCTACAACAACTCGGTGTATACTAACACTTACTCTTGTACTTATTCTAGTTTACCCGCCCTCCCGCCGAACAACACTCCAGCTAATGCTTTTATGAACATGAATCTGGGAAACCTCGGTGCACAGACGCAAAGCCAGGCGTCCCAAGGAGCACTCGTCACACCCTGCCAGGGCATCCGGGCATGGTAGCGCACGTCTTTACGCACAATAATAGCCGGGAGAGACTTATCTGGGATGGCCAAATGGACTCGAGCATGAAAACCTGGTCAACTAATGCAAAAAAGCACAATTCAAAACTCTGAAACACAAGACATTTAGGCCAGTTGGCTGTAACGCAAGGCAGGCCGCCGAGGAACCCATTGACTAAGACACACACCATATACAGTATGCGCATTTTTCTCTGCGCCACAATGCTTAGAAAACGAATTAAAGCTGCTGTTGGATGCATGTGATTGTCTGATTAAATGTCGCAGCTGAGCAAAGACTGTGCGTTGTGCAATGTGGCCTCTTGGTTCAACATGGATGTAATGTGTGACAACAAATAATGTGAAATTGTATGTACATTATTACCATACAAACCAGTTTATATATATGATATAGTCTATGATACATCCAGTATTGCCCTAAAAGGCCCACACATTCAATTAGACATCTAAAATGAATTGCAAGAAATAACTAAATAGACCACAATTGCTAGATAATGCAATCTTATTAAGTATTATGTTTTCTTTTCTTTGTAACTGTGTGATTTATATTTGGCCAGCAGACACTTCGCTGTGTTAACTGATTAAAACGGCCTCACGTTACAATGACGATGGTTCTCACTGATGATGGAAGTAAATGATACAACAAACATGCCAAACGTGACTTTTTTGTGCTGCGTGTGTGTGTGTGTGTGTGTGTGTGTGTGTGTGTGTGTGTGTGTGTGTGTGTGTGTGTGTGTTCTTGGATGCCGAGTATACACATATGTAAAAATATGGTTATATGCCTAATATATTTCAGATTTTGCTTGAAAGCAGGTGTTATTGCATTTCACCATTTTTTATCAATCAGGAAACTCAAATAAATTAATGTTGAGTTGAACTTATTTTGCGTAATTTCTCATCGTCTAAAATCGTTTCTCAAACTTTTTTTTTTCCTGTGAGAAAGCTTGTGTTAGACTTTGGTTTGAGACAAGAACCAGAAACAGAGAGAATTTAGAGGCGAGCTAATGTCCGGTCAGGATTCAGAGATGGACATTAACCAGACAGCCAACATCCCCGGGACCCACAGAGCGAACACACTCACACAACTTCGGATGATAAATATTGTTGATAAAAATAAAAAAAAAACCTTGAGGCACGACACAGAAATAAGTCCAAAATGTATATTTATATTAAAACATTACTTTTTTATTCAAACAAATTATAATACTGTTTCAATGATATAGCACCGGTGTACGTTTATAATTGTTATGCCATAATAAAAACGACCCACATTTTCACTCACTTATACTCGAGGGCACACACACGCTGTCAATCAGAGATGGACTTAAGCAAACACCTTCACCTCCTGGGCATGGCCGAATACGCAGACACTATTAATGGAGATGAATAGCAACGTAAACAGAGTGTTTGTCTCCTCTGATAGCCTCACTGGCCACTTCCCCTGGCTACTGCACTGCCGGTAGGACATACCTGGTGTCAGCTCTAAGTGCTGCACAGTCACTCGTGTAAATAGAGCTGGCGACAGGACGGCGATGCCTGAGGACGCGGCCTGGCCATGGCGGCTCTGATCGCTATCTCCTGCTTCCAAAGATAGCAGCTCGGATCATCGCCGCGCTAGGCGTGGAGTTCCCCCAAAACAAAGTCTCCAATGGCAACCACTCGAGGAGCTCACAAAGGAAGCAAGGCCCAAATATAGAGAAGGAAAAGTTCTTGGAGACGCTGACGAAAAGGCTGTGCTAGTGCTCTGCCAGTAGTGCATGAATTAAACAATACAATTTGAATGAAGCGTCTGGTAACATACACATCCACGTTTTGATGCTCTTAAAAACCTCAAAGACAACCCCACACAATAAATACAATTCAATTCAGTTGTTTTGTATACCCCAAAATCACAAATTTTGGATTGAATCGGATTAGGATGTGAAAAACCAGTGTGTGGAAGCCAGGGTATGCTTATATATATATATATATATATATATATATATATATATATATATATATATATATATATATATATATATATATATATATATCATTTTATGTTTTCATGCAACCATCCGTATCTCTCTCTCTCTACACACACACATATACTGTATATGAAGACATTATTGGACACATGTCAGGACTTTTGCATGTGAATAAATGTCTTAAAATCAACTGTCACCATTTATTTCAGCAGGCATGTAACTAACTAGAGAGCTACATTTGCTTTTCTGAATTAAAACGCCACAATTTGTAAGTGTGATGATGACCGAACCAGAAGTTTCCCATCCGGACATGTTGTGACACTCTGCAGCCAATTTGCGCTCCGCGCCAAACAGAAAGATGTCTCTGTTTAGCCAGAGGAAGAAAACAAAACAACACAGAGGAGGCAGATCACTGCGTCTGTCATCGCGTCTCCTCGATGAAGAGTAGGCCTGCTGATTGTGTAACGCGTGCGCGCTCGTGTGCGTGGGAGAGAGAGAGAGAGAGAAAGAGAAAGGGGGGGAGGAGAGGGGGTAATGTATAGTTGCCATCTTCTCTTTGTACGAGCTTCTCCACGTTGTAAATATGTGCTTTACGACCACATGGCGGCGCTACTCACCTGTTTGAGCGACGAGGCTGCAAGTCCTCTCTTCGGTCAATCAGATGTTCTGTAAGATTTCTGTCCTGCTTTGTTAACACCCTTTGTAAACATCCCGGCCTACAAAATATCAAACTGGAAAATTAAAACGTCACAGCTGTTTGATTAAACATATTCAAATGTGTGTTTATGTTACATTCAATTAATGGTTTGGAGAACATTTAGCCATTTTAAATTAGAGTGGTCTTGTCAGAGGACAGTTTAATTGAGTGGAAGCTCAAATTAAAGTTCTATACTAATTAATATTATAGGCTGTATTGTGGAAGCCACATGCGAGAGCCTTTGCTGAGCTACATTATACGCACGCTTGGCGAACTTTACGCACCAGATTTCCTTAATACAGTTTACATATACATGTTGGTTTTACACCAACAGTTGTTGAAACAGATCCACTTTGTAAAAATTGTTGATAAAATTCGCTCTGAGTGTCTTAATTCGTGTCCAATATTCAAGGTAAATGAAATATCCAACAATGTTCATTAGATTTGACACATTTTAGTCATATGGAGCTCTTTGTATTTATGTCTGGCCTTTGTAACGCAATAAGCTAATACAAATCACACATCACCAAAGTGAAACATCGTCTGCAAAACCAGTGTCCATCGTCCTCAATGGAGCGCGAAGAGCAAGCATGGATCTGGGCGGGGCGCAGGAGGAGGGACCAGGCAGAGGAATCAGCCAATCGAGGGTTAACTGACACTGCTGCTGATACTATTGTGGAAGACTTGACAGCTCCTGGTGTGGCTACTCAGCAGACCGGACTAAGATCACCACAATCAAATTAGAGCAACTAACGCGAGCAGAGAAAAGATAATCAGTAAGGACTTTTGCTTTCGTGTAGCTGATCTCTTGATGCCTCCAAATAACTCGCATGCGAGAGTGAGGAAATATCCGTGCGCCTATTTTAATCATGACATTAAGTTTTTCGTCCTTCTCCATCAAAGACATCCTCACAGGACGTGTTGCCCGAGAGAAGCTCGGTAGCAGGTTTACAGAAGAGCGCAACATCTGCACCGGAGTCCCCGATCTGTGTCAGCGAGACGCGGATGACACGCGACTTCCTGCTGATCTCAGTCTGTCTGTTGGAAAACTCCGATCTGATTCCGACTTCGACGAGGCCGCAGGAAAGGAGCCTGAGCTCAGAGGTGAGCAGTGTTACCCCCGCCGACAGTAAGGAATTGTAATGACTGCAACAAATTCAAGTTCGTTTGTTTATCAGACTAACAAAGTCACAAAATTCCGGAAGAAAATAAAATCCTGCTTTGGAAACAGGATGAATTTGTCTCACCTCAGTGGCATGTTCGTCTCGTCTTTTTTTAGATCAAATTTGATATATGGTTTGTTGGGATATTTTCAGCAGTATTTAGAGTAATTGTATTCATTCATCTTTCTCAATAAAACAAAGTATTTGAATAGATCCAAAGATCCCTTGTGTCCCACATTGAAAGCATAAGCATGGCACCAAAATATTGTATCTGAGGATTTTGTTCGTAAAAATGTTTTTCATCAAAAAGCCAATTTTATGATATTATATCTCCTGATTTTATTTACGGCGGATAAGAAATACAAGAGAGCAAACGCTCATATTGGCCAACGTCAGCAGCCTATTGAAGTGACCTCTCAGCAGCAGCTCATACAGCGTTACGCTTTGGACCACTTTGAAGGAAAACAACGATGTCATCTCCTTTGTCTCTTTAGGCGCTGCAGACCAGCAGCCACACACGGTGGAGCGGGATAAAGGGCAGAGAGAGGAGGCAGAGGCAGAGGAGGAGGGATGCCACCACAGCGGGGACACGGTCAGCTGTTCGTCCGATGAGCAGCGGTGCAGGCCCGGGACGAAGAAGCGCTCCAGGGCGGCCTTCTCTCACGCGCAGGTCTACGAGCTGGAGCGCCGGTTCAACGTGCAGCGGTATCTCTCAGGTCCCGAGCGGGCCGATCTGGCGGAAGCTCTGAAACTCACAGAGACCCAGGTGAAAATATGGTTCCAGAACCGGAGGTATAAAACCAAACGGCGCCAGATGGCGGGCGAGCTGGCGCCGTTTGGCTCTCCAAAGACAGTCGCAGTGAAAGTGCTGGTGAGGGACAATCTCAAGCAGTACCACCAGGCCAATGGAGTACACATCCCAATGACTGTGCCGCTGTACCACCAGTACCACCCGTACCTGCACTACTACTGCCAGCCCTGGAGCATGGACAGCATGTCCTGTGGAGGGATGCTCACATGACTTGGAGTGTCTCTCCAAACTCAAGGTGTTGGCAGCTTTTTGTACACTCAATCTGGTCATGGTGGCTGAGATTGTACACGTTTTTGTTTTGGATGTTTGTTTTAGATTAGAGGTATTTTGTGTCTTATTGAACCACAACCCAGTTTTACATTTTGGCCATGAGGTTTAGGGTTCAGAAAACGCAAATGCATCTGTTAGGCTGTCAGTCTTTAATCAAGGAAATTAAATAATAATATTAAAACGTAAGCGCTACGGAGGCCTGCAGTGACGTGGCGTTGGCACATAAAACATAACAAACCGGTCAATCAGATTATTACTGAAGCAAAGTTCTAAATTTTCGACCAAGATGTGAGTGTGGTTATTATTTTTGAATAATTTATAAGAAAAAAAAATCCTGCTCTTGTTATTATCGTTTGCGCTTAATATTTGATAAATATTAATACATAAAAGAAAAGAGACGGTATCGGGCTACTGTACAGGGTCTGGCATATGATAAAATAGAGAAAGGGGATTTTTTGTTTTCTAACATCCCAATATCATATTTGAGCATTCCCATGCAGGATGGATTCATATAGATTTTGTATTGATTCAATCGTCGTAACGTGTTACGGGTCATGTGCTGCTATATGCTGAAGACAATACAGTCCTGTCTCTGTTTCAGAGATTTATTTTTCCCATCACAACGAAATGTTCTACGAAAAGCCGTTTCCTCCTCTGCATATAAGCTATCACACATTTTGCCTCTAATCTGCTCATTTATAATAATACAACATTCAATTCCATAAATATATTACGGTTGCATTGCATCATCTTAAATTGTGTATGCTTTGTTTTTGTTTGTATTTTAATGGTTGAATTAGTCATATAGTACCACAGAGTACCTGTTAATTAAACATAGAAGGAGGAGGGCTGGTTCCATATTAAATATTAACAATGCTTATGAAAGTGTTTTTATTTAAAAACAGAAATTTAAGATTAAATCTCAGTAATTTTCATACAATTCCTGAATATCTCAATACTGAGAAAGTAAAATAGCTTGAAAGTGGTATTTAGTGGGTAATCTAAATGATATCCAACAATTCAGCACACTTGATAAAGATTTATTCTTTTGCATTAGAAAATGTATACAAATACTTAAATAACTCCAGTGGATCTAAAATGTTGTAGCTGCAGTTCAAATCATTTACAAATTATTTACAAAATATGTGTAAATATATATTAAATAAGGTAGTGACTATAGGCCACAGTAATATGAAAGGCCCATAGATGTATTGCCCTCTCCCTCCTTAATAACAGCCATAACAGTCCACCGAGACGGAGCTGAAAGGAATCCTGAATTTATACAAACCCAATGAGAGAAAGTAGCTTATAGCAGCGTGCGAGAAGCATGACCGAGACTCTGACATTTTAAGTAGGCATTTATTATATTTATGGGACATCTTTATTGATCGTGAAACTCAACATAACACCTGCAGAAAGACGTTCTTTATATAAGGCTAATGGACCTTTAGGGACCTTTTGGAGAGTCTGGGTGTGAGCATGGAAAAATAACTTTAAAACGTTCCATGCAAAGACATGCAGACAGCAGCTAACTCAGTTCACAGATTGTAGTATTACAATGACACACTAAACCAGATGAAATTTAGAAGGTGAATATTTGCTGTTACTTTTGAGAAGGGGTGTGTGCGTGTGTGTGTGTGTGTGTGTGTGTGTGTGTGTGTGTGTGTGTGTGCGTGTGTGTGTGTGTGTGTTAAGAGTCCTATAGGCCCCCTTTCGACTGTGTTCTGCATGAGTCAGAGAGGCCGGGCTGCACTAGAAACCGCACATTGATCACGCCTTTCTGAAAAGATTACACACTGATCCCAAAGATATATGTATGATGGCCATACTTGAGGAAAATAAAAACTTTGGCTTTGGCCTTTAACTGCTGGTACTTGTGTGTGGCATTATGGTTGCTGATATAGTACAAATACATAGATTGAAAACGTTTTCTACTGGACAGAAAGAAAAAAAAGATATTTATGACATCTCTTGGACACTACATTGTGTGCTCGTGTACAGCATGTTTGCCATGCAGTATTTGCCTGGTATCAGCAAGGTATCATGTTTAGTAAAGCCGAGCAAATATTATCATAACAATATTATTGCAACATAAAAAGAAAAGAGATGTGATGTAAAATAAGTCCTTCAACTTTCATTTTCCCACGACAAGCTGCTTTGGCGGAGAGGATCACCTTGTGCCATCCGCTGGGCTGGCACCAGACCAAGACCATTTATCTCTTATATCAAAACACCACTTCAAACTCTCCTAAGTGGTTGACACAATAGGTTTCTGGGAGGGAGGAGTACTTGCACATAACACTCATATTGATTGTGCAACTGGAAATTACCTAGGCTACATTCAGTCTAATTATTTTCATTGACACAGGATGTTTTAGCAGTTCAAGACTCTGGCTATGCAACAGCAACGGTCATGGTATGGCATGGTGGCTCCGAGGTATGCGCCTGTCTATGTGCTCTGATTAGTCACATTGTGCTGGTGAAGAGTTGCCTCAGTCATTGCTGTCTACCGTGACAAGATACGATTTCTTTCCATTTCCCGCACTCAGTGATGTTACTGGTGTAAATTTCCACTGAGATGACTGTAAGGCACTGAAAGAAAGTGAGTAACACAACCCAGATTTGGATCACTATATATGCACCTCATCCACGATCACTTAGTCTGATTGATTTCAAATCGGATTTATATTCATGTCTTTTGACCTTTATTCTTATCAGTTATGGTAATAACCAAATTAATTGTGGAAATCTGGGAGAATGATCTCAGAGGTTAGAAATCAAGCCAAAAACATTCTTTGAAGGTCAATCTAAATGTGAGCACACTCAACATGTATGTTGTATTAATTATTTGGCAAGTGCAGTTGATCAAAGGTGAACCAGTGTGCGTGTTGTTTGCCTTTGTTTTCCCTTCCAAACATGTGGTTAACCTTGGGATTTGTTTAAAACCTGTATGGTTAGTCCTGTTTCCATTTAACTGTCAAGCTCATTTCAAGCTCTGGAAATGTCACAATACTTCATTGCGAATTTAGTGTGTTTCCATCTGCTGGTTTGGAGTCAATAAATAAGTTTACACAAAGCGTATAGTTTTGTCAAAAGTCGGCTTTAATCTGCCCAAGTACGTTTATCTGCAGGTACACAACAGGACGCACCAGTTTGGTTGGTTTAGGGCCCAAAACTACTTGGTAGGTTTAAATGAAAAGATCATGGTTTGGGTTAGGGTTATCACATCATGTTGTGTTGTGATGTGACGTGGGCGTGGTGTAGCCTGCAAGCCTGCAGACCCTTCAATCCATTAGCAGTAGAGATCTCAAACCGGAAGCGAAATAGTCCGTCTAACAGATCCAACCCACGTACGAGGTTTGGTTCAATTAGTTTGAATTGTTCTCTCATGTCAGCTAATATTGGCCATGTTTCATGCTCTCCAAAGACAATATCAATATGTATCCGGCAAGACGGCAACAGTGGAAACAGCTGATCAGCCATGAGTTACATGTATGACACAGAACTTATTCTCAAGCAAGAGTAAAAACAGTTTTTGCGCAACTAAATATGCTTTTTTGAATTTCCATTTCCACACAGCTTTTCTCACACTCACAGAGAAATATGTTAATGCAACGCGGCTATTGTCCGACTGCTTGTGTTTATTCGCCCTTCAGATGTCTTTGCTACATTCCCAGATCTCATCAATTGTGTGCTGCTCCATACAGCAGTCCACTGATCCTTCAAACATTGCTGCATGTATAAATATGTAATGCTCAAGTATGTAAACACTTTGAGTCGTGCTTTATTAGTGTGCCTCCCCATGAATAGGCCAAGAGAAGAGAGCAAGAGAGATGGAGAGATTGAAAGGAGCCTGAAGAACATGTTCATCTGCCTCTTCAAACAATCAGCGCCAGATTCCACAGCTAAACAAAGCATTACAGGGCAGCTCTAGGACGCAGTAATGCCAGTAGAAACAGGTAACTTCCTGTTGTCTTGGTGTACGGATATCTCAGCTTGGAGGAATGCGTTGAGGGGCGGGGCCGAGTTTAAGTGAGCAACACAGGAATGACAGTCCTCACCTAATCCACGCTCGGCTTGCTTTTAAGATCCACATCTATTGATGGACAATTCTCACAGGGCTCCTGAGAAGCAATTACACATGCGCTTCCTGCATATTGTAACAGGAATTATTTTCTCAAGGGCCTTGTTGATTGAGACAATAGCATCTTCACATAACTGCTGTTGAGACGGCGACGGGCGATATGAACAGATTTAGAGCTCACACGGAAGGGTTCCCTCTTTTGATTCAGTTGTTGACGGTACTATCAGAAACAGTGCACGACAAGCACTACATATTTAAAATATGGAACAGTAGTGTGTGTTTTGCCACGTGTCTTAATGTGTTGGCCCTCGGCAGACACAAGGCCAGGACTCAGGAAGGATAGGGGTCATTGTTAATACCTCTGTTTAAAGACAGATCTGCTTCCCTTTGACCTGGTCTCACACACACACCCACACAGACACACACATACACACACACACACACACACACTGCAAATAATCCCACCCAGAGGACTCTTCAGGCTTGTTCCAGAAACTATTAGCAGATAGCATCAGTGTATGTAGGAATGTAAACATTTACAGTAAAGCTAAAAAGACATCAACTCCCTCTGGGGAAGACACATCCATCACGCCAACCACATCAGCACTCACAAAAAGGTTGCAAAAGGAATTAGCTATCACACCTTTGTGCACAATTTGAACTGATTTTGGCAATCAGCACACATTACCTTGGCAACCTCACTGGAGTTACAAAGTTACTGCACATTTAATTCATATTTTCATTCACCAAATCAAAATAATTTGATGAAAACTGGTTCACATCTTTTGTCAAATCTTGTTTGACATTTGAGGCTGAGCAGTGTGGAAGCCAGCAGTTGTTGTGACCAACTGGTCAGAGTATTGTGCCGGTAAAGAAATGCAGTGATCTCAGATCTGTGTTTGTCAGGAGCAGGAGCAGCAGCAGGGGTCAGGAGGGATTAGACAGAATAGAAAGATGAGCCCACCCAGAACTTTAAAAAACAGACTCATTTGAAGGAAGTACAGGTCTAGTCCACCAGTGTGTGTGTGTGTGTGTGTTGGTCCATTAGGAGCAGATATGGGCTGAGAGGTTGAGTGGAGGCAGATTAAGGAATAGCACAAAGGAGCTCACGAGGGAAAGTAAGACCTCAAGTACATCATACATCGCCTTGCCAAACCCTTCATTAAATGTGTGTGTGCACAGTTTTGCACTATTATAAAAAGAAACATACGATGAATATTGAATTTAAACTATGAAGATTATCAAATACGTACAGGAAACAAATCTGGAAACGTAAAAGGTTGTATGCCGTGTTGTGTATGCGCATCTGTAGGAACAGTGTGTCTGAGGGTGAGTATGCGCTGAGCTCCTCTGTCCATAGATGGACAGGAAGTCTTCCAAGCTGCTTCATTTACTTCCTCCGACTCCTCTTCGCTCTCATGTCTCCCACACACATGCTCAGACAGACACACAGTCCTCCAGAGCCGGCCGCAGGAATCCAAATGTTTTAATTAGTGGTGATAAGCGGAGACAAGGAGAGCATTGAGCAGCTCTGACACACAGAGACGACTCCTATCAGGAGGTTGATAAAGAAACTCCTCAGGCCCACTTACGGCCTCTCAAGCTTCCCTCGGCCCTCTCCTCTCCAAGCTCTCTCTCCACACCTCCGACGAGAGGGACTCCAATCCCATCTGGGTGAAACAGAGTATTCATGTCTTTTAAGAGGTCCGCTTGTTTTCTTATCATCACAACCCCAATTAAAACAAACCTTCACTCATCCGCTCGCAGTTTAAATTCAAACCTTGCTGTTTTGGTTTCCCGCCTTCGTCTGTGCAGTTGTACTCATCTGTGCCATGTTTTTATTCTTTCAAGCCCCGTTCTGTTCTGCTCGCTAGACCACATCGTTAACCGATTAGAAAAGAGGAATGTATTTGTATATATACAATATACTGGCTCTTACTGATAGCACTTTGTAGTTGAACTTTTTGACGAAATTGTACCTTCTTGATTCTTGTTGTTCTGATTCTTGTTTGTAACCGTAGAATGCACTTATTGTAAGTCGCTTTGGATAAAAGCGTCAGCTAAATGAAATGTAATGTAATGTAATATTTCACAAGGGGTTAGACGCAGAGCAAACACGTGTCCTGACCTTGAACCAAGGCTCTGTCTCTGGACGTCTGGACACACACGCCCCGTGTCCACCGATACACACAGAAGGAAACAATGTATCAGATCCTCCCTGAAGCTGTTAGCCAGATCAACATATTTTTGGACATGTGTGTTGATAACAAATTTACAATCTTCACCTGGACTCTCAGCTACTTTGCACAGCAAAAATACAAGGGATTAAAATAAATGATCAACATTGATACAACTTTTTTTTTTAAAGATCGGCTCCGGTATAGATCACTGCTGCAAACCCCCGTCACTCAACGTATTTCAGACAAGTGTGTCGTGAAAACGTTTCAATTGGTGCGAATGCTTTCATTGAATAAACAAATGGCTCACGGTTTTCACCAGACCAGTTTGTGCTGACTGGAGCTCGAAGGCATAGCCGTTAAGCTTATTTGGCAGGAAGGGAAGACAGCTTTCTTTTCAAGATCAAGTTCAAAGAGCAGGAGGTCTGTTTCTTCCTCGGTGTCCCTGACTGCACCTGTGTTGCTCCGACACACAAAAACACACACACACACAAGCACGGACACACACACACACGGACACGGAAGGAATCTCCACACGGCTTCCACCCCACTTACAGACAACTTAAGTTTTGGTCTCAGGCCGTGAGTGTAAAGTGCGAGTGTGTTTGTGTGTGTGTTAAGTTTCGGTTGCAGCTCTCTGAAGTGCTTGAAAGAAGATTTTATGACCTCTTTTTCAAAGAATTTGTCACAACATTTGAGACATTTGAGGGAAAGGCCGAGGAGAGAAAGTGCTGGACACCTGCAGTCATCTGTAACAATGTTGATCACTGCCAAGGCTTCACTCCAGAAAGCCCAAGGGATGACGTGTGTGTGCGTGCGTGTTTGTGTGTGTGCACATGTGCCTTTTGCTTTTTGCTTTGATCATGAAAGCAGTGTGGCAGAGGATTGGTGATCCCTCCTTAGGCAACAAAGGCAGTTGCAATATTCCCACTTTACACACACTGTCCAAATTGTGCACGCAGCTTTTATAACTCTTTTTAGCCTCCACTGATTTTACGTTGTTTTTTCCCTCATCATACTTTGCTCATATGAAAAGTGTCCCTGCCCTATAGGAGCATTGTTCTCTCCCCTTCTCCATATTCTGGCCCATTAGCAATGGCATTTTACTATAAACACTTGGATTTATCGAGGAGCTTTCCATTCATTGCAAGTCTTGCATGTTATTCTTTTATTGCACAAGAAGTGAGACGGATCCGGTTTCAAACTCACACTCACGCCATAGACACACACAACATCTCCACGTTGCCCTGCGTCCCCTGCAGGCTTCACATCACATATAAATGCTCATAATCAAAACAGCCGTTTTCTCTTCTGTTGCAGCTTTCTCCCACAAAGGAATTGCTGTGTTCTTGAGTATGTGTGTGTGTGTGTGTGTGTGTGTGTTTTAGTTATCATATTGTATCCTTGGTGGTGGTGGGAAGAATTTCTCCTCCCCAACTTGTTCTCTTAAGTGATGACAGGAGCCGTGTCTCCCCCGCATCCTAATTCTCCACATCACGGCACGATGGGAAACATTCAAGCCACAACTGGCACAGGGGGTTGATAATCTTTCTGCTATTTTGGCAGATTGTCCGTCATCCAGATTTCACATTTTGCTATGCTTCATAATTCAGTCCTGTCAATGTGAACGAGGATTACATACATCATAATCATAGCCAGGAGGCATTTTTTTACTTAAATTTGAAAGCAGTATGGCCATTTGTCCTTTTAAGGAGAATTTAAAAAAGTGGGCATGAGTAGACAGAAAGTGCCCCATGCAGGACACAGTTGCACAATATCAGTTTAAATTCAATGCATAAATTAGTCAACAGCACTCATTGTATATTTCACTGATAAAGCTAACATTATCTCTCTCACATATGACCTATTAAACATGAAGAGTTAAAGAGATAAGACAATGCAATCAACATTTCTGACCCGACACTTTTTAAATAATGTCGAATAATTATGTGAACGGGTAATAAACCTCATGCTGCAACATCAGACTAGGTTTGCATAACCACATATTTCCTTCATTCTTAACTGCATGAATAACTTTGGAACACATAGTTTTCCATTAATGCTTAAATGTAATCATCAATCAAATCACTTGCCCCCGTAAAATAATTTATAGCACTTTGAGGACCTATTCACACATGTTATAGCTACCGATTTACATATAAATAAAGTCTTTAATAGCTTGAACATTTCATAAGTTTTAATGGTGCAAACCCATATAGTATCTCCCTAGTTTGAACCAAGCTAGTATCCAAAACTAACTTACACAAATACAGATTTACAAATAGCTGCAGCATCCAAAACTAGATCCTCAAGGGCCCAAAGATCCCCAAGACAGCTCTGCATCTATTTTGTGGTAATATGAGTTTGCCAAGTACCATGCACTACTAGCATTGCCCTTGGACAGTTCCTACATCTAAACGTGTATCTTTGTCTTTGAGTGTGAAAATGCAGTTTTAGTACTTAAATATTCCAATTGGTTTCCAGAGTTGAGCAATATGTTCAAATTGTCTAACCTGCAGCCATCAGCCCAACAGCAGCAGCCCTTTCCTTTTCACAGGGGAACTTTGCTTGGATCTTGGGGAGTTGTAGAGGCTATTCACCGACAAATAAAGTGTACGTACACACTGCACAGCTATATATTCACAGCTACAACGTTGATGCTGACTACTTTATCCTCATCATCCCACACTCGCTCTATCTCTCAACCGAACTGATGGAAACCTTGACAGAGTTTACCAAACACCGTCACGCAGCTGACACCCTTGCAGCTAACGAGGAGCCTTACTCGGCTGCATTAGTCCACCACAACGCACACACATCGTGGCGTCTAAATCTCCCGGACAAATTAACTGGGGACTCAGTTGCCTGTTTTGCGCATACACTGAAGCTGGCAATACAGTATGAATTTAACCATTTGTGCACCGGTTATCATCAGTTCCAACCACAGCACCTCTTAATGCACTCTTCTTGTTGGTTACTGGTTAATGATCAGTTAACGAGGGTCAGCTGCTGCCAGAAAATAAACGAGCTTCCCTAACGTACACATTTGTATTAGTTTGGTTTAAATACCAAACTAAGGGAGTGTCAGGGGCCCACTTTTTTTTGTTACCACAAGCCTCTACTAGCAAGTTAAACCGGCCCTGGGTGAGGGAGAATGCCCACATTTATGAGAAATACAATTCATATCAGATGGCATGAATCCAATTAGAACTTTGGTCTTGGCCAATAATGGAAAAGAAACATGGTGAATATCAGAGATAATATCTCAATTCATAGTTATCTTGTCTGCAGATTATTGTGGATGATTGAGTTGCCAGTAATGAACCAAATCTAAACAAATTACACCAGCGACAAATGTGTTTTATGTACTTCCATGTAGCGAAAAGCTTGTGTGCTCTCCTCTCATGGAGCCTTTCTGCTTTAGTTTCACATCCCTCCTCTTGTCTTGGCTTCACTCCTCTCAACCCTGCTGCATGTGCCCAGAGTGGGAGAGACCGCAGCAGCCAAAGGGATTACAACAACAGCTCCTTTATCCAGCAGCACCCAAAAGGAGCGTGAGATCACAACCTGCATGTGTCTGTGTGTGTGTATCTCAGTGAATAAGATGAAGAGCCTGTAATCACACCTCATCCATTAGCTGCTGGCAAGGATGGAATAAAGTGGACATTATGGCATAATCCTGAATCACTCTGTAATTCATGCTGAGTGGTCCAGTCATGATTTGGCTTAATGTATGGAGAGAGATCTGACAAGAGACGCTACAAAAGAACCATAAATATGGAGAGCGTTAGAGAAGGCGAGCGACTGAGGGAGAGTTGTTGTCGAGGACATGAGTCCTTCAGGCGTTCACATTCCTAAGTACCCTTGGAGTGTGTATGTTTGTGACCGTGTGTGTGTGTGAAATACACCCTTCCACAGGTGCTTGCTGTAAGGGGCTTTGACCGGAGGCTTGAGTTTCCAAAACATGGGCTTACATCAATACACAAGGGAGTGCATATGCATGTGTTTCTGCCAGCCCTTCATCAACTTGTAAGAGTCTTTTTTTTTTTACCAGAAAAGATGTATGCTGTGTGTGTGTGTGTGTGTGTGTGAGTGTGTGTGTGTGTGTGTGTGTGTGTGCGTGTGTGTGTGCGCATGTGTGTGTGTGTGCGTGTGTGTGTGTGTGTGTGTGTGTGTTACTGTCCAAATAAAGTCAGACAAGATGGCCTTGAAATAGCAATAATATTCAGTTGAGAAGAGAAAGGGTTCCAGGTTTGCTTAGAGGGCAGCAGCCACAGAGCAACTCAATCCCACATGTGTGCATAATACCCACACACCCACTGGGTAAACACTTAAGAGTAGTTAAAGTGTGCCACTCTAACATAGATAATTATCCTATCATTATGTGTGTCTGATTAACATTAAGTGTTGTTTTTAAAGGGTGTAAATGTTGTGAAAAGCTTGTTACTTGTTAAATTGTTACAATGTTATTCCAATGGCAGACGTCTGTGAGGGCTGAAGTGGTTTCAATGAATCATCAAACAAGTATTTACTGTGCACATACAGTAGCTCTTCAGGCAAATATCTCTCTCTTAAATGACTTCACTGAGAGGTGAGAGAACAAGGAGAAGGAAGTAGTGACACAAATAAGTTACCTCAATGTAACCGATCAACAGTTACTCGTGAAACAAAATAAAACAGCCTGGTAAAATACATCTCATATAACTAATCTGGCCAAGTTACCCACCAACACCAGCTTCAAGAAAATATTCACAAGGGGAAAAAGGGAGGGAGTAAGCAGGAAAGATCTCCAGTGCAGACAACTGAATGTTCAACAGCTGATGGACAGAATGGAAAAATGTAACATGGGCAATGTATGTGGGAATGGACATTTGCATATCAAAAAAAACAAAACAATGTGGTATTGTATTGATATCTTTTGTCTCTTTCTTTTATTTTGACTAAATATATTTCTTTGTTTTAATTAGCTTTCTCCAAGGTACATACAGCTATACAGCGGCGTGATTACAGTGGTATCTATAAAGGATTGAGCACGTTTTTGTACTTGTGTTTCATGATGTGTAGATTCACTAAAAACCTTGTGAATAAAAACAATATTAAAACCAAATACCAGAGATATATTGACCTGTACCAGCGTGCAAAAGCACAGGTTTTACTTCTGACTTTAATAGATGCCTTAATTCCAATGAAGCATCTCAGCCAAAGAAGTGCTTTTGTCTGGATGACAGAAAGGAGGGACGGCCATACAAAGACACACAACCGACTGTTAAGAGAGTGTGCATCATTTTAAGCCCAGTATAATTGTTAAAGGAACAGTGTAACAGATTGCCTGAGAACGGTTACCCCACCTGACCTTTCAACACCCAATGCAACAAATGTAGGAACCACAACGTTGATTAACTCAGGCCAGGAGACTCAATGAACACAGAAAACCTCACAAACTACTCACATCATTGATTTGGAACAGGTCAAATCCATTGACCAGGACTCAGTGAGCGAGGAAGAACAAAGCACCCACACCTGACACCAAAGGCGACTCTTGAACACACACATAGGGGTATGATCTCCGCACAGATAGGATAGCACACAACCAAGTTGGTACCACACATACAGGCAATAATGGCACCTGAGCTAACTCTGTCCGTGAAAACAATATGATGTGGTTGAAAACTCCAGAAAAAGCTAGTAAGTGGAACTTTGAACCCCCAAAATAGAAACTGAAATGGTGCTGAATGTTGTTGACGCGACACATTTGGAAAACAGATTTTTGAATGTCAATGACAAGAAGCCAATCTCAGCTACTCTCTCTCTCTATCTTCACTGAAGTGAAGACACACACACACACACGCACATGCACACACACACACACACACACACACACACACACACACACACACACACACCAGGGACGAAGACAGAAAGACTCCATGATCATCCTGATATCCCAAATATGAAAAAATGACAGCAAAATAACCTTGAATATTTCTTTAATGTATGAATATTAGGCTTGCACCAGATCATGAGCACAGACTCGCCCCGATAGGCTCTAACATGCACTGGGCGGGCCTAACTCTGATTAGCTCTCAGCTGAGATGAACAAACCTAAACAACAAAGCCAAAGGAAAACCAACCGTACCGCAACTTGTCTTGTCAAAGAGGTTCTTTTAACTGCTCTAATTTCAACACATAGAGACAAACAATACAACAATCTCATGACTTGAGTGCACCTTTAATTGCCGCATCATATTCATTATTAATGACCAGGATATTTATTCTCGTTCAATGGCCACAGCGGGCCTATGAGTAGGTTACCATGGGTGGCTTGCTGAGAGGCTGCCATCATCACATGGCGCAGGTCACGTGGTCGGAGTTGGAGAAGATTTAATCCAATAAAGCTGCCCACTCAAGTTCCAGTCACAGTAAAGTAACATTTCATTCATGTGACAGTGTGACATTTCACGATTTTTTTATTTTGTTTCAGCGGCTCAGTGAACTCAGAGAACTCGGCAGTTCCTTCTCCTGCTGTTTTAGCTAGCTTAATTTAAGCTAGTTAGCCAAATCCTGGCTTGTTCCATGTAGCCTCCTTCATCCTCTTCCATCCTGTGGATATTTGGTTCAACATACTGTATTAATGATATAACTTGGTAGCTGCTATTTATTTTATTTCACCCCAAAGTCGGAATACTTAAGACCCTGGATTCCTCCAAACACGTGTCAAAGGTCATTGTTCCATCTTTACCACCTGCAGAATTAAAGTTAATATCAGTAATCCGGTTGGCCTATTATAACTCTAAAATTATGATTCTTAAATGGGCCGTTCTGCTTAATTACTACTTTAACTTTTGGTAGTCTACTTTAAGATGGCCTATATTCTGAAGCTAAGGTTTTTGTACTTCTAGGTGAGCTTTTAAATTCAGACTTTTCCTTTTACACTGTGGTATCATTAACTAAAAGATTAGAGTACTTATTGCACCACTAACAAATCCCTGCTTGATTGGTGGCCTGTGGTCAATCTGGCAAGGCCTTGGCTACAGGCTTGACAGAGATACACACACACACACACACACACACAAAGACACATACACACACAGACGCTCTTACACAAACAGAGTGAGACAGAAAGGGGCAGATGACCAGACTCAATCGTTTACTCCTCTCAGACTGCTGGGATTTAGACCAGACCGGCTCAGTCCCACTCCCACACAGACAGAAAAATAAAAAGCAGATGAAACTCATATGACATCCAGTTTCTATGTGTTGTACCTCTGAATCTGTATCACAGAACTTCTACACATATGCTATTTTAACCAGTACCTTTCCTACTCATGTAAAGCCTTTCAATCAGTCGTGAGTTTCATTACTGGAGACACACTGGGCAAGCTTTGGCAGCATCAGAAGAGAAAGAGAGACACAAATACACCATTCTAACATGACAGGCCACACATACTGTACATGCATAGATAGGAGAGAGAGCGACTGGCTGGGTTCTTTAACGCTCCCTGTTTGAACAGGTGTCTTCCTGACACGCATGGGTGTGAGTGAGGTGGTGGAGCCGTCACTCCTCACCACACTTTGTAAAGCACTAAACTTTCTGCTCTGAAACTGAAGCATCCACAGATTCTAACAAAATGATGCTTGTGTTTGTGTAATCCTAAAGGGCAGGTAATCCTTTTTTTTTTAAACAGATTTTCCATACATAAAACAATCATCAGTTAATTGGTCAAAACGTCTGCCTGCAGTTGCCCAACTCTGTCATATGCAATTGATTTTATATTTCCAGACCTCATCACATGTGTACAGTTATGGAAAGGGATGTTGGAAACATCAATGCAATATAAGGACGATACTTTCCAATAGGATTGACTCTGGTCAAATTATGTTATGGACTCATAGCATTGACAGATGGAGGTAAATTCTGAAAAAATGCATGCATCATTTTTGTGTCTCTGTGTATGTGCCATTCATCAACTTTCTTTCAGCATGGGTCATGAATTTATAGCTATGATAGTTAAGAGTCCTTACAGTTTTTGAAAGGGGAATGTACACAAACACTTTATTCCAATTCCAAACCTGTTATTTAATCTCACAGATCCCTTAAAGTCTAAAAGCTAATTTTTCAACTGACCTAAAGGTATAGAGGCCTGCTAGCTCCAGATGCCATGACCGAATAGGAGGATAGGTCTTGGTTTGAATGTCCTATCTTTTTAGACACTAATGAAGTTTTTAAAATCCAAACAAACTTTCAGTCCATTTCTTACTTTCTAAGGTAATCAAAGTTAAATGTATCATGCATAATTTGCTGAAAGCCAAAGCTTCACTCTGTTTGTATGCAGGCCGTGTGTCCACAAGTTCACGTTGTGTTTTCAGTCTTCAGGGTCAAAGTTGAAATCTGCACCTGTGTTCAAGACTAAACAACTGTACCTGCCTCAAACGAAAAATAAATACCTGAACACACTGACAAACTCACCGTGTGTTTCTGACAGTACAGATGTGTCTTAAGGCATCCACCCCTGTTGGTTTCCATTCACCAGAAAAACAAAGACTTAAGAACTTTTATACACACCCAGATTATGACCATATGGACTTGTTGTTTCTGCAATGACTTGTGAATAGGCAAACATTGTCTCTGTCATCTTCCCATAGCAAAGTATTCAGAGGCATTCAAAGAACTTAATACATGGCTCCCATCATTTATGAGCAGTGAGTAGAGCCCCGCTGCTCAGTCTTTATTCAACGAGTGCAATTCAGTGTCAGAAACAATCAGACATCAATCAATAAGAATGACAGCTTCCATTTATGTGTACTCAGCGGGGGTAGGGGTACAGATACATATCTCGTGGTATACTGAACTCCTTTTTGGCGCAGTACAATGAACACAACCTTTGCACAGATATTAAAAGTCAGTAGTTCACAAGCTGAAAACAGGCTGATAGCTTCAGTAAATGCACAGAAATGAACAGTTAAATGCTGCCCTGGTTTGTTCTGCCAAACATGTACACAAGGCATTACTGGCGTGTATTTGGATGATCCAAGGGTGGATTAAACCCACAAATGGGGGGGAGGGGGACTAAATTAAAGTTAAAGCAATGTATTTGCTGGAAATAAAATACAATTTAAGGAATAAAAATCATTAAAAATAAATTAAGGGTTAGGGTCTCATTAGATAGCCCAGAGCTACTGAATATTTGTATTTTCTGCCCAAATATATTAGAGGGAACAATCTTGGACTTCGAAATTTGAAGAGACAAATAAGATAATTATTCCTTTAACTGCCAATAGCCAAAGAAAAAAGGGAACCTCAAATCTGGTCAATAGTCTTTTTAGTTAATCATTGAAATCATCAAATACTACTGGACTACATTTCAAATTACACAGTTCAACTAATCCAGATATAAAAGATTTTATCTTTTAACATGTTGATGGGTTTCATTGCACGTCAACAGAGGTATCTGGAAACTGATCCATGCCAGGAAATCAAACATGTTATCAGCCAATTTAACTTTCGATTCCAAATGGCTTAAATATTTTCAAATATCAAAGATAAATTTCATAAAAGACGGAATGCCTGTGTGTAGCCCAAACTAGTAAGTGATCTTGTCTTTACTGGGAGAATCAATGGGTTTATTGGTTAATCCAGAAAGGGGTCCTGATCAGGAGACTCAAGGCTTGGATGGGGGGTGAGGACAGCAAAGCCTATGAATCTACAAGAGTGTGACCAAAGTAACACTACTGACCTCTGCTGACTACCTTTCCAACTCTAAACCTGTGCGTTTTTGACATTTATCCTCAGCTTGGACAAACATAGTGGTCACTAGAATAGCCTGAAATAATAACTCTTTAAAGATGAACTACTTCTATATACTGTGTAAATGTTTTATTTTAGGAGGAGAGAAACAACATTTCAAACCACTCTTAAGTCTTGAATTATCTTGGCAGAAACTTAACTACTCAAACAGTCTTTGATGAGGTCTTTCTTATCTGCTATGTCTGAAAAGCATGGGACAACTGAGGCGGATTTTAGTCAGATTCTATGTGCGTATTGACTTCATCTTCTCCTCACAGGGAGGAAAGAACAAATATTAGAGGAGCATGAACCAGGGGGAGAAATCTAGATCTCAGCCTCCATGTGCTGCGTTCTCCTCTTATTGTGCTGGTGCTTGGTGAGTCCATACTTGAAGAACTCGTAGACCGACCAGCTGATGGCTGTGGATGGCATCTGGTAGATGATCCTCGCCTGGACTCCCCTGAAGAAGCCCTTCAGGCCGCCCAGCCTGTAAACAGTCCTGAAGGCGTGGGCCAGGCCTGAGATGTGTCTGTGGGCTCCTTGGCTCTGGCCGGGGCCTTGGCCAGAGGACAGGGAGCTGAGGGCTAGAGACTCCTGGGTGTTGAGCAGGGTCTTGCACACGTCCAGAGGTGTGGTGGTCGCAGCCGCGATGGCACCGGCCAAAGCTCCGGACAACATGTGGGATGAGGGGTTGTACTGTCTGTGGGGGTTGAGCAGCTCCTGCAGATACTCATAGGTCATGAAGTGGAGCGCCTGAAAGGGCACGTTCATGGTGAGCTGGGTGGTGTAGCTGCGGTAGAACGCAGCAGGGCCCTCTTTCTGCCACACGGCGCGAACACAGTCCATCACGCCTCGGTAAGGCGAATTATACATCTGCATGCGCTGCTTCACAACTAGGCACAGACGGGTCCATGTATTGATGGAGGAGAAGGGTGTCCGGAGTTGGCAGAACAAAGATAGAAAAAGAAAGGAAGAAATTAGTGAGCCGCTGCTTCCTGTAAATTAGTGCTTAAAGCATATAAACACACAGAGATGTAGTGTGTCACTTTCACTGCATTTGCTCAGACAGCTGCACCCCATCTAACAGCTGCAAACCAGGACTCTGACCAGTGTCCTTCTCCTGAAATGTTTGGGCAGGTGGATTAGAGGCAGCTGGGAACGTCAATATGCGACACTGCAGGCTTAAGGTCAACACGTGAAGACGGTTGGCCCAGGCGTGGCACCTGTAAGTTTCTTCACTGTCTGTATGTACTTTTGCTTTGAGAGAAAATGTCGTAATAACCGTCGTAATTCTGGGGTTAAAGTCAAAGGGCGCCGCACTGTAAAATGTTGCCCTTACCTTCAGTTGGGTTCATGACGGCATCGTGAAGCAGAGTGGCCGCACACCCAGCTGTTCCTAGAAACAAATACACACCGGAAATTACTACACTTTGTCATGTAATCATGGAGAATACAGAAGGAAGATAGAGGAGCCTACACTGCGGTAAAGAGGCATAGAAATGACCGTCCCTGTATTATTCCTAAAAGCTGCAGATGTCATGCTCAAAACAAGATATCATAGCAGAATTGATGCATATTCAGGTTGCCAACCCTGAGCAAAGAGAGACACCTGGTGGACAAAGCAGTACATTGCTCATTTGAGAGATAAAAAAATCGAAATCCAAAAAGCTTTCAAAGACGGTACCAACAGAGGAGAGAGAGAAGACGACATGGGAGAAAGAGGACTTACCCAGCCTCCCACTGAACTGGAAAAGAAGGAAGAGGGAGAGAGAGTAGGGAGAACAAGGAATAAGGAAATGGTTGACATTCAGAGCTAGGTTTAAGAAAAGGCTCTATTCAATGTGACGGCCTGCCGGGGTTTTTTAGAACTGGTTAGGGCATGTCTGCCCTATACACGGATTAGGCTGAGTCAGCAGCTTTATAGAGCTCACACTGATGGTGCCTGGCATTAGGGTTCCCAAAGCTAAGATAACCATACATGATGTGTACATCTACGGTCCATGCCATGGTTAATGTGTGAATGTGTATGTTTTATGGTACCATTAGCCAAATGACTGTTAGCCCCTGGGTGAATGACATCACTTAGAGTCTTTTTGAGTTTCTCATAGCAGGCAAAATAGAGGGCATGGGCAGGTCCTGCCCCAACTGCGGTTGCATTCAGCCCTCTCATTGGTCGCCAGACTCCCTCTGTGGCAATAATTCGGCGTAGAGCATCCATCACGTTCCTGTAGCGGGCTGCGGGGTCGGGCTGGAGGCTCTGCATGCGTGTCTGAAAAGAGTAAAAAAGTGGAATGTAGCAAAGTTCAAAGCCAACAGTGGGATCTCTTCCCATTCACCAGGGCTAGGTATTAAGTTTAGGAATATGCTCACTGAATTTGGTATTATAACATATATTTTAATGCATAATTTAAGTCTTAACATATGTCTTCCTAATATTGCAAATAATAGCACAGCAATGTAAAGAGTCCTGAAAAGACTGCAGTGTGAATAAGGGGTCAAATAATGGAAATTCAACATTGTGTGTGGTGTACATGGATAATTGAATAGAAGGAAGTATGGAGTTACAACTCCAAGGTCACAAAGGGACATAAGCGGACTTCCTGTAAGCCTCTTTTGCAACTGACCCTGAGGCGTACCTTTCTCTCTTCCTCTTAACACAGACACATGCGCACTGAGATTAATGATAACATCATAAAAACATTGCAGAGGGGACAAGTGCAAGGAATCTGTGTTTTAGTCACCAGTTATTTGGCATGTAGAGAGTTGCCTGTGGTTAAACTGGGTGAGTGTCTGAGGAACTGGCAGCGACACAATTTCAGAATACCAAACTTCCAGCTGAATGAACAAACGTCCACCCCACGGTGTGTGTGCATGCATGTAGCGCTCTATCAAAGCTGTGGCCTCATGTCAATCTGTACTAGAGCTGTGGAATGCAAGGCCCAAAGAGAGCTAGCTAACAGCGGGTTGAGCCCATGCATAAAGAAAAGAGAAAGTCATACGAATACTGGCTTCCTTATTAATTGGTACCCCCCACAAATGCATGCATAGACATCTTGCATGTAACAGCTATTGGTCAGATTTGTTTACCGATGGCATGTTTGCACGACTAGAAAGCAATGACCTTTGTGCTTCATGGAAACACTACAAATACCACTATTTGAAGGAAGCGCTGATGACTTCTTGGTTTCTTTCAATGAAAAATGCATTACACTTGAAATTTCAGTCATGTGCTCTGTGCAGTAAAACTCTGGCAGACCTACCAATGCAACACACTTTTTGAAATCCACAACCAATTACTGGGATTTAAGAAACATTAAGGGCGAATGACAGCCTATTCTAAAACTATCATTACACAACAATCTCTTAAGTCAGAGGCTTATCGTACAGGAGGAAAAGGCTGTATTTGGTGTAGGGGGAAACAGCTAAATAGGAAACCTAAACACAAAAAAATATGTCAGATGCATCTCTGATAATCCCTTTCTCTGCATCAGTGTGTAGACTACATATTGCTGACAAGGCCCCCAATCTCCCACTGCTTGTAGGGAATGATGAGGTGGAGGAGACATGGATGAAGCATGGGCGTATGTACAGCTTTACAGTCAGACACTGACAGCTGACTATATTAAGCTCATCTATATAATGCTCACTGCTGCCTGGCCCCCATCTAGCCGAGTGACCTCCTGGAGCAAGAGGGCATGCCTCTACTGCTGTGTTTAAGTTTAAAACAAAAATAAACTCACACGTAACACAGAAGATCACGTGACATGAACTGCCCAGTGAAGTTGATCAAAAGACCGTCACAGTGCAAAGAACAACCCCAAAAAGTGTGTTGGCAAAGTGGCAACGGATGCTGGACTTGAAGGGCCAAATGTTCTCAAACCTCCAGTGTAGTTAATGTCGGTGTGTCAGGCTAAGTTACTAGAAACAACAACGTGTGTCCGTGTTAACAGCGACTGTGCAGTCTCACAGAACAATGCCACTTGAAATAGTTAAGCAACTTCCGATTTGCTTCAAACACAACATGCACATTAATGAACTACGCACTATCACATCCGTGACAGCGGATTGATTTTGGGAGGGGAGACGTTAATTTCACGCAAAGTGACACGAATGGGCTCCATGTTGTCGTCCCCGGAGCCAGAAGCTAACGTCAGTGGCGCTGACCGTGTGGCAGCATGCTACCGGGTTAGCTAACGGGGACGTGAGCCGCTGACCTTGTCCTCTCGGCCAGCGGCACTGCGGCGCGTTGGGATTAGCGCGCAAGCTAGCAAGCTATGCTAACAAGCACGTTGGCTGCACGACCAGCACACGCAGGTACACAACGGAGACCTGGAGCCTTTGCGTGCACGTGCAGTGTCCGCGGGTCAGCATGTTAGCCACCAAGCAACGCTACCTTGACACAGTCGATGGGGAACATGAGGCAATGCTCCATGATCCCGGCCACGGCTCCAGCCAACATGTGGGTGCTGGTGGAGGCTCCCTGCGGCAGACCCTCATAGTCTGGCTCAGTGTCCTCTGATTGCGCGTCTTGCGCGCTACGGGTGAAATCAACAGTCTGTAGCTCCGCTTCCCCTCCGATCCGGGGTGTCAGGCTCCCCACGATACTTTCCGAAACTCCCCAGAATCTACCCCCCAGCCATCGAACTTCTGCCCCGGCAGATGCACCAGCAACCCCGGGATCACTGCCAGTAGTCTCCGCTGTCATCCGACGCCTCCTCACAAATCCATCTGCTTCCATGAGAAACCAGGTCCAAAAAAAGTATTCAGGCAAGCGGCCGCTGCGTCTCGTGGGTGATTTCGGTCCTACAGTTTCACATTCCCGTGGGGTGGTATCACAGCGTCCTGCACGCTACACCATTCCCTCCCCGCCTCTACTTCCCAGCCAGGGCCAAGCAAGGGAGGCCGTGGCGGACAAATACACACAGAGATGCACAACAGGCCGTGATGAGGAAATGATATCTGATTGGCCACTATGACGAGGTCTTACTTCCGCTATTGGGCGAGAGACATGCCACTCATGACTGAACCCGGTCATGAGGAAGTTGACATGGGGGTACGCGTTGAGTACATCTGCCAAAGCTATCATTCCTGTAGGTCAGTGCAGGTCATTCTGCAAGCATGCAGTTACATTTGTTTACCCTTGAGTTGTCACTTAGTGCCATTTACAGTGATGTGACCTACTGCTTTAAGCCGTTGTTGCATATGCCTGAAACTTACATTTTTACTTCACATAATGGAGCCCCAAAGAAACCCACACTGAAATATCTGCACAAGAAACATGTACCTTGCATCAGCATGTGTAACTTACTATTTAGAAATGTGAGGGACCAGAGAAAATGGGTTGATATACATTATTTCATTATTTAACTGCTGAATGTGCTTTGGGCAAAATCACTACAATAACGCGTTTGCTCATTTTATTTGGCATGACTAAACTTCAAATGTGGATTTCTTTTTTTCTCCTTCATTTTATCTAGTAATAATTTGTTCAGAAGAAGGAAAATAACTATTCTGGTTATTGACCTTCTAAGTTATGTATTATCTCTCTATCTCTCTATCTAAACTTTACTTGACAATCTTAGGGACAATAACATATTATGATCGGGTTTGGATCAGTATAGGGCTGCATCCTTACAATTACTTTCATTATCATTTTACCTGTCTATGTGTTTTTGGAATAAGGGTTCAGACTAAAAAATCTAAGAAAAATGCCCATGACTAATGAACCAGCAATTTATTAATAAATTACTTCAATATGTTATGAATTTTTATTTAAAAAAATGTGTTGGCGGTTAACTTTCAGTTGAAGAGATTAATAGACTAATTGTTTCAAAACAGTCTTCACAATACATTATTACACAGACCTTTCTTCACATCACACTGAAAAATATGGACATTAAATGTGAATTATTTTTTTTCAGTGCTGCAGACCTTCACATATATTCTTTCCATTGAGACGACAGAAGTATTATTTACACTTTATTCTCACAAGCACATTGCAACTAAAACATTTTCCTCTTATTTATAATAGACATTTTTTATTAAAAAAATATGACAATCAAATCTTCAAAGTGTATGTGTCTTTTTATATTATTCTGTTTCCCCTCTGAGTAAATTGATACTACCTCTTGACTATAAAACAGAGTGGGGTGTTCAAGGCACAACTTCCCCTTTTGTACTTCAAAGTGCACAGAGAAGGGGAAAAGTCTGAAGAGGTCAAAACTCCAGCAACATTTGTACTGTATAACAACTTTATTGTAAGACCAACACATTTGGGCTTGTGGCTTTCATCAGGGTCAGATCCCCTTGACTGTGTTTACTTATCATGGGTAAAAGCTAAACACACAGATGTCATCAGTGGAGGAAGAGACTCACCAATTTTTTTCTCTCCACCTTTTGTTATGAGACAGTAGCTCCATGCTGAAAGCTCCAGGGCTAACATCTAAACCAGTGGGCCTCTCTGTCTGGAGGATAAAGATGTTTTTTTTTTCTACAGAAAATTAGGTAATTGTGTTTTGGTGCGGCACTGTTATAACATAATTTAATTTTCTCCTTTATTGCCTGGGAGAGCCTTGAAGGGCTGTAGTGTTGAATTTCTGCCGACAAAGGGGAATGAAGTGTTAATTTCTGCTTACAAGAACAAAATCTCCTGCTCCTGATCTAGTTATGGTTGATTGGCTGTTGTCCGCAGACGTTCCTTAAAGGAAAACCAAGCAGACAGCATATCAGGATAATTTCTCTTCCCTGAAACTAATGCTACTCTAATACACCAAGGGAGAGGCCCGTTAGGTCTAGCAGGAAACTCTAGATCAACATAACACCTCATTTCATTCCCTCTGCCAATAGAGTGCACAATCCATATAGACCTCAGGAATTATTTTACACTGTCTAAGCAAAACATAGTCAAAAATCCACATTATATAGACGAGATGAGACGATAACTGGATTCTGTTCTGCTGTGTTTGGTCATTTTTGTACCAATTAATACCTTCTTTCCTTAGACCCCAATAGTCAATCTCCTTGTCTTTATACTCCCTGGACTGCTGCTCAGATGATCTATGGCCTCTTATCTTATTAATGCATGGTAAGTGAACCACTAGGCCGATATGACATCTTCAAAAGCAGCACTAAGAAACCATTCTTTGTTAAGAGCTCATCTTAAAACTCTTAAGGTGGGCCCTTACTGTGAGATGACTTGAGCCCAACCCCAAACCAGCTGAGAGAGGACATCTTGAACAGCACCTTTTGATTATTATAATATTTTTTTGTATATTTTGAACATACACCTTCTCAACAAAGTCACATTCACATGCAAACATGTTGTTCCCATTGTATTCTGCCCTCTTATATTAGATATTGTTACATCCCAGGGAACTAAAAAGACTAAGATAAGAAAGTCTGGAAGTTATTAGTCATTGAGGTATTTGTTCATACATTGATTGCCCATCACTTCAGACATATTTTACACTACACACACACACAAAATACAAACGTAATGGGAATTTAGTAAATCCGCATTTACTGAAATCAGTAATATCATTTCTGAACGTGAATGATGCAACTTTTTAGTTATGTATGAGCTATTTGTGGAAAACCATGACGGGCTCTGGAGCTGTATTAAATAGAACAACTATGCCCCCAAGTGGACGGCTGGATGATGACAGGCTTGAGATGGATGGATGGATGGATTAAATAATTAATTAATTGATTGGTTATAGATATACAGTACTGTGCAAAAGTTTTAGGCAGGTGTGAAAAAATGCTGTAAACTAAGAGTGCTTTCAAAAATAGAAGTGCTAACAGTTTATTTTCATCAATTAACAACAACAACAACAACTGTTCATTCACTGCATTTTGTTAATTGATGAAAATAAACTGTTAGCACTTCTATTTTTGAAAGCATAGTTTACAGCATTTTTTCACACCTGCCTAAAACTTTTGCACAGTACTGTAGATAGATAGATAGATAGATAGATAGATAGATAGATAGATAGATAGATAGATAGATAGATAGATAGATAGATAGATAGATAGATAGATAGATAGATAGATAGATAGATGTCACAACCACAATAACAACAACTTCCTGATCACATGGTAATTCAACAAATGTGACAATGTAAAACGACACTGAGGGCCTCCTGTTTCTGAAAAATATGGAAACTGTTCCTCTGGTTTATTCATTTAAACAATACAGAGGAAATAAGTTCAGGATGAAGGGATAAAGAAAAGGGAAGGTTAGTGGACACGTCTAGACTGGAATTGGATCTAATTCGTCCTGGTTTGTCTTAATCGCTGATCCTAATCCTATTAGCTAAAACAATCCATTTCTGCTTTCAAATGGTCAGTTGAGTCACATATCAACTCCACGTGTGGGCTACACTCATCTAAATCCAACAACTAGTGACTACAAGTAGACTTCCCAGCCAAAGTACGGCCACTTTAACGAGTGTGGAGGTTCACGGTCTTGACCTCAACTGAAACCCCGGATCTACGTAACGCCAGTCCAGTAGAAACTGCGGCCAAACCAGCCCCCACTTTGAAAAACAGGCAAGCTCCCACATTGTTTTGCGTTATGTACCAGGCATTACGGTAAAAGCGTGTAAGAACTGACTTCAAAATAAGAGCAACGCTCCGGTGAACGTGATAATAGGACGTAATATCTATTCAATAAGTCAGTCATTAAGTCTGTCAATAATAACACATTTAAAATAACACAAATAAATAAAACGAAATGAATAAATACAAACATATACATTGAATGAATGCTAATTTAACATAATTACCACAAACTGTATTTTAAGAAAAATGCAGTTCCAATTGTGTGAATATTTGCTCAAATATATTAATAAATAATACATATCCAAAGCCCAATATGACTTCAGATAGACAGTACACCTCATCAAATTCAGCAACTTCTAGGTTACACTTAGGGACTAGATTCACTTGGGATTGATAACAAACCACCTTAGAGTATATCAGGACATTATTATGTAGAATTTTAGAATTAAAAAAATAATAAGCATACGATTAGAATTAAAATTACATTATCATGGTAAATTGATATGTTGCAGAAAAGTGCTGTCCCATTTGTATTTACACCACTTAAAGGCCTTACAGTCTCTCACATTCTAACAGGTGACGACAGCAAGTCTCTGAGGGTTCATGGTTTGAGTCCTTCGTGGGGGCATTGGGGGATTGGGCCAGATAATTTAAACAGCGCTTATCATGGCGGTCACTTAGATACTTCCGGGTCATTTCCCTCAGTTAGGAACCTCCTCGAGCAAAAAGCACTATTCTGCCGTAGCCCTCTGATATAAACATGTGACATGTCCTATTCACGTCACCGTTGCAGTATTTTGAAATCGGTTCTTACCGTAATACCTAGTTTATAGCGTAGCGAAAAACAACGCCTCAAACAATTTCCATAGCTGCAGCGATGTGGACTGGTCGAGGACCGAGGACTGTGGCTGTTTTGGGCTCAGTGACGAGATGCAGATCCAGTCACACCGCTTTAAAACCCCAGTATGATGCACTCGTCATCGGAGGAGGTGAGATCTATTAAATGTTAGCAACATAAGTGCAGAACACACAGCTGCTACAGTACAGTGTAGCAATGCCATGCAACTTTGCAACAATAATACAACATTTCAGCTATGTTTGCAAAGTGATTATTTTAGAATGTTCAATCATTTCTCAGGGGAAATTACATTTTATTTGGAAAACTTTCTGACTTTCTTTTTTTTATTCTTTCTGACTTTTTTTGCAGGACACAATGGAATGGTGGCGGTAAGTTAATGAGTTTGTTTCCCCACACCTGTAGTATGTAATACTTTATATGGTTCAGCAACAGGGCAAAGGTGACGTGTGTGTGTATGTGTGAGTATGTGTGTGTGTGTGTGTGTGCGTGTGCGTGTGTGTGTCTGTGTGTGTGTGTGCGTGCGTGTGTGTGCGTGTGTGTAGGCTGCCTATCTCCAGAAGGGAGGACTGAAGACAGCGGTGCTAGAGCGCAGACATGTCCTGGGAGGAGCAGCTGTTTCAGAAGAAATCTTTCCTGGTATGGTGGCCTCTAGCTGTCATGTACATTCCTGACTCCACCCAAGTCATAAAGGGTTGATTCACTTAAATGTAACTACTTGCTTACCTCTAGTTGTATCTCAATGTTTCTGACATCCCTGGATACTCTGCATGGCTTTGCATGTTGGGTTAGCAGGCTTTAATTTTTGGAGACTACAAACAAATGTTTTGAATGTGTGTTGAAATATCAGCAGGGTTTCAAATCAACACTGTTTTGTAATTTTGTAACTTATCTAGTTTACACTGTGTTATCAAGTCACGTTTAAAATACATGTACTTTTATTTTGTCCTTGTTAGAATAACAATACTCTTTTGTGTCCAGGTTTCCACTTCTCCAGGTGTTCCTATTTGCTCAGTTTATTAAGACCGCATATATACACTGATTTAGAGCTCAAGGTAAACATAGAAACTAGTGAAAGCTAGGAATTAAGCAATTTTTTGTGGACAAAATAAAGCATTTGGTGGATATTGTATGGAGCGTTCCATTTTTGTGTGCATATATCTTCAGAAACATGGGTTGAAGGTGTATATGAGGGACCCCCATGCTTTCACCCCCATGCTGGAGGATGGGGTCAACGGTGCCCCGCCAAGGTCTCTCACTCTGGGCTCAGATCTGGCCATGAATCAGATGGAGATCGGCAAGTTCTCAAAGAAGGACGCAAAGGTGGTTTAAGCATTATGGCAGCTATGGCTGACTGTATTGTGCATGTTTGTGCATTGCGCGTCAATGCAGATGTATTTTAGCTCTTGCTACAGTAACTGAAAATGCTTTACTCATTCTTTGATGTATCAAGGCTTTCCCAGATTTCAATGCATACCTTGAGAAGCTAGCAGGAGCTATTCACCCTCTTCTGGATGCTCCTCCTGTAGACATCCCAGGTGTTACCTCTGGATCACCCATGAAGAGGCTGGCTGCCGCTAAAACACTGATGCCTCTAGTCAAATGTGGTGTGTTGGTGGATGCAGGCCTGAGCTAACCTTGATATTTTGATGCCAGAATAATACATTATTCACCGTGCACTCATTCTGTTGTCATAATATTATGCTTTTTAATTTAAAGGTTTGAAACTGGGGAGAAACATTCCAGACTTTTATGAAATTATAACTGCACCAATAATGAAGGTGCGTTACAGCGTACGTTAACTTTGGTATTAATTTCTCTTTTCAGTCGACTGCATTGTGACTAAATTGTTCTTCGCCTCGTAGATTCTCAATTGTTGGTTTGAGTCGGAGCCACTGAGAGCAACACTGGCTACTGATGCTGTGATAGGAGCCATGACCAGTCCAAGTAATCCTGGTAGTGGGTGAGACATATTTTAGACACCCCCTGGCACACAAACATACATAATTACAGGTTTAACTGCATTGAATAAAATACCGACCTTGCCTTGAAGATATGTGCTCTTGCACCATGTGATGGGAGAGTTGGAGAAGGAGAAAGGGTCATGGGGTTATGTGGAGGGAGGCATGGGAGGCGTGTCTCAGGCTATCGCAAACTCTGCTCGATCCGATGGCGTTGACATTTTCACTGAGAAGGTAATATGGTTTTGAATAAAAATTCCAATTTTGACGCTGTTTGTTTTGTGGAAATGACTTGTAGCATCTGTATTTTGGTCTTTATGCATATACAATGTGTATCCTCGGCAGGATGTAGGACAGGTCCTAGTTGGTTCAAATGGTGCTGCCAAGGGAGTGGTGCTAAAGGACGGCACAGAGATACACAGTAAAGTTGTTTTATCAAATGCTACCCCATATGTTACCTTCAAGAACCTCACACCTCAGGTAATATAGAGAAATAAACACCACATGTTACCATGGCACCACAATATCATTCACTCTGGCTTCCTGTTTTCATTGTAGGCTGCCCTGTTTCCAGAGTTCATCAAAGCTGTAGATCAGATAGACTACACCTCACCTGTGACCAAGATCAATGGTAAGTCTGTTATCTTTCTGTCATGCTAATTCAGATAATGCACATGTTTCATTGGCTAGTCCTTGTTCTGTTTGCTCAGAACGTTCTGTAGGTCTGAATACAAATGCCCCCTTCCTGCCTTTTGTTACCACTTGTAATTTCATGTTTTTTCATGGTCTTCCCCTACCTCTTTGTTATCCATCTCTTTACATACGTCTAATCTCTGCTTTGGCTGACAGTATAAAATGCTTCCTTTTCATTTGCTCTTGAGTCAACTCACGGTTCAGATTTGCTCTGTGTCTAAGTTCACCGGTGAGCCGGCATGCTTCGTTAAAGTAACTCTCAGTTAAACATAAGCACATTTTGGCCTTCAGCCTGCATACAGCACTTCTTATTAACTCTTCTCTTAAAGCGACAGCACTCTCTTCTAAAGGGTCAATATAATACATCTCTTCCCTGCACAGTTAGTACGTGTTCAGGTACTTAATGTTGTCAAACATTGGAATAAAAAAAATATGAAGTCACTTAAACAGATATTTAAAGCAAATTATTAGAAATGGACACAGTGGTATTAAATCAGCAAAACATATGAAATAAGATGTTTCAGGGCGCTACACCGGGAACACAGAAGGGAACACCGCAGGGAACACAGCATGGAACACAAAGGGGGAACACAGCAAGGAACACAGCATATAACACATAAGGGAACACAGCATGGAACACAAAGGGGGAACACAGAAGGGAACACAGCAGGGAACACAGCATAGAACACAGCATGGTCCACAGCAGGGAACACAGCAGGGTCCACAGCAGGGAACACGGCATAGAACACGACATGGAACACAGCAAGGAACACAGCATAGAACACACAAGGGAACACAGCATGGAACACAGCATAGAACACATAAGGGAACACAGCAGGGACCACAGCATGGAACACTGAATGGAACACAGCAGGGAACGCGGCATAGAACGCGCCATGGAACACGGCAAGGAACACAGCATTGAACACAGCATGGAACACAGCAGGGAACACAGCATGGAACACAGCAGGGAACACAGCAGGGAACACAGCATGGAACACAAAGGGGGAACACAGCATGGAAAACAGCATGGAACACAAAGGGGGAACACAGAATGGAAAACAGCATAGAACACATAAGGGAACACAGCATGGAACACAGCATAGAACACAGAAGGGAACACAGCATGGAACACAGCAGGGAACACAGCATGGAACACAGCAGGGAACACAGCATGGAACACAGCATGGAACACAGCATGGAACACAGCGGGGAACACAGCAGGGAACACAGCATGGAACACAGCATGGAACACAGCAGGGAACACAGCAGGGAACACAGCAGGGAACACAGCATGGAACACAGCAGGGAACACAGCATGGAACACAGCAGGGAACACAGCATGGAACACAGCATGGAACACAGCAGGGAACACAGCATGGAACACAGCAGGGAACACAGCAGGGAACACAGCAGGGAACACAGCAGGGAACACAGCATGGAACACAGCAGGGAACACAGCATGGAACACAGCAGGGAACACAGCATGGAACACAGCATGGAACACAGCAGGGAACACAGCATGTGCTGCATCCTTCAAACAAACTATCCATCTTCGTTTTGCCACTTTTATTAAACTTACTCACAGTTAAACACAAGCATATCTTTGCCTTCAGCCTGCATACAGCACATCTTTCTAACTCTGCTGGACTGGAAGGATTTTCTTCTTTCTTTCATGGCATAGATTAGTCCCAGTGTGCAGTTGCCCTTTAAAATAATATTTCACATATCTGCTCACTGTCTCACTTCTCCAGACATATTTTTATGATGTTTAAATTAAACACTGCATTATTTAGTCAAATTTAACTCAAACTACTGGTCTGTTTTTGTTTGTGCTATATTATTACAGCGAAGGATTAGGTCACTGCCTCAGCTCTTGGTACTCTAAACACAAGTTCCAAAGGTTTGGTATTATAAAACAGTGTAAAGCACACACAACTAACACGCTGTGTGGAGTTCTTTAGCTCCCCGTGTGGTGCCATTTCTAGCTCCTGCTTGTTAATTACAGTAGTGCCTGAGCTGCAGGACTTTATTACTCAGGAAGTCTTTACTCCCTACTGATCCTTTACAGTGCATATAGACTTAATGATAGTATACTCTGTTTTGGAGAATTTATTTTTACAGTCTTAGCTTCATGGTGATGGAATTTAGCAGTGTTAAGCACAACATATTCCTTGCACTGATAGTTGCCCTAATTGTAATTGAAATACCAAGTAAGCTGAAACTTAATAATAATAATCTAGAAGATTTTAATTTAAATAAATGTCTGTAAAGTCATTATGTGTCGCTGTATGGGGTAACACAATGGTGATTGAGCCCATGACCCATGGATGAAAGCCCTTGCATTTTCAGTATTACAAACTGGGTGTCAGTGGCAGCATTCTTGTGATAAATCACAAGCGGCACACACTGTTTGGATCTCTGGGAAGTGAGATCCAAATACTGCAATTACTGCTTACTGCCATAACGCCAAAGAGAACGAAACGGAAACATTGTAACTTGAAGCACACACTTTAAAGATATCGAAATGTACATAGAAACGACACAATGTAATGCAGTTGTATTCTTTTTATAGTGGCAGTGGACAAGCTACCAAACTTTCTAGCAGCTCCCACACCAGATGATAAACCAGGACCCCACCATCAGTGCTCCATTCATCTCAACTGTGAAAGTGTAGAGCTACTGGAGACTGCTTACAAAGAGGCCACGAATGGACGTCCCTCAACAAGGTACATGCATCTTCACACTCTGAGTCAACACCTAATCACATGACACTCTTTAGCAACCAAATCATCCCGCTGGTCAGCTGATTACATGCAACAGATACTCCTGCGGACAAATGTCCCCTTTTTATTGTAAATGTCTCCAATCTATAACATTATGAGCCTTGCAATATATGTTTTCTCAACACATGTATGTCAACATGACTCAACAACCGACTGGGTTAGGATGTTCACATATCCTCATCTGGTAGATAACACTTCACATTGAATGAATAGGCTTCTGTCCCCTAACACGAGGTCTAGCTGCCACAATATATCTTTGAAAACATCCTTTTATGCTGAATTTCCATCACCACGTCACCCATCATCTTGTCTCATCCCGCCATCTGTGCCTTTAGACCCATGCTGGAAATGACCATCCCCTCTGTGTTGGATCCTACTCTGGCTCCCCCTGGCTGCCACGTGGTTTCACTGTTCACCCAATATACCCCCTACCACATAGAAGGCAGGGAGTGGACGGACCAGGACAGGGAGGGCTATGCAGACAATGGTTCGAAACACAAAATAATCCAGGAGTTCTAGCATGCTCTGCATCAAGTTGATAAATATCCTTTTTTATTATATGATTGCAGATACAGACAGGAAAGTGTTTATTCCAAAATGAGACATCCACATTTAAATGTTGAACTTCCAAAATGGATAAACAGTGTTTGAAGTTGATACTGATTAACCTGCTTCAACGAAACGCCTGTATTTGTCTGTCTCCTCAGCGTTTGACTGGGTGGAACAATACGCCCCTGGGTTTAAAAAGTCGGTTTTGGGCAGAGACATCCTGGCTCCGCCTGACCTGGAGAGGATCTTTGGGCTCACTGGAGGGGTACATATACACTGTAGACGTTTTAAAGCTGATCAACACTGCGAATGTTGATCTACTGCTCCACCGGATGAGGAAGTAGTTTGCTTACGCTGCAGTGTTCTGTCATTCACAAGCCGCTTAGAGACAGACCTGTTGTATGAGCAGTTAATGGATACAGAGTTTTACCACAACCCATGAGTCAGAATCTAAGTTCACATCCGTAATTTAAAGTGACACAGACACATTGTGTTTATTGCGCACAACTTTATTAGGCTGTAATTTAACAAATGCCAGACTACTTTTATCATAATGACGTAATAAATCATATCAATAAACAAAAAAGAAAAGTCAATATTTTGGTCTCATCTTTACAGAATATCTTCCATGGATCAATGTCGCTGGACCAGCTCTACCTAGCACGACCTTTGCCCTCTCTCTCAGACTACCGAACACCAATAAAAGGGCTGTATCTGTGTGGCAGTGGCTCTCACCCAGGTTTGTTTGTAATGCTGAACCCTTAGCTAAATATTGAATTGCAAATTTGACTGTTTATTGTGTGGATGTTCTAGTCCAAGTACAATAATTAACATTATGTTGTCGGGTGTTAGAGGAGCACAGTTGATAAACCTTTAAACCTTTGGATTAACTCTTATCCTCACTGCTGATGATAAAGATAATTAGTCACTTAATGATGTCAGGTTGCTGAGTGAAGTGATTCTGATTTCCCCACACTGAACAAGACTAATGACTAATCCTTGTCTATTTTATATGTTTAATGTTTTCTTTAGGTGGTGGTGTGATGGGTTCTCCTGGCTGGAATGCAGCGTTAATTGTCATGAGTGACTTGAAACGCCACTGAAACATGAGACCAGTGTGTGTTCCGCTCATCAGGGTTCAGCCTTTCTTTTGTCTTACTTGTGTGGATTTGACTGATCTGATAAATTCATTTCCAACTATCAATCGGATCAGCTGTCTCTCCATCATGCTATGTTTTTATATCTGAAAAGAAAAAAGGGACTCAAGGGTTGAATGAAAGAGGCCTCTTTATAGGCCATCCTTGTCAAAAGTCCACAATCACTTTTAAACACTAGTGCAATAAATTGTAAATTCTAACTGAGTTTGCAGAAAATCCCTTATACCAGCACACAATGTATGTTGACAAATGCATTTTTAGAATAACTGACACTTGTCCTAATTAAATACAATGAGATTGTGTATGAACTTTGTATGAATAAATTCAAATGAATTGAAGCTTGTCTTTAATTTCCTTGAAACTATTTATAATGATTATTGGTGTGTCATATAGGATATGAAGGTAGAAATACTTCTTCACAACTGCATTATTTGGTCATGGTTGGAAAACATAGCTGCTATGAAAAAGACAATAATTAATTAAATAACAATTACTGCTCTACTCAAGTGTCGCAATCTTGAATCTGAATTAGTGAAATTAAATCTAGCTTTAATTAACTTTATTGTGTACACCTATGCTTTTCCTATGACATGCCAAAATGTCCCTTAGTGATACCTTATCCACACATGAAACAACAATTACATTAAAAAAAGCTAATGTTGGTGACTGTTTAGTTCGATACAATATAATTAATTATTATAATTATATAATTAATTTAATTATTACATTTATATTATATAATTAATATAATCATGCACTAGCTACCAAACTGGTTTCTCCTTTGGCTCTGGAGGACCCTAAAAAATAAGCTTGAAGCTTAATTGTTGACCGTGTTAATGTGTTAATCGTAGTTTGACAAAAAAATTTGACAACAAAAATAATATTTAAAACAAGATTTGCTTATAGATGTATTACATTAAGATCTGACTGAAAGCTGGAGAAGAAATCCAAGATGGTTTTGTCACACCCAATGTGCAAATTATAGTAAATGCACTGAAGTATTTTCCAGCTGTGTGTGACATTATTTGGAATAATCATCCGGTATCACGAGTGGTACATAAAGTTGCACATTATTAATATCATACTCGTTATTAACAATACACCTTATGTTAATAGAAGTCATCCTATATGTTATATTGACTGATTTCATAAGAATTCTTATTTATTGGAGGCATATATAAATGTCATTCATATAATAAGATCTGAACAGTTCACCTAATCGATAACGGTGCTCTGTGCCTTTAAGACGCCGCTCAGGGTGGACCCAGCTTCGGCGTTTGACGCTCAGGAAGTGGACTAAACCACCAAAGATTCCCGCAGATTCTGTATAGATTTTACCAATGTTACAAACGTGTTCACAGTGACCTAAACATTTGTCTAAAATACTTTTTGTGGGGGATATTTAAGACGATAATGCTGGATGGTTGCACTCATGAAATTCACCAGAGATATATGCAGGCTGCTGGGACTCGGGAGCGGTAAGAAACGTCCCACTTTTTTTTCGAAACTTTCTAAACTCAACCACAAGTTAAATTGATCCCGTCTGCGATAATAAGGCGCGTGTGACATTCACATTGTGGATTTGATCTAACACGCGGTTTATGAAGCAGTTTATTTCTGATAGTGTTTTGTGGTTATCTGTGTCGTTGAGTTCAAACTAAGTTATCGGTCGAACAATGAAAGTTCCTCTCTTGCCAGCTACACCCTTGCACCACTTCCAAGTTTGGGCAGTCGGTGCCATACATTTCGTAACAATGTATCCGACTAAAACCGACTTTTACACTCACGGCGACGATAACAGCGTAACTTACAAGTAGAAGTATGCTGTGTATAGAAGATGTGCCCAAAAGACTCAAACTAACGTACAGACCGACGAGAAGCGCATTCCCCGGTACATGTTGGTCTGATAACGATGCCTCCCAGCAGCCCCGTAGCGCAGTGATCCGTGTGCTGTAGTTGTTTTAGCGTCACGTTGTATCTGTAAGTATGTCATGTGCCACACTTTGTTCCTCTTCAGGTTTTCTAGCAATGTGTAGCAGGCTAGTCCACTGGCTCGCTGTTAGAAGCACACCAGGGGCGGCTCAGCATCCATTGATGTCCATGAAGATATGTTCATATAACTAACCTTTGAAATGTGTATCTGGATCTAGGTCTTCAGATGCCACATTTTCAGATTGTTCTATCACCAGCTTCACTGTGAATGAAGTGAACCTTTTGGTGGCTCTCTGCGATCAGGAGCTGTGATGTCTCAAGCTGTTCATGTTCACTTTGTAAAGATGCATGCCCTTCATGGTGGAGAGGTTGACGATTCACAGAGGCTGTTACTTAAGAACAGACTTGTGATTTAGTAACTCTTGTTTTACTGATACAGTCATGTTCTCTTTATCCGTCGCCTCCCTCGATAGTGCTGATCTCCAGGTTAAAGCACCAGTCCATGATGAAACTGTTATTTTACATTCCTGTTGAAAAGAGCTCACATTTCAACCCTGCAATAATTTAAGCAATCTCCTTGAAGGAGAAGAACAGAGACCCGCTTGTTACTTTTGTCCACTGATCTTGGATCGTGTATTTGTTAAGAGGACGTTCCATTATAGTGAGGATTTAACAAAACGCCTGATTCAGCTGATGAAATGGTGGACTCACTCTTTACTAAAGCTAATGAGACTTGGTTTCAGACAGTCTTTTGTTTTGCAGTTATTGGCACTGTTTAAAATGTTATCCAGAGCACAACATAATCACACATAGAGAATGAGGAAGTCCGGTGGCTGCTTGTTTTCTTTTTCCCCCTCATGAAATGTAGTATGCTTAAAGAGCGAAGCGGTATTGAGCAGTGGGAGGGTTGCAATCACGGCCGTCAATGCTTCCAGACTCATAACATGAGTCACAGACCAAAAATTACTTTGTCACTACTAAGCAAATGGAAATCTGACACCACATAGAATCCTGCAGGGTCCAGTGTTTTGCTTCCTCTTGTCTTTACATTCATCTGTTGTCACTGGTCCAAAATTTGTCCTTGTTTCTGGTTTGATCTGATCTATGCCCCCAAAGCACACACGTGTTCAACATTCAAGGCAGTGTTGACGTTTTTTTTACAGAGAAAAAAGATAGCATGTTCTCAACAGCTGTGCCTGCACGTTGGGCATGTGGCAGTGGAAAAGTTTGAGACAACATCTCTCTCTTAAGACCAAAAACGAAACAACTCTGTGTGCATTCTTGTCTCATGTTTACATTTCCTGTATCTCACATTGTATCACTTTCCTGTCGCCACCCATTGTCATTTGGAGTTGTTCCTTTTGTTATCAAAGGTTATTGTGGTTAGACTTTAATGTGATTGAGGAAGGAGGACACATGTTTGCAATCCAGATGACCAATTTCTACTAGTTCATGCTGCTTGTAGATGTGCACATGTATGAAATATACAGTCGCTTGCATTGTGTACAGCGCAACATTATTGCAAAGCTTTCACTGCTATTATTAAAGCATGTGTAGCTGATGGCTACTTTGCTGCACCTAACTATTTGATAGAGCATAATGTGCAGTAAATATGCTGTACCTTGCATGATTTTATGAAGAATATAACTTTTACGTGATGAGATCTGTTTCAACTGAGAGCTTAGTCTGCTTATTAACAGCTGATGTGCTGTGTGTTTCCCATCAGGCCCCCCAGTCCAGCAGCAGGAGCAGCAGATGGACTGTGGTGCCGCAAACCTTGACCCAAGTGATGATGCCATTTTGTCACAGGTAAACAAATTATGTCAGATCGACAGGGCATTGTCAGGGCTGCAAGTGTGAAGGTGCAATGTTCAATTATGTCTGTTTGTTCAGGATGCATTAAATGGAGAGGAGGATCTGAGTGAAGAGGAGAAGGTCAGACGAAGGGCAGAGCGACGCAAAGCCAAGAGGAAGGTTAGCACACAAATCCCAATACCCCTTAAAGATCCTACTTGTTGTATGTTTGTAGGAAGTGAAGTCTATTATGCTATCCATGAAGGTTAAAGTTATGCATTTTCTGATGTGTCGAGCACTGCATCTGTTTCAGCGCCGTCGAAAACGTAAGAAGCAGGAGCAGGTTAAGCAAAATGAGAGTGCCGAACGGGTAATAATCACATTATTCCTTCTAGGAATGCACTCTACATTTGCCCTTTTACCGTGACTAACTGGTTATGTATATGGTCCTACACATTAGGACGATGAAGACGAGGATGGGGGTGCAGAGTCTGAACTGGATGATAGTGAGTCAGAAGCAGAAGTTGGTGCCGACGAGGAGAAACAAGGAGTGCAAAAAGAGGAGAAAAAGGATGCAAGGTCAGCTGCCTCTTACAACGACGTCACCTCTCCAGTCATGACTCCTGCAGGAATCAAAGGACATCAGAAACCCCAAACCAGATCCACTGAAGAGGTAGAAGAAGTATACTAGAGTACTATGCATGTATGAAGTCTCTGCTTCTATAATTTGTAGTTATACATCATTGACGCTCAAGACTTAGCATGCAGGTTTTAACTCCAGCCAAAAGCCACAGTAGAACACATCACCACTAATTCCCTTGTCTCTAGTGAATCAGTTGGGCTGGTATGTGTTTGATATAAAAGCCTGCATGCTTGTAGGCCTGGATGGCAAAACTTTCTGTGTCCCACAGGAGCCAGAGTGGGATGTGAGCAGTGCCTTCTTTGCTAATGCTGCGAGCCATATCAAACCCAAAGGATCAAGTCGCAAGTCCAAAGAAAACAAGGAGAACGAGGCCAGGAGAGAGGTGAACGAATGCTAAGAGATAATGTGATGTGAGAAGTTAGAGCGAGACCTTGTGGCATCGATGTGTTCCTCTGACAGTTCCAAAGTCTGATAAGTGGACGCTGGACCATGAAAGCCTTCACAGTTGTAAGCAAGTCAACGTGTGTGTGTGTGTGTGTACACTGTGTATCTCAGCTGTGGAATGAAGCTTGGATATTAAAATGCATGTCAGGCTATATGTACTGTATATTAATGACAAAACAAAGTAGATGCATAAAACCAAAACGCACATCCAAAAGATGTTTCTATTGTTCTAGCTGCTGTTTAAGATGTACTTAATGCACTTGTGCATTCTTTTGTCAGCAGTTCATAGTATTCTGATATAATAACTTGAGCACTACACTATGACCTGATTCAAATAATATAATTTTTTACAGACAAATGGAACTGACACCATGACCAAGAAAAGCGCATCACTGACAGGTAGGAATTGGTCTTTGCATAACTGGGCACCAAAACCAGTCTTTTATTTTTTAATAGGTTATTCATTGACGAAGAACCATAGCTTGAGGGGAAATTATTGATTTCACATTTTCTTTGTGCAAGCATGTCAGCATGCAGCACTGCGGTCAGTTGAGCCCCCAGGCTGCCAACTCACCAGAGAATTATTTACAAGCATGTTTTTCTTTTCAGCAGAAAAGGGCATACAGCTGGTGCAAGAGGGGCAGTACGCACACGCTGCCAGTATGTTTACAGAAGCTATTAAATGTGATCCAAAGGACTACAGGTACATCATGGCAATCTCATCACTTAAGGAAGTGCATACATTTTAGGCACACGTACGATATTCTTATTGCATTAAACTACTTCCTGTAGGTTCTTTGGGAATCGCTCCTATTGCTATTACTGTTTGGAGCAGTATCCTCAGGCCCTGGGAGATGCTGAACGCTCCATTCAGCTGGCCCCAGACTGGCCCAAAGGACACTTTCGCAGGGGTAGTGCTCTCATGGGCATGAAGGTTGGTTTTTATAATATAATCAAAGAAATATCCACTGAATAGCCTGACACTTACGGTGTGATGAGGTGAGCCTTTACTAACTCGTTTTTGTGGGTCTTTATGTGCGTTGTAGCGGTACAGTGAGGCAGAGAAGGCCATGGAGCAGGTGCTAAAATTTGACACAGACTGTGAGGAGGCTGTCAATGACCTCTTCAACTGCAAAGTGCTGCAGCTAATGGTAAATACACCCTCAGACAGAGTGACAAGCTGTTTCCTGTAGGCTTGGTAGCTGTAAATTAAATTAAACAGAGCTTCCTTTAAACTTTACCATGCAATGTAATTTCTTTTATTTATTTATTTAGTTTTTACACTTTATTTTTTTGCTTTTTCACCACAGACAGAACACATATATACAGAAATGAAAAATAAATAATAATAACAACAAGAAAAAAGGGTGTGGTTTGCTCTGTCCTCTCAAAAGCATGATAAATCCTGAGAAACATCCAGGTGTCTTATCTTGTGTTATCGTTGATGCGTAAACATTGTCCATTTCTCCCACTTCTCACGACATTGCTCCTCTTGAGCTCTTATTCTGTGAGTTCACAGTTCCATATCATACATTTCAGTCACAATTTTCCACCATCCATCTTGTGATGGTGGTTCTATCGTGTGCCATCTCTTCGTAATAGCCTTTTTACTAGCAGCTAGCAGACTTTTCAGCAGATACCGGTCTTCCCTCTGCTGTCATAATACCAAAGTAGAGAAACATACAGGACTTAGGTGTGTCATAGCCCAGATTTTGACAATAACCATATGGACATTTCCCCAAAACTGTATAATTTCCGGACATAGCCAAAATACATGACATTTACTTTTATTTTATTTTCATGACTGGTCATTACTTTTTTCCTGTTCTTTTCTCAGGAGCTCGGTTTTGAAGAAGTGCAGAGTGTCCTTCTGCTGGAGAAATATTCAACTGTGCAGGCTGTGCTGGCATCTTGTTCTGATGCTGCCAGGGGTAATTCACATGTACATATTAAAAATGGCCGGCGTTTTCTCCCTGTAACACTGAAGAGGAATGTAAGCAGTAATAGGCTATAGCCGCTATACGTTAAAATCCTGCGGCCTTTTTTCCTCTGCTGATGAAGCTGTTTTTGTTCTCCAGCAGGGAGTTTCGATCCGTCAGTTGTGCAGCCAGGGTAGGTGGCAATTTGTTTGTCCAATCAAAGCCAAAGGTCAGAAGGGTTTCAACAAAATTAACTATTTGAGCTATGTTTTATGGCTTTCAGTCACATTATTTCTCTTCCTCTTCCTACAGAAGCCCTTGCCCATCGCTGTGGGTGGGAAACGTGACCACTGAGTTAACTGAGAAACACCTATGGGACATCTTCAAAATGTAAGACTCTAGTCCATTACAATACTAACTAACCTAATTCATGACTTGAAATTGGTCCGTATGAACACAAGGTCCTATTCTTAACTCAATACTTGGAAAGACATTTCAGCAAACAGTTGTGTGTTCTGTTTAAGCAAGGTGGTTGAAGTTGTTTGCTTTGCATTTCAGGTATGGTGAGATCGAGAGTGTCCGTGTTCTGCATGAGAGATTCTGTGCCTTTGTGAACTTCAAGAACGCGAACATGGCTGCTCGTGCCATGGAGAAACTAAATGTGAGTACTCCTTTGGCCCTTCATTTTCAATTCTCTGTCTGTTTTAAAGGAATATTCCAATGGACTTAGAGTTGTGTGAATGCTTCCTATCACAGGGTCATTGCATTGAAAACACACGTTTAGTGGTGCGCTATCCTGACCGTCGCACTCAGAGGGTCCTTCCCATCCCTCTGAAGACCTGTCTCCCTGTCACACAGCAGGCAGCAGCAGCCGCTGGGTGAGAAGCACTTCTGCCTCCACTCTTTGTCACTGAAATCAAACAATAGGAATGCAGTTCTAACTGTTATCTTCCTCTCTTTCCAGACCGCGACGACGTGGCCCAGTGAATGGAGACGAGTGTTACTTCTGGAGAACAACCGGCTGCCACTTTGGGGACAAATGTCGCTACAAACACATTCCTGATCAGAAGAGCAAGGACAGGAAGCCCTGGCAGCCCTGAACTCTGTTTACTCTCTGCCTCTAGTGTGCAGGAAACTGGGATGCACATTGTGCCAAAGGAGCCGGTACTTGCTGGACCAGGTTCTCTGAGCTATTTTATATTTACTGTTGAGGAACGGACTGAACTAGTGAAAGGATCAGAGCCAGCACTCAGGCTCTAAGGCAGGGATAGTCACATATGTGCCACAAAGGATTGGGAGCATGACGATTTTTATTTCTTTGAATGAAAAGCTTCACATTCGCAGCCTTCCATGGCACATGGTGACCTATTCCAGCTTTAGGGGACACAACATAACCTCTCAGATGTGCAACACAAGGAGGAACTGCTTGGTCCACTATGGCGGGAAAGGTAATGGCTCTGTCATGTACCGCAGTAATGAAAGGACTCAGTATGGATTTTTCAGGTTCTTCAGTGACGATCCTGGGGACCTTCCTTCTTTAACAATTCCATCACAAACCAGTGTTCCTCCCTATTTTCAAATTCCAGTAACTTGACCAATTCTTCAACTTGCAGTCTGTGAACCTGGTTTCTAACTTATGGTTAATGCACTGCGCACAACTGCTAATCAGTCTGCGGTTCAGTCTGGTACTCAATTTCCCTCTTGTTGGTCCTGTTTCAATATTAACACATTGCCTGCCAGACCAAAGACTTACCAACAGACCTACACAACATTTCAGTACCTCCCCTGAGTAAATGAGGTGATTTTAGCCAATAAGTTACGCAGGCCCAGAGTGATGCCTTTATACTGTGCTACGTAGCCTTTGCTTAGATGATCATACATGGGTAAATGGACATAAGCACTACACAGATGGATTTCAAATTTTAAGTATTAATGCATAGACTAGATATATATTTCACTTTATTTATTAGCTGCCCCTTTTGTTGAACGATTGAATAGACGCACTGCATGCCTGATCAGTTATGGAGGCCTCATTGTCCTTCATAGCCACATTTGTACGGCATGCAAGACGTAATAGAAATATCTGACCTGTTTTATGGCTATGCAAAAGGAAAGTGCCAACTCTGTCAGAAATACACACACCACTTAATGCCTGACATTGCAGCGTCATTGATTAACAAGTTCATACTACGGGACTGTGCCTTACTAAAAATCACGTTCAGCCATGTGCACACAACATTCATGGCCACATGTGTAAAATGATCCACTCACAGAACGTTTTAATCTTAAAAAGCAGTGTTTTTAACCTTAGGGCCTCCATTTCAGTATTTGAGTAAACCAAAGTATGCTTCGTCTGATGGCTGCACTAAAAACAGCCTTGTTTTAACACTAGGCAACAACAACACCTGGTTTAGGTCCACACTACATTCACAAGTGAACTATGCACAGCATGGTGAGAGTATTTATTTCCTTATTTATGGCGATTTCTTTTTTTTTCATTTCCTTTTTTACAACAGAACTTAGGAGCTGAATTCAGCTTTTCCCTTACTGGTCTTTTATTTTTTCGGTAAGCCCCCTCTTCTGTTGCTTAGGCTTTTAAAATAAAAGCATTGTTAAGAGCCATTTGGTGCAAACACGGTCACATGCTGCACTTCTGCTTTTCTCGTATTAATGTTCCGCTTTGTGGCTAAAACTTGTGAAAAAGGAATTGGACACCAAACCTTATGACTGTAGTTGTTGAACTTGCTCATTTCTCTTTTTACTTAATTTAATTTTGCAGACTAATACAATGCATTGAATGTTACCATAGCATATGGATATTCCAGAATTGGACATACAAATTCCCTGGTTTTTAATTTTAACTATTTGGTATCTTTTTAATATTTTGTACCTTGTTTGAAACTTTTTCAGGAAAAGGCATTTTTTAATTATGGTATACACGTCGATAACCAGAGCACTGCAATCCTGTTAATCTTCCAAATATTTTGTATTATTGTTACTGCACTGCAAAAAGAGTCTTTTATATTTAATAAATGTATTTGAACCACCTATTTCCGAGTCCCTACATGAGTAATGACACTAACTGGGGAAGAAATGGCTGCGTAATGCAGATAATCTACTAATATGGAATTTTCTTGGTATGTACTCTATGTGGTTTTCCTGCCTTCCACAAGGTGGCGGTGTTGTACTTGAAAGGTTTGCACTGAACTATGTGATAATTTGTGAACTCCAGGAACCTTATTCCTCTATTAAGTCATTCCTGATACTCGAAACACAGAAGCTGCAAATCAAAGCCGGCCTGGCTGCAGTGCGGGGAATCTGATAAACCTGTCATCACTAGTAGGAGACACCAGCATGAAAGTCAGGAGTCTGTAAGCACCCAGACCAGTGGGAGATAGAGACGTGATGGAAAACGTGTAGGAAAAGCAACCATTATCCCACATGATCTTTTGAATTGAGAGTTACTAAAGGCTAATGCCACTTGTAGTCCATGCAACTGAGAGTTCAAGATGAAGCAAAATTAAAACAGCACTCCACAGATTTCCACATGAAGTTTAGCTGAGAAAATAATTGTGTAATGCCTTCTAAAATGTCTAAATAATGCAATAACAGAAAGCCAACAACAACTACAGGGGTTGGGTTTGAAAAAAAAGAGGCATTTATAAAAAAGGCTGTGTGGTGTAATGACAGCTATTGGGTTGCATTGAGCCTTTGAAGCTTGATTCATTCTAGGAATTAAAATCGGTATATTTTGGGCTCTGATGCTTTGACCTCTCTTCTGACTATATCAAAGAACAACACTAAATACATCGGTAGAGTGCCCTTTTGAAATTGCATGCAAAGGGGAAAATGGATATATTCTAAGGATTTCCAAAAACGACCAGATTTAAGTGAGCGTGTGAAGGTGTGCACTGCCAACACCTGATTTTATAAAAAGTTGACCTCCTCATTTAGCACACATTGGAGGTTCTGGCAAAGATGGCCTCTATACAGTACGGGCCCACATGCTCCGAGTCAGAGCCTTATGAAAGCCTGGGGAGACGGCGGGGGGGGAAGCAGCATGAGGAGGTGCTGTCGTTTGAAAAGGCACTTGTTTATTGTTGGAGAGCATGTATTTATTTCATGCCTCCACAGATTGTGGGTAAGGGCAGAGCCGGCTCGGTCGGCGTAATTAGAGAGGTGGAGAGAGAGGGAGAGAGGGTTTCGCCACAGAGAGCCGCTTCGCTCAGATACTCTTCGCCCTGTGAGCCCTCCGAGAGCCCTGACATGCACTCTCACTAGCACACACACCCCGAGCTGCTGAGTACTGGCACACAGGCAGGGACACCTGTCTGGTCTAGTTTAATTAGTCTGATACGCAACAGTGCATCAATAGTTATATTGGAGGAATGTCACACATAGCAGTGAGTTATATTTTTAACCTTAGCACCCTCCTTTCCTTTTTTTATTATTTTTTTTATTTTACTTCTCTCCTTCCTCTCCCTGTCGGCCTTGGAGATCCCTCTGATTTGGCGCCGCTAATATGGGGTCTGCTCTTCCTGTTCGGGTTTACCAGTCAGGGAGGGGACCACCATCCTGCCACCCAGTCGCACCATCAGTCGCACACACAAATATCTCAATTACGGCTTCAAAGTTTACATGCCTGCACACAAATACACATATATGTAACCTATGTATTTTATTTTTTTTCAACATGTTGAAACCCTACATACTAGTAAGTGTTATTACAGTCCTGCTCGATGTTTCGGTTCCTACCTCCCCTGTCATGATTGTAATTTTTCATGGCTATGAATAAACTGTGCTGCCTCAAAGAAGTGCCCACTGAGGTTTACTTGAAAACTGGAATACAGTTTATCAACACAACACCCTGAGGCCATAAATGTCCATGTAGCTAAATGTGTCCCAAATCTTCCCGAAAAGACTAAAATAAATAAACAAGATTCAAACACGTCGAAGGACCTCAGAAAGGTCCAGGAGGAAACCTAAATTAGATTAAGACCGAGCACTGAAGTGATCCCGGTTAGAAAGACATAAACAGGACGTTTTCCTCACTTTGCATCCACACTGATGACTCAAGTCTGTATGCTTTCAGTACCATGATGATAGGTTGAACTATAGTAACATACTCCTGTGCAGGGGTGGTGTTTGGCCTGTTCTCATCCGTCACGTGCACCATGGCTACGGTGAGGCTGGGCCTATTTTAGAGTTGGTGGTTTGCGGCCATCTCAACAAGGAAATATCTACCCTGTGGTATAGGGAGCTTCTTTAAGACACTTGGAGCTTGATGTTTGAAACTATTCTGGAAGCAGAGTTCTTCCTGTTGGGTACATTTACACACGTTCACCCCGAAGGTTTTGTAACGCTCTGCGCTTCCAGTTGTGTAAAGCATCTTCAAGCCATATTTGAGAAGAGAGGAGTATAGAGAAGCCATTAAAACACACATCATAAAGTATGAAGTCGATTTCTGCAAAGGTGCTAAACACCCCATCCTGAAACGGATGAGTCTCACGGTTGCTGGAGATTCATTCCTCAAACATTCACCATCAGATTCATTTTTCTGTGAGGAGCGGCGGAGCTCATTCAGCGGTGCTTATAAAAGTATTCACCCAAAATTACACAAATGTCAGCAAAGAATAAGATGACAAATCCTCCATCAGTGGAGGGGACCCGATACTTTGAGATTCATAGATTTCATAGGAAAGGTGTTTGAGCATCGTGCAGACACTTAGGTTACAATCTAATAAACTAGCTTTACATTTTAGCACTTGAATTACGTCAGCACTTCTATATGGGAGAAAGATACCTCGAGGGAGAGAGAGCACATGTGGGAGGGAGGGATATAGGGAGAAGGAGGGCAGAAGGGAGGATTGACTAGGGAGAGCATTTAGTCCACACACTCCTTCACTCAGTCACTCTCCTATAGTGACGTCCACCACTGCAAACATTTGCTGCCTGCCAGGTAAGGGGAACTTTCACCTTAACTTCTCCTCTAGCGTTTTTTTAGGCAAAGAGTATTATTTTATTGATTTATGATTTGATTTATGATTTACTTGATTTATTAGTTATTTTCATATATTGTTAAAAAATGTAATACATGTGCATCTGTGGTGTAACAGGTGTAACAGAGTTGAGATGCTTTTTTCCTTTCTGGATTCTTTACTTTAGATTGATTTCTTTTTTTTAAGTCAGCTCGCTATAATACTAAGAAAATTCAAACATTTCAGAGTTATTATTTGTTGTTTAAAATATGGTTCTCACCTTGAATTAAGCAGTAACAAGACACATACAATATAAGCTGCTTTTCTTTAGTATAATTTACTGAGGCCAGTCTGCAAAGTTTGTTTATTCGTTGTTGGTTTGTTCCTTTATAATTTTATCGTCACAGTAAACAAACGGATTTTGTGTATTTCGTGTTGAGTGTCGTTTTGTGGCATGCTGTGATTTAATGTTGCAGCATGTCTCCACCACTGCGTTTTCATTTGGCTGTGACACTTGTTAACCTCCAGTTAAAACCTGCCTCGGTTTCTGTCTGGTTAGTAAGCCTCAGGGGTGTTTATTCACGTGCATTGCAATACAAACGTGTGTTGGTGTATCTGTAATTATATGCCTATGTTTGACATGAGTGAATAGCAAGCCTTTTCATTTTATGCGTTTTGGCGTGCATTGCATGACACAATTGGTGTTGCACTAGTGAGTTTGATCAAATGTGGGACTACAAAACAACTCAAGTTTCATCTCTGACTGTGAGAAGATAAGCTGGCTGTATTCTGCCATTGAATACACTACCTGAACTATTTTGTCCAGAGGATGTCACCATTAGTCTGTTTAACAACCAGGCCTGGCAAGATCCCTTCTGGTTGGTTGTAAAGGGAATTACTCTTTATGCTCGGTAGTTTAAGTTTATGTATATATTTAAACTTAAGCTTAAACATATAAACTTAAACTACCAAGCAAGTGGTAACAGATGATTTTTTTATTACAGAGAAAATGAGTCTGTAACTTTAAACTGACAAGACTCCAGTGGTCAATTTCACACAAATGAGTAGGATAACGTGCAACATCGTCTATTTAAATAGAAGATAAACCCAAACTGAATCATGCCGTGTTTAAATTCGTACCTGCAGACCCCCTCCTCTCCGTCACGATGACCCGCACCCTTTGCTTGAGCTTCCCCCTCCTCCTCCTCCTCCTCCTGCTGTCCCTCTCCTGTCCCGCTGGTGCTGAACCTCAGAGGACCACGTCCTCTCAGCGCAGGACGGCCCGCGCACCAGCCACCAAGGTGCGTTTGGCGGGCAACTTTGCGCGAGAAATGTACGAAGGGCGCGTGGAGGTGCTGCACAACAACACCTGGGGGACCGTCTGCGACGATGAAGTGGACATCAAGATGGCCAACGTGGTGTGCCGAGAGCTGGGTTTCCAGAGTGGCGTAACGTGGGCACACAGCGCCAAGTATGGAGAAGGAGCAGGTGAGAGCTCTTCCTGTAGCAAATGGCAATTAAGCCAGTAGGGAGATATTTTACTGGAGGAAGGTCAGATGTCACCATTTTCCAGTCGGCCAAAGCCAAAACGATCTTGTGAGTGTAACACAAGCTATGACAGACCTTTGACATGGGAAACCACAGGTGTAAATAATGATGTTAGAGCTCTGCACTGTGCATGCTGGATCAGTGACAGTGCTTACTGACAAACTTGCTCACAACAGAGTCATCAATAATGTTATGGGTTACACCTGTGCTTTGCCTGTCTGCTCTGAAAAAAGCCTGTTGTATTATAATTATAATTGATTAGACTTAAGATGGCTTACACTCTGAAGGGATTCCATATTAAACCAGTTTATCGTAACCTGTCTCCTGCATACCTTCAATGCTACAGTGTGTTTCCCCCACAACACAGTAAATATAAGGCTACGTGAAAGGACCACCAATTAAGACATCCAAAATAACTAACATCATAAAGTGACAAAGATAACTTGTTGTGGGATTGGAGTGTACATCTCGTTAAGGTCGCCTGGCAGGCTGGCGGAGCAAATATATGGGCCAAAAGGGGCATTTGTTTTAGAATAATGACAGCATTTGCTTGCCAGAGTTGTGCAACACTTGCTGTGGTTTATGGACATTCTTTACTGCTGCTTTTAAATCCAAATTAAAGAGAAGGTTGAGTGGATTCAAGGAGCAGGATCTACAGCACCCTGCCTTGTAAAATGCTGTGTATCTACTGCTAAACACGCCGCTAAGGTGCAACCTTAAATCAGCGTGCCAGTAAAAGTCAAGTGTTAGGTGTTCAGGAACTGATTCCAGACCTTGTGTAGATGCAATGCCCAGTCTGTCTATTGAACAATCAATGAAAGTCACACTGACTAAAGTCATAATTGTGTATCCTCTCACAAGGCCCAATATGGATGGATAATGTACGCTGTGACGGCTCAGAGAATTCCTTGAAGGACTGCAAACACAACGGTTGGGGGGTGAATGACTGTAAACACTCGGAGGACTTGGGGGTGGTGTGCACCCCGGAGCGCAGGCTGAATCAGGTAGCCGGTAGAGGCCACGCCCCCACGGCTGCCAGGCCCCATGGCAGCCCTGCTGCTCAGTGGCAGGGCCCTGTGGCTACCCGCAGGCATCCAGGATATGGATATCATGGAAATGGACATCAAAGTGAGGTCCCCAGGTTCCAAAGACACCACCAGGTACAGCAGTTTAATTCTAATACATTTCTATGTTACTCTCAGAAAGGCATGTAACAATAATGTGACGTGCATCTTCCCAAAGGGTCACAGTAAGGTGCAAATCGAGGAGGTTCGTCTCCGTCCCATCCTCATGGCTACCAAGCGGAAGAGCCTAATCGCAGAGGGTGTGGTGGAAGTGAAGCATGCTGGGAGATGGAGGCAGGTTTGTGACCTGGGTTGGAGTCTCAACAGCAGCCGAGTTGTGTGTGGGATGCTTGGCTTTCCAGAGGCCACTCAGCACAATTCCAAAACATACAAGTGAGTATGATTTTATTTCCTGTCAGCTGCATTGAGAGCAACACATTTCATCTCTATGAAATCCGGTTATTAAATTACACTACTGACTGTAGTTCAGAAGGGCAACATGCTTGCCATTCATCCCATTGTTAGGAGGACAAAAACTCATCCTGAAGAATAAAAAAACACTGTGGCATTCCATTTAGAGGCACTTTGAGTAAATACCTTTTGTTGGGCTTATCTTCCTCTCCCAGCCACTTCTGCCCTGTGTCCCCCTTCACTCCCACCTGCCTTCCTCAGCCCCAGGAGGATGATAAAGGAATCCCTGTCCCCTCTCCACCTCTCTCTATCTCTCTCTATCTCTCTCTCTCTCTGCTCCTCTCATTGTCTCTCTCCCTCACTATCTCTGATGCTATCTTCAGCTTGCAGGTCTGAGACAAACAGTCCCACTTTAACTTTTAGATTCCCACGCTGAGGTGTACTATCACAGCTGATTGTGCTTTAACTGTCCCATCGATAGCATGTGTGGGACGGAGGGGGCTATTGGAAAGTGGGATGAGGATCTTTGTGAAGCGACTCATCTTATTGGCAGGGCAGCCTCTGCAGGATTGAGTCAGCCACACATCTTTTCACTTTTACATCCCTCTTTGACAGTGTGTGTGACATAGCTTCCAATGTGTGTGTGTGTGTTCTTTTTTTTTTTAAATAGTGATGCTAATATAATACTTAAGTTCTGGTACCAATACCACAACAATACTTATTTCAATATGAACATATCAATGTGTTCATTGTGTATTTAACAACACAAACATCAGTGTTTAATTTGGCCTTATGATAGGAAAAGGACAACTTTCCTAAATAAAGCACACGCTTGAAAGAGGAAAAAAATTAAAAAAATGAAACAACAATGACCAGGAATTTAATCCCAGGTTTTGGGACATTTGGCACATTTGGATACTCAATGCTACAGACACATCGGTCGCCACTTCAATACACTAATTTGCTTTGTCAAGATTTAAATGAGAAGTACAATTATTAGTCTGTAAAAAAAAAAAGCACCATTTTACAGAAGGTTTTGGTCGACAAACGTTTTCCGTCTTCATGCGAAGCGAAGCTAATCGCCTGCTGGGTCCTGCTACGTATTTGACTGAAAGATGGGAGAGTGCTTTCAATCTTCTCTAACTCTTAACAAGTGAATGATTTTCCCAAAATGTCAAACAATTCCTTCTTTAAAGTGTCGTGGCTTAATTTCCCAGCCTCAGCATGGATACGTGCGTTCTCTCATGGAAACACTTCTCAATGAGACATGTACTTAAATGCATTGTATTCAGGTGCCTCCTACTATATTTCCTCTCTTCCTGCTGAAAAAAAGGAAATGTTCTGCTCTTCGACCACAGGACCACACATTAGCAGATAATTACTCCGTTGCTATTATTAGAATGAATAGTGTCTGGCCATTTGCTCTCCTCAGAGGAAGGGGGACCCAGTTGGATCTGGTTCCTGGAACGCTGCCGCCGAGGTGATTCACAGTTAAACTAATGCTTCCCACTCTTGGACGGAGTTGTTCTGACTCAACAGGCGACAGACCGCAACATCTGCTCGGTTCTGTAGGTGCTAGATTCCTCTTTCTACGGTAAAGCTGTAGCTGTTGAGGGGGTAACATTGTTTTATAGGCTTTTTTAACGTTTTACTGACTCTACAAACATCCCTTTTGGAATCACTGAAAGGATTTCTGCATTGCCCTTGAATTTAGCCATCTCCGCTGAACTCTGTTATTGGGAACACAGTGACGCTATAACTGGATTATATTGTTGGAGGAGGGCATCATCAGGAATCATATCTACCGTAATAAAAGATCCTCAGGATGAGCTGTGGTGAAAGAACCTGGCCTGACTCTGTACAGGATCATTTATTGGAGCATAGCTTCCCCGCATTGCGGGTGCGATGCTTTTTATGCCTCTTCACCACTTAATGCAAATTATAGGAGATGAGAATTACAAGTAATAGTTAAGTGAGGAAGTAGATGAGTGTATTTGTATGGATGTCACATAGGAGATTTGGCTGCTCACCAAAAAGGGAGATATGACAGAGGAGGACAGGGCTGCTGTAGCTTGAAGGACTTGGCCTGAAGCCTGCAGGGAATCTGCTCGGTGTTGTTTTTAAACCTCCTCCTAAGGTCAAGGAAAAGCAACTTAAACAATAGCACTCCTTGGGCTCTTTTAGTCTCTAACCGAAGCCACAACAAAGTGCCTATCCAACATATCTGCTTCTAAATGTACTGTGAGAAGTTTGGACGGGCGTATGCCATTATGAGGATTTTTCATTGTGCGTGTAAATTATAAGGCTCTGGCATGGAAGCGGTTGTGACTTGATACACCTCGGTCGGCCTGTCCTGGGTATGACCCGGTGTTTTGCTGCAGCCTCAGGCGCTGTGCTGGTTGGAACCACGATGATGTGTTTCCAAATGTGTAACTGTTTTCTATCTCCACAGATGCATAATTGTTGTCCCTCAAGCTGTACACATGCCTCAACATCTTAGCTGCCAGAAAAAAGTGCTTTTAGTGATAACTTAAATTATCTTTCAGTATTTGTGTTTCAGGATGAAACCGTATCTTTGTTATTTTATCGGGATGTTTATGTACAACTTGTTACAACCAGAAGAATAGTTGAAATACAGGTAAAGCTGTTTTAGCCTTTACTTATGGGTAATTGTAAGGATTGCCCTCTGACTGAAATTGCCACTGTAATTATAATGACTGTACAAAATGTGAGCAGAGTTAAAGAGAAACGATTGGGTGCAAGACAGTATGATGTTCAGTCTTCATGTAACATAGTCCACTTATACCGTTGCCAGAAAAGCTTAGGATTGTATTGCATGGATTGACCAAATTTAGCCGGTGACACGCCCCCCTGTTTCTCCACCTTACTCTAAGTCTCCAAGTCCATTCTTAGAAATCCCGGACCATGCCATGTCTCTCGCCTCCCCGTGTCTTTTGGATGAGACTCTGAAGATGCTGTAATTACAGGTTGGTCAGGACCAGGCTCTCATGGGTTTCTGCTGAGAGTGAAAAAAAAAATACACCGCCAATTATAGCTGTGTGTGTGTGTGTGTGTGTGTGTGTGTGTGTGAGAGAGTAAGACATAGTTGACGAAGGAGGAGGAAGAGAGTACCAAGAGAAAGAAGAGATGGAGAGAAAGCACAGGAGCAGCAGTCACACGAGCCAGATTTCCGCTTGCTCGTGTGAAATATGTCCAATTACAGCTGCAGTTTGCAGCGCAGGCCGCTGTGTCAGCAGCTGTCTGTCTTCTTCTGTCACCGTAGTGATTTGGGGACTTAACCGGCATTTTATTTTTAATTATGTTTCAGCTGAAATGTTCTTGAGGGTATCATTTTCAGGCTTTTGAGTGACATTCTGAGTGACCGAGTCTGGCTTTCCTGTCTGATGTTTGTGTGATCTTCCTCAATGACCTTCTCTCTAATTTATTTCATCATCTTTTAATTTCTGATTGCGTGCCGGTGGCTATTTCTGTGATCTGGAACAGACTGAAAACCGGCTTTCAAAACTGAGTTGAAGCGAATACGTAGCTCTCAGCTTACTCTGGTCTGCATGGGAATATTTAGCAGCTATTTGAGATGTGAGATCCAATTCAAATATACTTCAAGTAGGCAGAATTAATCTTCTAAAATATTTCTTATTAACAACAGTGATCTCTGTACAAGAGAAATATGTGTCATCTTTTTTTCATTTATTTTTCATTTTTCTTTAGGGCCACTGCAAAAAGTATTTTCTGGTTTGTTAATACCTAACGAGATGAATAAGGATCCTGTAAACCACAGTGTAAAGGTCATATATTGTTATTTTTAATAGTATAGTGTATATGAGTCAATGTTTTCAGTTTACACCAATTTTCTCAGCTATAAATAAGCTACATTTGATGTTCTCTAAAGGAGAACATCAAACGAAACGTAAGTATTATAATCTGGTATAATGTTCCCAGGCACCTAAAAGTTGACGTGTTTTCTTATGTATGTAGATACTATTATAGCTAAAAAAAAGAATGGCTTCATGTTTGTAATGCCAACACCATTATTTAAATCTGATTTGCACCCTGTTGTATAGATTATAGATTTTTCTTCAAGCATTTTTAAATAAATAATAGATTTTCGCAGATTTGATCTTTTACAATACAACCAGAAGCAGTGTGAGGGCGATGCAACCCACACAGTGGTGCAATGCTTGTCTTTTAACAGGCGGGTGGGACTCCCTATCATTAGCCTCTGTTCTCTTGGCTCCACAACAAGTGCTAGAAACACTGTTTGCATTCTTCAACAGGCCGATGAATGCTCTGGAGGTGGAACACAAACTAATACAGAGGCTGCCAGAGCATTGCATCATCATACAGCATGTAGAGAAACGCCGGTACTGTTACAGTTACATGTATTTATGTATAATTAGTTCATAACTAAGAGAAAGATGTGATTTTTAAAAAAAGGTGACATTTAAGCATATTTATCTCCCTTGAATGAAGTTCAACATTAGTAAACAGTGCTTCAGTCTAATAAAAGACCTGGAAGCTGAAGATCATTTATATAGTGTGTTGGTTTCTGAAGGGGGAAACTGGTTAGCTGATTGGTCTGTGGTGAGGTCACAAACAAGTCACAGACATGTTTGCCTCATGGGAAACTGTGTGTGCATGCTCCTCTCGGTCTATCCCTGAAAGCATGTTACTGCAGAGCCACATGGTAGACATTTAAGATATTTGTCTTTAATTCTAGACACTGTGAAGAATAAGTGTGACACTCTATACGTGTCAGCAGGTCTTGTGAGCAGCATTTCTACCTCCAATGAGCCTGAAAACGACCCGAAGAGCATTTGAATGGTGTTGTTCCAAAATAGCATCACTTGCAAAACATCTCTATTTGCTAAATGATTGCTGACATGAAACATTTTAAAGTTTTTTGCCTGACCAAATACTAATATTTTTGATAAGAGGTCTCTTCGACAGCATCAGCAAACAGGTTGTTATGTGCTTTTGGAAAGTGTTCAGTCAGCAGTGCATGACTCCACACAATCATCTACATAACATCATGTGAAAGACAATGCAGCTCTTGATTCCAACATCCTCAGTTTTTTTTAAAGTTTTTTTTTATTTAGCTTTACGGGAATTTCTAGAGTTCATGTCAGAAAATCAAATATTTATCTACCCATGCTTTCATACAAATATTCTTAGACATGTTTGTTTCCTTAAAGGGCAATGCCACTAAAATCAGCATGGGAGTATTTTTAATAACTTTTTTTCTTACTTGAAAATGAAAACCATTTAAGCCTCCCACACCTGTGATGCCATGTTGATATGCAGCTCTACAGAGAAGATGTGCTGGCTTCGCTGTAAACAGCATTTTAATGGAAACCTCACCAGCTCATTTTGATGAATGCCGGTTGTACTTCTTTGGAGCCCAGTACACATTATAGGCCAGATATTCTGGACAATGGTTAGACAATATGGCGGCTGTGGCTCAGGAGGTAGAGCTGATCATTTATTTGGTTGAAGACAGCTCTAAATGTCAGTCTCTACCTAATGCATTATGAGCTTACACATATGTAATTGGTGTCTGTGATGTATCAATATTGGGCCGATAATGGTCCCTTTAAAATTTCAGTCGGGCCGTGCCATGTGTGTTTCATGTGTGGTGTTTTGGGGTAATTGATGTGAATGTCTGTGATGCTGCCTGCACTTTGCAGTGGTTTGAGGATGTACTGGCGTGGTCTGTGTGGCATGTCTGCTCTGCGTGTCTGCCAAGAGAACAGAAGGCTTTTCTCTCCACCGCTCTTCCAAGTCAGCCAGCCACTTGGTGCATAAATCTCTATTTGGTTCTGGCATTTCTCGGACGTGCAACATGCTGCCAGAGTTTTTGTTTGTATATCGTGCTTGGTCAAACCCTGTTTGTTTTAACAGAAATGTTGGGCATTACTGATGTTGAAGGTCAAGATTTTTTGGACTGCATGTGCCTTTGGAGGTAGCGACATAGTTCAAAATATCTTTTTTTAATTTGCGTATCTTTTTTTAGTTCTTACATCCTGTAGTTAGTACAAATCTCTGTAATATTGCAACATGGAATGCTGAAGTTATTTAATTCAAACGGTCTAGGCTAGTTTAAAAGGCAAGTTTTATTTTATGCAATTTTGGGTAATTTAGATAAAACCAGCAGCACATTCCTGTTGAGTATGTTGGTGACAGGAAGTACTGTTGCCACATATGCTACACCTACTCTCAACTTAAATACAGTAAACAGCAAGCAGCCCACATTCCTGATGGAAGTGTATGATACTGAACCTATAAAGCGACAAAGGGAGACAGGAAGTGAAGTTGCTGAAAGAGAACAAGACCATTGCATTATTCCTGGAACTACCAGTCATCTACATCAATATATCTAACTTTACACTCACCACGAAGCTGCATGCTCATTCTGGTTTTATATACACAAATCTATAAGGAGCTGTATGATTCATCATTTTGATAAGGCCTGTGTCTGAGCTGTAACTATTTTAAGTCATCACCAAGTGCCCCAGTAAGAAGACTCTTCTAGTAATAGGCAAGTTGGTGTGTGTGTGTGTTTGTGCCGCTACTCGTTCCCTCCTGTGTGGCCAGGTTACATGTAAAACAAACAGCAGATGCTACAGTATATCCTACAGCCACTACCACTTTGCTCAAGAAAAGAGTGACCCAGGTCACCTCACAGGGTGATACGTGTGCGTGTGTGTTAGCAAATATACAGAACTAACATCTGTTCTTTGGTTCTTTTACAGGAAAATATGGGATACCAAGGTTGCAGATCCTTCAACAAGGTAATAAAAAACCTTGTGTTTCTGAACTATATTTGACATAATTTTTTTAATCTGTGAGATACTGTCCGACCTCACGAGTTTAACTTTATTTAAAGCCCCCAAAAACCTAGATTTCTCACAATATATGATGAAGTCCTACATGAACACAACATTGTGTGCACTAATCAGATTTGAATTCAAATGTGATTACAATGTTGGTTGTTGCTATGTTGCTAGCATGATCAAACAAATCTTATCAAACCAAACCCACAAAGTTTTGATGAAGCAGTTTCGCCTTTAGTAGTTTTTTTTTTATGTTAAACTCTTAATTAAACATTATTTAGGATGTTTTTCTCTGAACTTTCACTTTGTAATTTATGAACATTAAATGTTATTGAGAATTACAAAATATTTAAAACCAAGTTGTCAGGGGCTTTAAGAATAAATGAGCACACACTTTCTCTTCTTTCTAGATTGAGCATCATGTCAAAGAAGAAGGGATTCTGGGTAGAAAAGGTTCACTGCATGGGAAATGAGAACAGCCTGTCGGAGTGCCTCGCTCAGCTGTCCATCCCCCGTAGTCCCAGTCCCTGTAAGAACGGGAGACATGCAGTGGTGAAGTGTGTGCCAGGACCCCAGTTTGCTCGCATCTCCTCAGGAAGACCCCAGGCCCCCTATCCAGTTGTGGTAAGATGAATACAGTCACGCCTCCGCTGGCACACACACAGTGTTGATGCACTTCACATCAGGATAAGATGAGTTATATTCCCTTTGCTGCCATGTACAGCCCGTGCGTCTGAAGGCTGGCCCCAGGCTGGGCGAGGGTCGCGTGGAGGTGCTCCGAGAAGGAAAGTGGGGGACCGTCGTGGACCACATGTGGGACAGACCTGCAGCTAGTGTGGTGTGCAGAGAACTGGGCTTTGGCTCTGCAAAGGATGCCCTGCATGGAGCCTTTATGGGTCAAGGTGAGAGAGAGGCTCTGTTGCTCAGAGCAAAGGCTTTCACATTAAACAGACGGGAAATTCTGGAAAATTCCACATTTAATCTAGGTGTTTTGAGTCTGCAATTTAGATGTTTGAATGTGTTTATTGTGCGTCATGACATTCCAGAGAAGAGAGGGAGATTTTTTCAGTCTTTTGCTTATCTAAGACGCCGCACCCGTCTGCACCCACTGATCAGATAATGCATGGGCATGTGTGTTTGTCTGCCTGTGTGAGTGTGTGAGTGTGTGTGTATGTGTGTATATGTTACCTTGTGAAGCTGCAAATGTGTTGATTGCAGTATCTCCAGCTGTGATTAAATGAGTCCTGTGCCAGGGCTACCAGCTGCCCAAACACCAAGCACGCACGCACACACACGCACACAGACACACACACACACACACACACACACACACACACACACACACACACACACACACACACACACACACACATTGGCATTTGGTTACTACAGCCACAGACATATTATTGCTAGCTTCAAGCCATCTTTTTATGCACTCACTGAGTTCTGTGGTCGTTTTCCTTCGATTTCAATTTTTGCGGATTTGGTGATGCACAGACTGAAGTCACTATCCAGCTGCGCCAGTGGTGTCCCCACCCTTATGAGATGTGAGAACAGCTTCCCCATGCCTCAGGCTTGGGCGTTGTCTCTAATCATGCTGATTGAGATGAAATGTGTTCAGTTGATCGTAGGGTATTTCTGTATGTGTTGGATTAGTCCCTTTTACCTTTCAACCTCTTAAATTGAATTTCTGTAGATGATGTTAGTTATGCTACCTTTCTTTTTGATGAGTCTAACAAGACTAAAATGTGGTTTATTTGGCTCCTCTTAGGATATTTATATTGCATCAGGCTTCACACCGCTTGCCGTCTGGTTTCAATCACCCCTGTTAGTCGTTGGGCCACAATTCAGGTTCCTCATGTCTCCAGCAGTCTGAGGCAGAGAGGTGTTTAATTGTCAGAAGGGGCCAAAAAGCTTTTCATTTTAGACCTAAAAAAGCTTTTCACTGATCTAATCATGAAGCTACATTTGTGTATGTGCAAAACCCGGCAAGACGTGTATAGCACATACACCAGACGTTATAACAAGACAGGGCTGTGGTTTGACAAAAGACAGGTTTACTCCCTACTTTTAACCTCATCCTGTTCATGTTTCCTGAGTAAGTGATGCACTCACTCACACCCTATTTCAGTCTGTGAACAACGGATATTTGTACTTTCATGATCTTGAATTTGTCTATGCCATTCTGTTTGGTGCTTTGGTGCCACGGTGCACAGGTGGGAGGAAAAGCACATAGAGGTGGGCAAAACAAGTTGCTGGTTTTTTGCTGAAAAATTACTTGAACCAATAGATAGTATTTAAATCAGCATGGATAAATTACGTTAATATGGATAAAACAGGAACATCACAAACCATCGGCATGTATCTTTTTATTGAAAGAGTAATGAATAGTTCTTTGAACTATATGAAAAGCTGCTCTTTCAGTTTATTAAATCCCTGCAGCCATCTGAAGACAGATATGTTCATAAATCTGCAACATCCAGTTCGAGAAGTGCTGTGCCGGAGTGCAGTGTCAACAACGACCACTTTGTTCACCTCGATTAGATTACAGGCAAACGACAACAGAATAAACACACACACACCTCTACACACATCAGACTGGTCGGCTATATCGTGGTATGATTACGGGGGTTCATTAATCCTGCACGTCACAACCTCCTCTCAGAAATGTTACAGTGTGAATACAGTCGAATCGTGTCGGATCGACGCAATCTTATAAACCGCTTCACCAAACGTTGTTGTATTATTTGCTTATGTCATTATTGTACTAATGAGGTGTTTTAAAAAAAAACCACACAGCCTGCCCCTGGCTGCAGATTAATGGTGCTGTATGTCCACATTGTGGCTGTGATATGCAAAGCTGTTTCACAGGGATGAGACCAGTGATATGAATGTATTTAAGAATCACCGCACCCTCTGATCTATATTCACCCTCACCCAGCCCATTTGCACTGTTTACTGTGCACATGCAAAAACCAAAATAGCAGGTGAGCTCGGAGATGGCCACACAGTCCTTGCGCCCATGACGTTGCGTTTCTTGTTGTGCTTGCGCAATAAAAGGGCCCATAAACAACTTCACATACATATATGTACATGCTCTCACACACACACACACACACACACACACACACACACACACACACACACACACACACACACAGCACTCTCCCTTTCCATCCGTCTCTGTCTCACACTTACATATACACTGCTATTGCAGGATGATTGGACTTCAAAGGCCTCTCAGCTTCCTTTCTATAACATGTAGCCTGTTAGACATTTTACTGACATATAATTTTCCATGCGCTCGAAGGCCACATAAACACAGGGCTATATGTCGTTGGAAAAGGTCTAAAATAGACTCTTTGATAGAACAAACCCTCACTGAGGAAGACTTCATGAAGGAATGAATTGTTTAAAATGTAGTTTTGTGCAATTTTTAATCTAAAAAATAATTAATTATAATGCATTCTTCACATCACACTGAATAACACTCAATTACAACTGCTTTCTGTCAGTGTGTGTTTCAGTCAGCATGGCAACGAGACCCCACAGAGGCTCGTTGGATTATTTATGATGACCAAATGTGATAGAGGTCCTGGTCGGTTGTTCGGCTGAAGAGGGAGGCTAACAGTCTGCCAGTCTGAGACTCTGGCTCCGAATGTGGTCTCACTTATCAGATTTGTGGAAACAGTTGCAGATATGTACTTGTACAGGTGGAATGCAGCCGCTCACAGGCACGGAGTATCCCCCCTCTGGGATACGTGAAGCAATCATGTTGTTATCCAGCTCCTGTTAACAGAGGAAAAGGAAACCTTATGTGATGCTGGTTGGCTTCTGCCATCTAAAAGCCCACAGGCAGGCGGATCTATTTACAAACTTACATGATTTTAGCTCTTGGCTAAGAAATAGATCTAACTGATGACAGAGAGTTTTTGTTAGGGGCAGAAAGAGACGTTCCATGGAAAGAAAAACTTCACACACAACATTAATGTGCCTAAAACGGAGGATAATTTCAGAGAGGAAAAGAACAGGGTTTCCCTTGTAACCACCAACCAACTATTTATACTATTCTCAACAAGAATGTGACCTATGTTACCCTGTTTCCATCCCCTTAAGTCAATTTTCTAATCTGTCCAAATGATCTGTGGCATCTGCCAATTTAAATTATATGGTAATTAAGCTCAATCTGTTTCTTGTAAATACTAAATTTAAGCTACCACATTTATTTTGTGCCTGAATGTTGCTATCAGAGCTGTATCTGTCTGTCAATCTTTCAAATTTTATGATTTTATTTAATTTGATTATTTGGGAAATTGATGTCAGGGAGAATTAAAGTGAAGATAATATTACTCCTATTGTCATGAAATGTACCCTCACCATCAATTATATTTAAGTTAAGTACATATATATATATATATACATATGTGTGTGTGTGTGTGTGTGTGTGTGTGTGTGTGTGTGTGTGCATGTGCATGGTTATATAAAGAGTGTGTGACCAGTTTCTCAGAATTTATTTCTGGTTTTCGTGGATTTCCCAAACTTAACTGCTCATTTTGAGGATCCTCCGCCTGGTTTGTCTTGATGCGTTAAACAGTGGGAGTTTGGATCTAGTTCGTAGCCTTTACTATCCAGATAGCGGTGGAAGTGGTTTGGATGTGTCTGCTTCATACGTATGGACCCCGCCATGGTGACCAGTATGGAAGCAGGCCTACAATCTAAAAACCAGATCGGGTTAGACTGCTCGATACCATTTCTGTCATCTTCCTTCTCGCCCTTCTTTCTGGGGTTTTCTCTCTTCCCTCTGGTTTTTGTGGTTTTGGTTGTGTTTATTTCAACGCTGCCGCGGTCCAAGTTTTCAGTTTGTGACTTTTGTTTTTTTTTAAAACATTGAAGCCATAGTTAGTTCTGTGTTTTAATTTACTGCAGTCATTATGGCAGCAACTGTTTGCTTTTTGTTGCCACCATCTTCTCTGGTGTTTAGAGATTATCTGGTTTTAAATGGCAAACGACTACTCGTGAAAGTTTTATTTTGTTGCCACAGATTTCGCCTTGGTTGCTCACCCAGGCTGGACTACACACCATTGCGTTGTTGTTGTGCCAGAGGCAACATAATGGTGGTAATGAGGTGTGACAGATCCCTAAAGTAGATGTTGGTGGTGATGCTGCTTGACTTGCAGGAGCATTGTGTCACAACAGATAGGAACTTTTCATTGTTGGTATGACGCTAAAATAGAGAAAGTCCATTCATGTGAAAGAAATACAGAGCCTTGCATGTGTGTGTGTGCTTCTTTGCGTGGTAAAGTCTGCTACGTTGGGTGATCTCAAACTGTGCACAATAAATATATCACTTATGACCATGCTCTTCCCTGTTTTATCTTTGTCAGCATGGTCTTTAAAACTACCTCTTCTCCTCCTCCCTCTTCAGGTACAGGACCTATCCATATGAACAGTGTCCAGTGTATGGGGTCAGAGCGCTCCATCCTAGACTGCTACTTCCAGGAAGTCCAACCGTGGACATTCAAACACAGCCAGGACGCCTCAGTGCGCTGTAACATTCCTAAAACCGGAATGGAGAACACGGTATGAAAACTAGTAATAATATATATATCAATATATCACAAGACATACACTCATCAGCTTTCCCCGATAAAGCATCACACGTTTAATCCTTAATGGATTTCCAGGTGCGACTTGTTGGCGGTAGAGTCCCATCAGAAGGCCATGTGGAGGTGCTGATGGATGTTGGGGGTCGTAAGCGTTGGGGCTCTGTCTGCAGTGAGAACTGGGGCATCAACGAGGCCATGGTGTTATGCAGACAGCTCGGCCTGGGCTTTGCTGCCAGTGCTCATCAGGTAACAACCTAAATGACCGACACCAAATTCATAACCGACAAGGTGGCAGCAAGCATGCCTTTTTGATCCCTGCAGTGCCACTCCTTAATCTCCTTTTGAATAACTTTGATCAAAGTCTGAAAATCAGTATTTAAATGGATGGACATGATGTCCTGAATGAACAAACAGTGTAATACTTCCAGTTCTAAACTAATTACTGTAATTTTGAAAATGTCGGACTAGAGTGTTCAGAGGTATCATTCCTCCAAAATGTGTCAAAATCCCATCAGCAGTGTCTGAGGTATTGATGAAACACAAATGAACACATGGAGGCCAATCCATAGTCACAGCCCCCATATTCACTGTGGTGGACAATGAGCTATGATACTGTTCATTGATAGAAAACCTGACAAGCTGTCTATGTCCCACGCCCTTCCTCTGACAGGAGACCTGGTACTGGCCCGGTGACCCAAATGCCGCTGATGTGATTCTCAGTGGAACTCACTGTGTGGGCACGGAGCTTTCTATCCAACAGTGTCGCCGCAACAACCATGTCCACTGTCCCCGAGGAGGTGGAACTAAGGCCGCTGGGGTCAGCTGTTCAGACAGTAAGTCGAGCCATCTTCCTGAAGCTCCCCCTATTCTCTTTCGGTTCTATAACTGGTTGAGTCCTAACATAACCCCTCGCATCTGACCTGCTTCAGCGGCACCTGACCTCGTTCTGGACGCCCAGCTGGTCCAGGAGACAGCCTACCTGGAGGACCGACCCCTCCACCTGCTGAGCTGTGCCAATGAGGAGAACTGTCTGTCCTCGTCTGCTGCCAGGATGAACTGGCCTTACGGCCACCGCCGCCTGCTGCGCTTCTCCTCCCGCATTATGAACTTGGGTCGCTCCGATTTCAGACCCAAAGCAACAAGAGAGAGCTGGACATGGCACCAGTGTCACAGGTAGAGCATCCCACAGGAGTGCATGTCGTTAGAGTGCTTAGGTTGTTGCAATGGAAATAACTGTTTCAGTACTTAGAGAGGGATGTTGTGGTTGCCCTTGTGGTATAAAATGTTTTTTTGGGGAAAACTGGTTTTGAGTCCTGGATACAGGTGAGCAGTGTTTATTTTTGAGGCTGTCAAAAATATAGTGACAAACACCTGTTCCTCGCACAAAATTGCTTTTACGTGCAGCATAGCTCCCTTCACGTTGAGTAATTTAAGTTATATTTAATATAATTGCATTCAATTGCTACCAGGAAAGAAAACAAGCTGAAGTGTGATCTCTGTGCCAGTGCACGCACACATGGTTAGACGGGGGGCTGCAGGTATATGCAACACGGGCATTAAAAACACAAGAGCCTTTGTCTGTCGACAGGCCTCAGCTGCATTTTGTCCGTTAGTTGTAAATAGAACAACATTTTGTCCTTAGATTTACTCTTAACGAATTCCACTCTACATCCCCTTGTTCCCCATAGTAAGTGTGTTTCTTGTCAGATGATGAGAGACATTTGAAGCCCTCAGTATTGGCTGTGTGACATTACGGGTGGCCTGAGACAGTGTTGTCATCTCTCCAGATTCATTAGCCGCCCTGCAGCATACGTCTGTGGAAATGACGGCTGAACCAATCCAGCCACCACAGACAGGTCTGTGTCATACAAAGGACAGGGTAGCCCATGCACAATCAGGTCCATTTCAGTTTGTTACGACAACACATCAGAGCTATAGATGTGTGTTTCAAAGCCCTCTATTCACGCAGGACGAATAAACAGCTCAACGAAGCTGGGGCTAAAACAAGCTTCTGTGAGAGGTTTCACGGTGACACCCACGCTCATGTTCAAGCAGTGAGGTCACTAGGATACCAGCCATAGGGAGCCAGTGTTTAGTTAGCGTAAATGCACACACTCATAGACGTGCAGACACACACGCACACACACACGTACACACACTCTCACCTGGACTTTCCCCTCTGTCATCCCAGGCACTACCACAGTATCGAGGTGTTCACACATTACGACCTGCTGACTCTCAATGGAACGAGGGTTGCAGAGGGACACAAGGCCAGTTTCTGTCTCGAGGACACGTATTGCCCTGACGGTAATATTCACCACTATTCATGAGTCCCAGTGAAATACTCTCCCATTAGTGACAGGAAATTAATAGCAATATTTCAGCTACTGCTATTTAGATTTGTACTTTGTGGTTAATGTTTTATAACACTGCTGTTGTTGTTTGTTCACTCTCCATTTACTTGTTATATCATGGGTGAAATAGCGCATTTGAAAAAAACTGAGTTCATATGTAGTCTGATGCAATTCACAAAGCTAAAGGCTCTTAGAAATAACAGGGAGTGCTGGGCATCAAATGAGCTTTGATGTTGTGATTGATAATGCTATTGGTGTGTGTATCTGTGTGTGTGTGTATTAGGACAACAGAAGCGGTTCTCCTGCTATAATATGGGTGATCAGGGTATCTCTGTGGGATGCTGGGACACGTATCGCCACGATATCGACTGCCAGTGGGTCGACGTGACGGATGTACGGCCAGGAGACTACATCTTCCAGGTCACAAGTCATTTTATGTTTCTCTCCTCTCCTTTTTTTTGCCGTTTGGGTACATTTCAAGATTATTTTTTTTCATGTCACGTAAATCAAGTACCATTAACATTTAAAGTAATAGTTTGACATTTTCTGAAACGTGCTTATTTGGTTCTCTTGCAAAGAGTCAGATGAGTATATGAGAATGAGTAAATATGTTCTTCTCTTTGGACAGAGCCAGGCTCGCTGTTTCCTCTTGTTTCCAGTCTAGTGTTCACCTATACTAGCTCAGGGTTCTCTGACCACAGGGTTCTATGCTCTGACTTCAAGGTTCTATGTTCTGATCTCAGGGTTCAATGCTCTGACCTCAGGGTTCTATTCTCTGACCTCAGGATTCTCTGATCGCAGGGTTCTCTGACCTCAGAGTTCTATGCTCTGACCTCAGGGTTCTATGCTCTGACCTCAGGATTCTCTGATTCTGATTCTGATGCTCTGACCTCAGGGTTCTCTAATCTCAGGGTTCTATACTCTGACCTCAGGATTCTCTGACCTCAGGGTGCTTTGCTCTGATCTCAGGGTTCTACGCTCTGACCTCAGGATTCTCTGACCTCAGGATTCTCTGACCTCAGAGTTCTATGCTCTGACCTCAGGGTTCTATGCTCTGATCTCAGGGTTCTATTCTCTGATCGCAGGGTTCTCTGACCTCAGAGTTCTATGCTCTGACCTCAGGGTTCTATGCTCTGACCTCAGGATTCTCTGATTCTGATTCTGATGCTCTGACCTCAGGATTCTCTGACCTCAGAGTTCTATGCTCTGACCTCAGACGTTCTATGCTGTGATCTCAGGGTTCTATGCTCTGATCTCAGGGTTCTCTGACCTCAGAGTTCTATGCTCTGACGTCAGGGTTCTATGCTCTGACCTCAGGGTTATAATGTACTGATTGGACTGTAATCCCGTCCAATCAGTACATTTGTGATGAAAGCTTACAGCCTTAGCTTTAAGCCCAAAGATGTAGGTAATGAGAAAAAGGTTCACAGGATCTTAAGGTGGACTTCCGCCTATTTCAGTAAAACCTCTCGACCTCCATCATCACAGTCATCACCTCAACCATGCCTCTGCTTGTCATTACTTTGACGCAGGTCATTCAGTCCAGTCATTGTGGCTGCGAGACTAAAACACATCAAGGACTCCATTTCCCATTATCCTCCATTTCCAGTTCAGACTACTGATCCCACCGTGTACGCAGCAGTTCTCAGATCTCATGCTGCCAATTACCTCCCAGCTGTGGCAGATTGGTTACAGTGTAACTGGCTGTCTGATAATTACTGCTGTCACCCTGTTTGTCTGAGAGGTCACCCTCAGTCTTTGTAATTACACTTCAATACTCTCTATTGAACATGGGTTTATTTAATTAACTCGTAACGGACAGGAAACACATACATAGCCGTAAATGTATGTGCTGACTAGATGTATTTTAAGCTTGTTGAGCGGGGTGTAATTATAAAGTCGTACATTGCTGCAGCACAATGTTGAGCTGGAGGAAAGAAGGAATGAATGATAGAGAACAGAATGGGAGAACAAAATTGGAAGAACTACTGAAGGTGAAAAGGTCAGGGTCATTGAGGAGAAAAAGCACGAATGGTACAAAACCAAATTCAACTGAGAAGAACAAGAGTGGAAAAAAAAGGAGAACCACAAAGAAAGCCTAACAGAGAGTTAGTTATTCAACAAGGCTGCAAAATCTGAAAAATACAAACATCCTTTGCAACAGCTCTCCTCTCTACTGGGTTCTTTCATTTATCTCGTAAAGTGCAGATGATGCCCGACTTATCTGATCCTGAGCTTTACAGAAGGATTCAGGAGACCTACCCTTGAACCACCCACTGCTAATGAAACACACCAATTACCCAAATTAACTATTGCCTAGCTCCCTTTCGTCAAAGAGCAGCTAGTCCCCCCTTCCATTAGCAACGGCTAATTTGCCACCAAAGAATTCCTCCTGCCCTGTTTTTATTTTTATTGCCACTTTCTCACTGAGCAACACATTCTACCACTGAACCGTTCCTCTTCTAGACTCCGGTCCAACACTGTAATTTACCTTGAAAAATTAAGAGACAGCTTTTGTGCATTCACTATGTTTTTTTTTAGTTTTCTGCCTTTTTTAGTGTAGTTTGCCTTCGCTCTCCCTGTAGCTGTTTGTAACATGTACTTAAAGTGGGTGCAGCAGTTTACAGAGCAGCTATTAGAGTAAATGGCTCCTCAGTATTATCACCAGACCAGATTAACAGAATGGTCGTATCAGCAGTTTATGGAGTTGCTCTGCAAATGACAGACTATTAGTATGGTGTATGGCAGCACTCACAGTATTTCAGACATATAAACATGCTTATGCATAACAACTCTATTGCAACAGACTTCAATTTCAGTCCAATTCAGTCCTTAGTATTGCATACCTATGTTGCTGTGAGGAGCAACCACATTCCATGACTGTAGCTGTACAGTTGCATAACCTCGTATGCAGCCAGTTATCGTGTTTTTATGTGGGAAGAAGTGTCTTTGTTACATGTTTTCATACAAGTATATAACGTATTTTAAGATGAGCTTTCCTGACAGAACTAGCAGTAGGTTTTATGTTTCGCGTGGTAAAAAGCAAGTGTTTTACCGCCACATGTTATTCAGTCCATATGCTTAGCTGTAGGCTACCAAGTGAACATCATTCAGGGTATTTATCTTTTCAAATAGAAATACTGTATGGAAAAGTCATCCAGTTTTTTATAGATGAGAAAGGGATTGACTATAAAAACAATACCAGCCACCAGTGCTGTTTAATAAGAGGCCCTCCAACAATTTTACATCCAACTGCTCTTTATTTCAAATGGCTTTCTTGTGTGCAGTGAGGGGAGACTTAGTCCTTTTTGGACCACGTGCTTGCTGGAGATATAGTATTAGATGAGAGCGAGGACAACAAAGTGATACATTCCCCTCCTTTCTTCACTCATGTGTGTTTGATTAAGTATGCAGCTGCAAGTCATGAGGTCAGAAACATTGTGACGTTGAATCGTTGGCATCCTGTCGTCTTGCAGGTGGAAGTCAACCCCGCGATGGACATGGCTGAGTCTGACTTTATGAACAATGTCATGAGATGTCGGTGCAAATACGATGGCCACAGAGCTTACATGTATGGATGTCATGCAGGTGAGGACAGAAAAGCCTTTTCCTCTTCCTCACTTGGTCTTAACTTTTCCCCTCCTCTGTCCACTGATTGTTATGTTCTTTTTTTCCATTACAGGTGATGCATACAGTGCAGAGATTGAGGACCTGTTTGAGCACCAGAGGCAAATCACCAACAACTTTGTGTAGCCCACCCGAGGGCCCAGTGCAAAGGCCTTCCAATGGGGCCCAGAGACTACTCAGGGTAGGCTGAGGTCGATGGCCCCGGGCCCTTGGGACCATAGAACCCACGATAACCGATGACATACAAAATGGCGCCTGATCATCTCCTCTGCAGATGTGGATAAAATATTCATAAGCGCATCATATCACAGCAGCGACCATTGTAGAGACTCCATTGACAACAAGAGTGGAACAGTTGCCAGATGCCTCAACATGTTTTTTATTCTTGTTGTTGACGATTTTGGATATTGTTTCATACTATACAGATCTTTGTGAATGTGGACGACTAGTAAATTAAGTTAGTTATTCAAAATGTTTACGCATGAACGACCTTAATGTCGCTATAACTAATCTGTCACAAATACAACGGGGAAGACGGTGCTGTTGGGAAATCATTCCCAATGGAGAAGGTAAGAAAATCTAAGAAAAACATTTATAATATGAGTTGGCTTAATTTCAGTTGTATACTGCTGATTCAATGCACAAAAGTACTATAATTTAATAATAATAATTTAACTTCAATATTGGTGCTCTTTAACAATAGTGTATGTTGTTATATTAACCTCACTACATTTCAGGTGAACAGTGTTGTACAAAGCATTGAGGTAGTTTTATTTCACAGTTAATTAGGTATTTTATCGTTGCTTTGGTTTTAACAAAACCATTGTTTTATGAAAGTGTAGTTATGCTACAATGTTTTGCTTCTCATCTAGATTAGAACAGATCAAATTATAGTTTTGTACGGAGCACTTTATCTTTTAAACATCAGTATTCTAGTTTTGCCGCTAATACTCTTACTATACCCCCATACTAATTAAAAAAATAAAATAAAAAAGTGTATATATATATATATATATATATTCTTTTTTATTTTTAATTAGTCACCAAATTGAATTCTTAGGGTGTTTATCTCAAAACTCTTTATCATGTTTTACATTTCAGAAAGTGATACAGGTTTTCTATTTTCATATTCAATGTACTATTTATGCTGCAGCTTTATTTATTCATATTTTCACACATACACAGCATGCTCAGTAAAGGGTTTGTCAGCCTGCGCTTAATTAACAATACTGAATATGTTTTGTTTTTTCTGACGTTACTAACCAGAGAGGGAAAATGATTTCATACAGAACATAGTATTACAACGTTCCCATGAATCATATGAATAATTGTTGATTTCTTTTAGTTATTAAAACAACTGTAGCTGTACAGTTTTTCTCTTCCAGACTCTCTGATGGGAGTTAAAAACGCCTGATAAAACCACAGTATTGTGGCCGGCAGGCGGGCTGGGTTTTAAGAACATATAAAAAACCTTTTAATTACGTCTGTTTGGGTTAGACATAAGATTATGGTTAAGGTTCGGGCTATAGCATGTGCTTCATGAAGAAACACTATGGAATTGTTACTTAAGGAATCAAAGAAAGAGCGAGAATCTGGATTTCCATCTTTACACAAACTAAAAGAAATATTCTGAGAGATCTAGTGAGGACGGTGATTGAAAGAAAGATTGAGAAAGTTAAACAGAAGGAGACACAGGGATGAAGTTTGGAGAAAGAATTTTGCAGACACAGTTTTTACTAGCAGAGCTGCCTTTATGTAGGCAGCCGTATAGAGACCACAAGTCGACATTTTCAGCTCCCCAACGGGAACAACATGTTTGTCTGGGAGAAAAAAATAAACTCCTAAATTCAAGCTTCAACACAGTAAACAGGGCCCTTATTTTTATACTGCATCCCTGCGCACTGTCTTTGCTAACGTGTTAGCTCCTTACCAAACAATGATGCAACTCCATTGTCTTTATGACATGGAACTTGTGTTAATCATGTTGTTTTACCCCATTAACGTGTTTGATGTGTTTGGCTAAATGTCTTAGTGGTTAAACCTGTTAAGATGGGTTTCTAATGGCCAGTTTCCAGGACACATTGTGGAAAGGACAAGTCACAAAGTCATAAAGACAACTGCAGGCTAAATTACTTTAGCACATTGAGTTCCTTCTCACTGAGCCTTGATGACTTTTTGGAATATCTTTTTTAAATCATGCACAAAAGCAGTCCTATTCCTTAAAGCTGTTGGACACACTAATGTAAGAAGATGGATCTGAAAGTCTAAAATGAGTGTTTGTTGAGATGCTTTTCTGTTTTGTTTTTACTTGTGTACAGTTGCTCTTGACATATTACGGTCTGTTCTGTGTGTTATTTAACATTATATGCCATTCCATATCTTAATTTGGTTCATATTAACCACTGTCATCATATTACTGTATTGTACCCATGCTACAGGCACTGGGACACTGTCTTCCATGGCCAGTTCTGCTTTTATTTTGTCTTTAAAGCTGAGAGTGTGAGCTACACGGGGCTTATCTACAATCATATTCATAGAAAGCTGTGCTCTCAGGGACTTTAACCTCATCTAAAGATAGAACAAATAATATTTCATATGATGTGATTTAGGTTGCTTTTAGCTGTGATGCATACATACACTCAAAAGTAATCTGTCCCTACATGTGTATGGAGGAGTGTGAGGATAACTGTGGATAGACACTGGCAAGACCAAATCACAATCCATTCATTCATCATTACTGTGAATCAATAAAACGTTATCACATACTAAGCTTTGCTCCTTCCTGCCTCCTTCTTGCTGCTAAAACATGATGCTACCGAATATTTGTTGATGAGAACAAAGTTACTCGAATTGTGTTACCCCTTCATCAAGAAGGCCGAAGATGCTTTTTTATTAAGCATTTTCCTTCCACCTGCTCTGATACATGTGAGTTATTTTGTGGGTGGTGATCTAATCTGTCCAAACGTTTTACTCAAGCAATGGGCTCTTGGTTTTTAGACGCTTCAAGGCTGGTGGAATACTGGAACTTTATTTTACAAGGTTTCCCCTAAAATGATGAAGCTGCCCAAACATAACGCTTTCAAGCTGTTAGATTTTCTGTGACCTAATCTTTTGCAAACACTGCCCCTCATGGGAACTAAGGAAATATAAGAAAAAAATACAGAAACGTTTCCAGGAATTAATAAGCAACTTCAAGCATATCAAAGTGGGTGGAGTAATCAACTATGTCTGCAAAGGAAATGTACTCTTAACAAAAGTCTGATTCGATCACAGCTGTCAAGTCCACCCAGAAAGAAAACAGTGGAGCTGTGAAGTGGTCACTTGCTGGGATGAAACAGATGCTGGGCAAACAGGAAGGGACTATTTGAAGGCAGAGCACCTGGGTTCACAGAGTGTACTCACACACATTCAGCATCCTTTCATGCCCTTTCAGCATAACCCATTCCTATGAACACACATGCAAGGGCAAGTTTGGACACAAATAATATAAGTCTTGAAATCGTCTTTCTGTGGAACATTTTAACTGGATAAGATGCAGGTTGGAGATTAATCCACTTGCTGTTTGTGCAGTTTCACTTGTTCTGTGGAAACGTGTCACGACCCTGGACACTCTATACGAGCGTCAAGGACTTGCTTAAGAGAATGTGATTTTGTAAGTGAGAACTTGACTACATATCCAGCGCAGCTTGGACATATGTGGACCAACGAAGATGAAACCCGAACAAACCAAATCCCTCTAGCAAGATGAATCGGGATAGGAGAAAGAAAACAATTAGAGGTGAAAGAGTTGAGGACAACCTCCATTCATAAACACTCGCTCACGCCATTCTCGTTTTATCCTCACTTCCTGTTTGCTGCACGTGTTTTTATTTGGGAGGCCCCCTTTGCCACCCCACCCTGACCCGATGGGGACCACAGACGGCTCCACAATGGAGACTGTGTCCGCTTTCTGAATGACAGACCTGTCCATACAAGCTACACGGGGCCAAGCCCCTCACCTCTACACACACACACACACACACACACACTGGAGTGCATAACAGGTTTTGCCGTCATCTCTTTTGAGAGCAGTGTTCCATGTTTTATAAGGCAGACAAAGATTTTTTTTTTATCAAACTTTAGATTATTTACCAGGAATGTCTGAAAGCCACATGGCTACTTTGAAATAGAAAACCATTGGATCCATTTGGTTTTGTGCTGCCTTCATTATGATGTGCTTTTTTTATTACGTTAGGGGCGATGAGCTGCTGCATAATCTAAGAAAACTGATGAATGCTTATGAGTGTTTTCTTACACTCCTAATTAATTATCATTTTGCATGCAGTATGTGAGTGAGTTTCGATGTGCTCGTGGATCATAAGCAGACCACCTGACGTACGGGCCCTAACTCATCACCTGGGATTATTAATATATACCGATAAGGAGATGCTTTCATTACTAATGAATTAATTTGCATAATTATCCCATCCTGTTGATTGAAAAACACATTATGAGACACATTCACTTTCCATGTCAGGCCTATTGCGAGAGTAAATGAATAGTCGCTGAGAGAACACTTGAAAATTAGCACAATGCCTTTCCTTAGGTGCTTGTAGAATGTGATCTACTTCTCTGTGCTTACTGTATATTGCTTGAGCATTACATTTAATGTATATCTGTGTGTGTGCACGTGCTTGCGCACGTATTTACCCCCCACCACCCCAATCCTCCCCTCTCCACACCAGATTTATTGCAAAACAGCCCTATGAGAGACTACACATGGGCTGCCCAGTCTCTGTACTGCACCCTGACAATTACTGCTATATATACCGCTCCAAATGAGAGCCATGAACCGGCGTGATTATAGGGTGGAGTAAAAGCAAAGAGGGGGAGAGGGGGGGGGATGAAAAAGTTAGGCGAGTTGAGAGGCAAGAGGAGAGAGAGTGGGAGAAGAAGGGTGACGGGCTATACAAGTGGAAGTGACTGAAGTCTGGTGTAAATTGCATTGTGCACTTTTCATAAATCACAGTGTATATGACACGCTACAGTTTAGTCTGCATAGCTTCCTTTTCAAAATTGTGAAGTGGGAGAGATGCGATTAAAGTGATGAGAAGCATGCAGGGAATGAGCGGCATCTTCTCGACTTTGATGATGATGACCTCTGTCTGCATACTTTTCAATAAATTACACGGGAGAGCTTCAAATGCCAGAAGACTACTATGGCCAAGGCTACTACCACGTTTGGTAAAGAAGTGCTGCCCTCTTCTGGAAGTGAGGGGATTAAATGGAATATGAATAGGAAATGAAAAATAATGTGACAAGTAAATACGTTTCTCACTAAAAGAATCAATGTTTAAATAAAAGCACAAACATCCTGGTAGGTGAAGAAGCTTTCACAGGCTGTAAACAGTCTCCTCTCTTCAGCATCCACCTCTCACTCAGTGGCTGTCCAACACTGAGCTTGTCACTTCAGCCGGCTGTCGGTCTCGGGGCTTCCCTTAGTGCGCGGTCACCTCTTATCGGCTGTCAGCTATCAGGCCGCCTGAAAAAAAATAATCTAAAGAAAGATTGATAACACATGAACTGATGTCACAGCAAAAAGAAAATCCCCACATGATGTATTGAACTGCTGTATATAATAGATGCAGGTCGTTGCAGAGCTCTGGCACCGGTGATGAACCTTTTATTAAATAGATCTGTCTACGTAATGGGGTCATGAGATTGTAGGAAAAGTGGTGAACTGGGAAGTGTTGAGTTGAGAATTGGCTGTTCTTTCTTCCACCCCTCCTCCATGAGCAGCAACCATCCCTGTGGGGAGAAAGAAGCGGGATCACATTACCCATGGACCAGTTTCCATCGTACAGAAACCCCATGCTCTGCCTCACTCCAGCGGCTCGCATAATTGGAAGCATCTTGGCATGAAGATAGAGTCAAGGTGGCATATCAATGGGTGCGTACTCCAAGGGCATGCAGATAAGAAAAGGCTGCTTCTCTTAACAGGTCGTGTCCATGATAGGCTCACTGGCCCTCCCTAAAAAGACAGCGGGCCGGGTGTTGACTCACATACAAATAGCTAAAGCTGATCAGTGGTGTAGAGCCTTGTTGAACAATTCACTCCCAGTGGCGCTCATCCCGAACACCAACAAGACACTGTTTTGTTACCAAGCCATGTCTCATTATGTATGCATGTATAGCAGCAGAGCATTCCTGCAGCTCAGCATTAAGAAAACAAGCAATGGTATTTTTTTTTTACAGTGACTGTATGCGGCATGGCTGGAAATCAATTCTCACACTTACTCACTGCTTTTTGTTGCTTTACACCAATAAGAGCTCTGCCATGTGTTTGTGCAGCATTGGTATGTCCAGTTTCATCAGAGTCGGGCAACATTTTTTAAATCAATTTCACAATGAGGTGGATTCTATAGAATTTTGGGTCCCACAATGCTACTCGACAGCCTCTGTCATCAAACCCTCCCTGTCAGGTAATACCCACACCTTTCAAACCTTTCACCTTTAATTAAACTTCTAAGCCCAAGCCGAGACAACCAAATATTATCAAAATCAACTTAATTTCCTATTATAATATGGTAAATATATGACACTTTTTTTAGATAAAGATTGTCAGATAAAACTTATCAAACAAAACTAAAACTTCAATAACTGATTTTGTGAGTTTTTAATGATATTTAATTTTGTAAAAGGTGATAATATACAATTGTCATTTTGACCAGCTCTAGGTGATCGATTCAGTCCTGTGTTGTTCTTCTCATCAAGCTGTAATAGAAATGGTCACTTCCTCTTTCTGCTACTTGTTCTGTCTCAGCTGTCCTGCAACAGTATCCATTCAGCTACGCCTCTCCAGAAGCGGGACTTCTCCGACCTCTGCACAAATAAAACTGTGTGCCAAGTCGCATTAATTCTGCATCCTTATCGCCTTTCTGACTTGAGACATTTTATGAGCGGGAGCCTTCAGCCCCCTCAGACTCCAACAATAAGAAGAGGCATGCTTTATGCACTGCTGCATCACCGGCACCACTGTTTATTAGACACTACCATTATTTAACTGCATGTACACTAGCAAAGGTCACATTTTGGTCTTCAGTTTATCGCATCTCATTACATGATATATTTATAATGTCTCTCTCAAGCTGTTCCTGAGCTGGGGGCAGGTAAAACCGAGCAGTGTTGGTGAAGTTACCCATAAACAGAGCTACGGTGAAGCAGCAGACCTACTGTGGCCTCTGCTGCCGGCCTAAACCAGCTCTCTGGGCTCTTAAAGTTTCTGCCCACACAAACACTGACCACACTGGCACGGTGTTTGTGCTTACTGAGAAGAAAATGACCGGAATGGGTGCATATTTCCACAAATATCTTACACAAAGTTAAATAACGTGAAGGTATCTAATTTTAAACCTCGTGGCATGTTGTATATTGGTCAACATGCTCCACCAGGATAAATTCATTTCATGCTCCTACAATTTAAATATTTGGTTGGATAATTTCTGCTCTTCAGTATGCATCCACTGTTGCCTGGATCAACTTGTATTCATTTCAGCAACATTGCTCCAGCTTACACTCAAGTGCAGCATTAGTACATGCAAAACCTCATAATCATGCTGTGGCTTCGGCCCCTTGTGGTTTGTACAGCAGTGACTTAATTCTGCTCCACTAATCATAATAATTATAGATATAACAGTATCCTTGGTAATTACTGTAGAGCACTGGCTCCTATCTTTTAATGGGTGCTTAAACAAACAGATTTCAGACAAGTTTGGGAAGAAAACTAATCTATGGCCTCTGAGGGGAGATCAATCAGGTGAAGGGCTTGAGGCTTGGAGGGTGTAATAGGGTGGGGTTCAGTAATTAATACAGAGCGCAGTAAGAGATGGAACCTGGCTCTTCCTTGTTTTTCAATTTGCTTCCCTTTCATCCCTACATCCCTCCTTCTCTCTGTGCCTTTGCCACATTATTTATCTCTGCTGTCACACCATTGTTGTGATTATGGATGTCATGCAGCCGTAAAGCGCTCCACGATCAATAGGCCTGAAATTAAACCAAAAAATGAATTTCCGCAGTGTCGGCCACATGCACTCCTGAGCAGGAATTACCTTGCAGGAGAATGGCTGATTATCCCTGTTACGTGCCAGAGTTGGGGCATTTCGTTCCCCGTTGTTTTGTCCACAGATCTTAATCTGCTGATTGACAACCGTCTGTGAAGGCCGCCCAGCTGGGCGGAGGGACGGATAAAAGGACTGAGAGCGGCGCATAGAGACACGAGGAGGAGAGAGGCTCAGGAAGCAGGGAGGCGGAGCCCAGAGAGAGAAGCCGAGGAGACGGGTGTTTCCTTCAGGCCGTGCTATGCACTAGTTCAGTCTTTGCTAAGCACTCGTTCAGTCTGTGCTAGGCACTCGTTTCAGTACGTGCAAACACTCGTGTCAGTCTGTGCCATGCACTCGTGGAGGCAGAAGTTCTGAACGTGTTGTGGTGAGAGGTTGCGGACAGTAGGTGAGATTGGGGTACCCTATACATTTCTGCACGCACGTAGGTACTCCGTGTCTAAACACACTAGGTTATTGGTCGATGCTACCTCTGTATGTTTTGTTCAACACTTTGTAGAGAAGCTAGAGAAGCCATTTTGTTTACTTCATTTCCAGAGGTAGTCAGTCAGGCCTAGTTTTGTTTTCCTTGGTTCAGTTTGTTTAGCACGACCACAGCTGTCCCAATCGCTCCCACTCCGTTTTGGAAACATGTGTGTTTGTGTTGCCTCATCATTTGTTGTTAAATAAACCTTGTTTTTGATCCCCTTTACAACTTCTTTTGACTTTATTCCCCTTTGTGGTTGACTGACCCGTGTTCGTCCCCTCACGTTTACCCTAGACCAAAAAAGGGGACGTAACAATCCCACTGAGGAGACAGCGACAGAAACACAGGAGGAGGGCCAGTGCTTGACTGTTTTACAGCTTTTATTTTTTCCCAGCTACAGAACACATGGCATGTATGTTGAAACTTTGTTCAACCCCGCCCCCGAACACCGATTTAAATTAGAGATGATCAGTGTTCTCACACTAGGATTAGTTGACCTGATCTAATCATTATAGGTATATTAAATATCCCATATTGAATCGTCAAAAGGGGAAGGGGCTTTGTGCAGTATTATATAATATTTAACTAAATGTCTGTCATGTAATGCACAGGTTGTTCATGGTGACACAGGCCAACTAAGGACATGTTGCAGTCATTTCTTTTAGGCTGAGATCAATGCGCTAATAGGCCATTTGTAGCCTGTAGACTGGGAGACTTTGGTCAAATGGCAAAACCTCAGGTGATGAACACAACAAAACAACTCTGTAAAAACGTGAGAAATCGAATAAAAACAATATGAGGAAGAGTGTTGTAGTAAAGAGAACAGGGTTGTTTTATAAAGTGCAATCAAGATGTGCATCCTTTATTCTGTGAAGTTATGTCATGCTACACTTTTCAGCCAAGTCACTTGACAGCTGCAGCCTTTTTAGAAAGCAACAAGCACAATATGAAACCTGCAGCTCTCTTTGTTTTGGAGAATGTCACTGGAGCCACTTTCGCTAAGCGATGTGTCTTGTCCACACCAGAACTTGCTATTTATCCTGAGCAGCTGACAGAGAGATAGGGAGAGAGAAGACAGGGATGTCAGAGGAAGTGTTTTCATGCTTTTAAAATACCTTGTGTAGCTCTCTTCAACCAGCCTGCCTTCCAGCATCTTCCCCTCTGCACATCCCTCCACCGGAGATGGACGCATCCTTTTGTTTCTCTCTCGTTTCCCTTGTCCCTCATTTAGGATTGATTTACTATTAATGCCAGAGCATCACAGAGGGAGGGTGACAGGGGTCGAGGTGGCTGCAGCTGCTTGACAGGCTTCTTCATCTCCGAACAGGAAGTTTGGTTTACATCAGCCATGGGGCGGGAACTGTCATCAGCAGACCTCAGGGCTAATGGGCTGGATTTATGCTGTCCTCTCCTCCTCTCAGTGTGGACCAAGGTGGAAGAAGTCACTGATCTGAGGTCTTTTCAGAGTTTTCTTTCATGGGTTATAGTTAGGGTTTGGAGAGGGACAACTGATGCAAGATCTACGGTTTACTCCAGAGAAATACTACAATTATGATTTGTTCCTATGATAACATGTGGAATCTGATCTTAAATCCATGCACAGTTATGACTTTAATATGTAACATAAAGTCAAGTATACTTAACCTAAACTAATTTCTTCTTTTCCCCCTAACTTGACACGTCAAGACAAATTCTATCCATCCCTCCCCCGAGGATCCTGGTATACTGGGCAATAACCACAGTTCTGTTTTCACATCAATTTGACAAATCCTTTGAGAATTGTAAAGCAGTCTTAGAGCAAATAATGGCCTGCCACTATTCATTAGCAGAAACCATGTGACTCAAGACTGACATCTAACCATGTGGCTTCTGGGTTTACAGAGAAACATCATGTCCTGTCACTTATGACACTTTGGCAAGATGTCAATACCACACAAAGGAATATACCTGCAAGCAAAGTGTATTATAGCTCAATGCAGCAGCTTCATGGAAAAGTGATGAAAACATCATGTGACGTGTGCCCTGGTTTTAGTTAGACTCAAAGGATACCATAGAGAAAAGGCAGTTCTAGTAATGAATTCTTACTGTGTGAATTAATTGAATTAGGCATCTGTAATTTGACAATATGCATATAAATCAGCAATATTTATCTTTTGTATTTTATGCTGTTTCATTCCCTTACTATTGAATTCCTGCTCTTTCCTCCTCACTCCGTCTCTCTCCCTTCCTCGTGAGCATCGCAATGACTGAACTGATTCTCAACTATTTATTTGCTTTATTTCCTGAGATCAGCTATAAAGAACAAACACTATTAAGCCAGCCAATCAATAAGGGAACATCAGCGCCCTTCCTCCCCCTCCCCCCAACCCCCATCTCTCCGCAAAATAGATTTATATCTTCTGCCTGAGCAACATAAATCACATATTCATACATTAAATTAAAAATGTGATTGATAGCAAAGCAGAGAGTGTGTACAAAACCTCATGATGTAAATAAAATTAGTTGGGGACTGCGAAGGGCAAGTGTAATTCTTCAGTCTTGTGAGGACGTCGAGTTTCCGGAGATGAGTTCTCGAAAAAAAGAAAACTGACACTTGGTAAAACTGTAGCTACAGAAGCAGATCATGTAAATGTAAAACTCAAATATGAACTCAGTGCTACTGAACAGTTTTTGTAATGGCAACATTAGCTGTAAGAACAGCTAAAGGGCTAACTGGCAGTCTAAGAGACATTCATCTTGACTTTAAAGGAGCTGGTCAGGTTGCAGCCTCCATCCTCTGCATGTCATTCTGCAAGGCGAACTGCATGTGAAGAAACAGGTTCATTCACAATGTGACACTTAATGGGATATATACAGATTGTGTCATGCATTACGGGGCCCAGTGGTTATGGGAGCATTCCTGAGGAGAGAGGCAGAGAAATATGGCAGCATCCATCAGAGGTTCGACCAGAGAGGAAAAGGTACAGAACAGAGAGGGGACGAGAGCTTGGGGTTGGGGGGCTGCCAAGGACATTTAAGAGAGCTGTCAGGGGAGGCTGATCTATGAAGGGCCCTGTTGGCTAAACCTATATCCCCGCGTGAGGGTACGCGCGCGCGCACGTGTGTGTGCTATAGTAAGTGCATAAGAGCAGCTGTAACACCTGCGCTCACGCCCCGGAGGGTGAGTATAGTGGAGTAGTCTCTGTGCACAGGTTCAAAGATCAGAGATGGAAGTCATCCACACAGAAAATCAAATGTTTTCAAATGCATTTTGAGCATGAAATGAAACGGAGTATAAAAAAACAACAAGAGATGAACTGTTCAACAAACTAAAATGTTTTCTGGGAAAAATATAAAAAGTTATATGTATCATTATTGTGTCATGCAGCAAGTTTGCATGACACATTATTGAACAAAAAAGGAACACACCAGATATGGAAGAGCTCAGCAATGGAGTTATGCAATGCAAACATTAATTACAGAACTTTACAGGACCAGATATCAGTCATTTGTGTCCACAACAAAACTCCTAAATTACTAATAAAACATAATTATGTAACCATCAAAACTAATTAAATACTCCATCTTGGCTGCTTTTGAGACACAGTAGATTCTGTAAGAGAAATACCAGAGAGAGGAATATCACTTCTTAAAAGTGCTCACTATATAGAGATCTTTGGTTACATTTTAAAGGGCCCCCAATTTCACATTTTACCCAGAGACAGCACTCTAAAGAGCCCTGAATAAAATACCTCACTAGTGAGTGTGTGCGTGTTTGTGTGTGCGTGTGCGTGTGCGTGTGCGTGTGCGTGTGTGTGTGTGTGTGTGTGTGCTTGCGCTGCTCTTTATAAATAGTTGTGCTATTTCAGAGTATAGGAACATATATTCAAAGACCTAAAACTGTAAAACTGCATTTCTTTGTTGGTAATAAAAGTTTCCCATAAAATATCAAATTGTGGAGAGCACAATAGGGATGGACCAGCTGCGCTAAGCATTGCTCCAGGAAGCAGACTCTGGTCTCTGTGCTGTTGGTGGCCAGCAGGCCTGTTAGCCAGAGGAGTGAATGCCAGAGGGGACACGGCAGTGGGACCATTACTAAAGCTTAATGATATGAGAAGTGTTCTCCTATCCACCACGGAGGGGATCCATCATGATGCTGTAGCACTATACATCTTTCAACAGCCCTTAAAGAGAAAAGGGGACATTTTTTTCTGCTGTAGTAAAAGAAAAAAAGAAAAAACTCCCTCACCCATTCTTCCCTTGAGCTCTCTACATTCCTCATCTTCCCTTAAAGACGCTCTATTTTAGGATCATTGCGTCTAAAGAGGGAGGGGTGGCGTGACGTTGGCGGCGGGTGAGGGTGAAAGAAGGTGGTGAGAAGCACTGGATGAGTCACAAACCACAACATCTTGTCTGGGATGTGTCCCAGAGTGCCCCGGGGGAAGGAATACAATTCACTCTCCGCCTCAAAGTCACACTACGCACTGTCACTGGCTTCAGCTGAGTGCTGATAGATGTCTCGTTGTCCTCTCATAAATAAAAACACTCTGGTCTCTGCTGTTTGAGACTGTAGATCAGGGTGTAAATAGCTGAAGGTATCATGCGCTGCAGTACGTCAAGCCCGGAGCATTTTCTTTTCCTCATCACATTTTGCGACCGTGTCAGAGAACAACCTGTAAATCCCGGTGGTGATAAAGTGTAACACGGGAGCAATGAAAACAAGTAAAAGCAGTGTTCACTTTGGGTCATTAACTTAATTTTATAGACTGGAGCAAATATGTAGTAATCACAGCATGGAGACGCTTAACATGTCGGTTGTAGTATTTGCATTGTTTGAGTCACAGCACCTGCCTGTGGATTTATACCAGTAGATCACAGACAATAACAGTAAAGACAGAAGTGCACTGGTTTATGACTTCAGCACTTTCAGTTTGAAGTCTTCCAGCACCAGTGAGTTTAAATTATGGTGGGAGACGTCCTTGGGATGTGATCATCTCATTTCACCAGGCAGTACACACACACACACACACACACACACACACACACACACACACACACACACACACACACACACACACACACACTCGCTCTCTCTCTCTCTCTCGCTCTCTCTCTCGCTCTCTCACACACACACAACTCATTTCATTGGGGGTCTCTGGGAGGCTGGACTCAGTAGAGCATGACATAAGGATCTGGCAGCAGTAAACCTGCAAACTCTCTCTCTCTCTCTCTCTCTCTCTCACACACACACACACACACACACACACACACACACACACACACACTTGTGACTGCTATAAGACAGAACACTAACTTTTTTGGTCATAACTCCAACAAAGAACTATGTATTATTTTGAGGATCATAACTATTGGTCCTTGTAGCTCTGCTCGTTGCAGATGTGGTGCTTTTTTTTGGAGTGTTTTATTCCTTTAACTAACCAATCTCTAGTTCTTCTGAGATCACATAAAAGAGAGTATAAGGAATTGTTTCCTTTATTTAGATTAATAACTTCTTCAGTCATCAAACTAATACTTTTAAGGATAAATAAGTTGTTTTTGTTAATATAAATAAGAATATTCACATGTGAAGAAGACTTTCTGATAATTCAAATACATTTTTTATTTTCATGAACTGATTTTTATTGGACAAATTATTCTTTGTAATGCTTTGTTTACAAACTACAGTGGTAAAATTATTATTATTATTATTATTATTATTATTATTATTATTAATAATAAGGACCCCTAAAACCAACCAGGGCTGCAGGTCACATTAATCTGTTTTTCTTAACTGAAGTTATAGTGAAAAGCCCACAATACATTATTTCTAACACTTTGATTGGTTAAATTGTATTAATGTATTAATTATTCCTTATTTTTAAAAAAGAGGAGAGAGAGAGAGAGAGAGAGAGAGGTTAATCAATGTGTGGGCATCATTTGAGTATATATGAATATATAATAGCTAATTGATAAGCTAATTGGTCTGCAGTACCTGGCCTACATGTAATGTATATTTTTCAGTAGAAGAATGAAGAATATATGGTCTGCATCCCAGCTGCGCCCCACTGACATCATTATAATGAGCACCCGGGGACACGCCCACCCGCTGCTATCCAGCGCTGTTATTGGCTGCGTGTTTAAATATTTCACAAACTGTCCGGCGATTGGCTCAAATATCACACAAGTAATTTCATAAAGCAAATCTTTTGGAAGTTGTGTAAAGGGAATAAGTGGGAAAAACCCCTGAGATAACTGCGGCATCCACTGCAAAATTAACTGACTATAACACCGTGTCTCTCTCCCTCTCCCTCTCTTTCTCTCTCCTGCCTGCCGTCAATCGCTGGAGGATTGGTCGGAGCTTCCGCGCGTCTCTGCATCTGTGAGTACCTGAGTTTGCTGCTGCTGAAGCTGCTGAAGCTGAAGCTGCTTCCTCTGGCTTCAGGAGGACTGTAGCGCTCCGCAGGGATCTGCTGCAGAGAGCCGGGACAAAGTTGATCGCCGTCCGGATTTGACTGCAACTTTCTGCACAGAGAAAATAATAATGATTTCAACTAATAAATAACAGATTAAAATGTTTGATAGTCAGTTTTCATTCGGATAGCTCGTAATTGCCTATTTTAAAATTACCTGCGCAGATTAATTACTGCATGCTTCACACACAGTGGATTTTTTTTTTTTACTTTTCATTTGTATTCATTTAGAATTGTGAATTTGATTTATTTACTGATTGACAAACACTAAAGATTATAAATAGCTAGCTATAATAATAATATATAATAATAATTTGTATTATTATGCACATGCAAAAGTTATTAATGTCTTCGGCATCAGCTAATGGGGATCCTAATAAAATTCAAAAATTCAAATGTGATGGTGAGAAATTCAAGAGTGTAACTTTTTATAAAAACTTCTACAACTATCAAAACTGAATAAACATTTGCCCATTACATATCACATGTTTGAAAAGATGTGATCTGTGTTTAGCCGTGAAGCCGTTGATGCTCTACGAGTTGCTGCACTGTCTTTGCTGGAATGTTTTATTGCCTGATATCCACTGTGGTAAAGGACGGAGGAATCAAAGCTTAACAATAATGGCAATTGTTGATGCTCAGTGTGACTGCTAAGTGTAATTCACCAGGGCTGGTGCAGCACTTTGTGTGCATGTGTGTGTGTGTGTGTGTGTCCTGCAGTGAGGGTGTCCTTCACAGAGAAGAGCGTCTGGAAGCGTGTGTTTGAAACTGAAGCTGTTGCTGGCTCTTTGTCGCAGTGTTATCAGGATCAGAGCTGGGCTTGAACGCTTCAGAAAGCACATGCTGATGTTGCACGCTTTGGTAATGGCCTCTTAATGCCAACATAAATAACCAAATCGCAAACATTTCTCTGCTTCAAACAACAATTTTTTTCCCAAGGCTATTTCATGGCTGTTTTACTACAAATTACTTTATTTGATGCGTCCTGTTTGGATATTGGTACTGTTGTTGATCCCACATATATAACATCATATGAGTGCATCAATTGTTGAAAAGTCACATTGCAACTTAACTTGGCGACTCAAGTGGGGTGTCCTTACCTTACTGCAGGGAATGTGGGGCAAAGCGACTGTGTCCTTGAACGGATGATTTAGTACCCCACCATTTTATCTGGCCGGTTCCCAATGGTTCCAATATGTTTTTTTTCTACCCCCCTCTTCCCTCCAGTTAGTACCTCCTATGGATTAATTATTGGGAATGTTTTACTATTTCTCTTTGAGGCTGGGGTTGAACTGATATATGCTTCAGTTGAAGTTGGTAATCACAGCCCGGTGGTTATACATAAGCAGCCAGTTACACAAATTCAGTCCAATAAGTATCTTAGTCACCACGTGGATAGCACATAGAACTGGAATATTCATGCTGACTGGGTATGTTCTCGGCTGCTCCAGAGAATGTATTTGTCATGAAGGTTGCGTTCAGAGTCATGTTTTTTTGTTTCATCAAGCTGTTCTGAAGAATGCAACCAGGAATGGAATAACTGCATTGTTTGAAATCCAAGTTATCACATTTGGTTCAAATCATCGGCTATAATATTATAATCTTCCGTCTGTCTGTGACCAGTGTGTAGTTAAACAGGTGAAGAGAAGTCTGTGTGAGCAGCTCTGGACAATACAGAGCTCAGTGCTGCAAAGTGAATCGGTTTAAGAGCTCCTTTGTGCCTGTGTCAATTGGAATTTTAAACAGAAGTCTAGAATAAGTGGATACAGGCTGTGCTGTGGGTACAAAAACACTGACTTATGCCTTTGGGTGTGCAAGTTTATACTTGTATTAACGGTATTGCATTTTTCTGTTACCTTTAGTGTCTTTTCTTTGTTCGTGTTAGGTGCCCAAATGTGTTGATGTGTAGTTGTGTAGAGTCCTCATATCTATCTATCTATCTATCTATCTATCTATCTATCTATCTATCTATCTATCTATCTATCTATCTATCTATCTATCTATCTATCTATCTATCTATCTATCTATCTATCTATCTATCTATCTATCTATCTATCTATCTGTCATGGGAATAAAGCCGTGTCATAAATCGTTATCCATGGACAATACAGTTCAGCTGAAGAGTAGTTTGGTCTCAAAAGGATTGTCCAAGTGCATCCTCACATAAACAAGTTCTTAGAGAGTGAACCCTACACACATACTTTTCTTTTTTCTTTTCAAGTTTTCCTTTTCCTTCTCTTTTAATTTATAGCTATCTAGCATGGCGTATAGGAGCTGCCTTCTGTCCAGCCCATTTGTCATTACATCCTGCTCTAATAGGGAGAAACTGCCTCATCTTGAGTTACCAGTGTTGTTAATTAACCCTTGTTGCTAACAGCCACAGCCTACACATCGCTACCAGCTCTGCAGCCAGCGTTATCACTGCGCCGCCTGCCAGCAGAGCTAGCATTAGCCCGGGCCATATTTCTGCAGGTGTCAGCGGAGGTGCTTCCTCTCCGTGCCGACGTGCTTTTGAAAGTATTACTCAAACGGCAATGCGGTTTTATCTTAAATTGAATTGTTGAGGGAGATGTTAAAGAGCCATACATCACCTGGACACATGGAGAAGAAAATGGGAAATATGCAGCAGCAGTGTGAAAGCAGAGATGGGAACGGCTCAATGGCATTACAGATAGAATGAGCACTATGGCGCGGGCTGCGCACATAAATCCACCGGCAGAGCAAATCAAGTAGTCAGCTTGTAAATGCCATTAAGTGTGTGTGTGTGTGTGTGTGTGTGTGTGTGAAGTTTTGCCGCGCTGTTGGTGATGAGCGTTTTATTTTAGCCTTAATGAGGTGACCTTTCTCTTTCCTTTCTCCCCTCAGTCAAGTTTCTCTTCAATCTTTTCAGTCTGAGCATCAGAAAGCTCACCTCTACCTGCCTGCACTTCACAAGTCGATTGGATCGATTCCTCCATGTTCACCTTTCATCCGCTGACCACTAAAAGGACACTTATACATCACACAGCCCTTTCATCCAAAAAAAGCTTTCTCAGTTTAGACTTGGTCACCGCGTCTGAGGAAACAGCTCCTCGGTTCTGTTATATCACATCATTGGTTTCCTCTGTGTTCACTTGGCCTCTGGCTAATGCCCTGCTCCGTGTATGGATTTTCCGTCCCGTAATTCCTCAGCCGTCTGCCTGTGATGGGTTGTTCAGATCTAACCCTGCAGAACGCTGCTGATTGTGGTGGTATATCTTCATCTTTATGTCTGAGTATGGGAGGAAGCTCTGCCAACTATCCGCTGATGCTGGCCTCACGATGGATTTGGAGAATTAGCAACAAGAGCATGTGTTGCAGATTGCAAGTGTATGACTTACAGTTTTTATTTGATTCTCATTTGCCTCAACAGCCAGGGCAACAGTGCACTGTAGTTCAGTCGAAGAGTAATGTGTGCGAATTGGCCGGATATGAATTGTGATGTTCTCATGTGTGTGTTTCCTACAGATGAACAGCAGCAGCATTGTTCTAATTTTTTAATTCAGACATATTATTGCTGCACTTTTGCTCTTTGGAAAATGCATTTTGGAGGTAGTTTGAAGCAGCAAAATAGACAGTGCATGATAGTAGCATCCCTCAAATTCATCTGTTACAAAAACATTGTGTTTTTCCCTTAAGGTGAGGATGTTGTTGTGGCTGGTTATGTTCCTGCCTGCCACGGCTCAGCGATCAGAGCCCATGTTCTCAGCTATAACCAAGTCCGTCCTTCCTCCCGACTATGACAACAACCCCACCCAGCTCAACTACGGCGTGGCCGTCACCGATGTCGACGGGGACGGAGACCTGGAGGTGTTTGTAGCTGGGTGAGACAGGGGGAGGCGGTTGGGGAAAGCAGCCTTTTGTTACCTTTATTCAACCTTAATGCATCTTAAATCCTTAATATCACAAGCACCATCATGTTTTCACAACACACAATTAAAGCAATTCATCACGTGAGGAGTGATATCTAACTCTAAATCGGAGGCTGAAATAAAAGTGCATTGTCATGTTCCAAGCTAAAGGTTGAAGACAAAGGCAAAAGACAAGAGATGGTAGTGTTCCCCGAGGCTCACTCAGCTGATGAAAATTGATGTGATTGGATAGAGTGCCATTGATGGGAACAGTTTGGCAAGCCTGCCTCTATCCAGTGAAGCGGCAATGAATTTCCCAATGCTTAACAGAATATAGATGGACCAAAATGACCCTGCTTAATAAATGTAATTTAGCCCAGACACCCAATTCAGCAGGTATCCTGGACAGGAAGGCATCACTAAACCTCATCGAGAATGTCATTTCATTGGGATTAGAAGAATCATAGGGTCGAGTGTTTCAGTTTATGTTCCTCTTACATTTTGTATTATGCAGATGAGGGAGGGATAAGCCACGTGAAGTCACTGTGGTTCCACTTTTGTTCGAAATTCACTCATAATCAGACGGTTGGCAATCAGAACAGAGACAAGTGTTTAGATTCAGATTTTTGTCCTCATTGTGGCCTCTTCACTAACAGTTTATGTCAAACATATCTGGCTTCAAACACATCATTTTAACCCAAACCATGCTCTTGTTTCTAACCCTCACCAAGTGGTTATGTTGCCTAAATCTAACTGACAGTTTCACAACCGTTACCACATGTTACAGCATTAACCATGTGTGGACCTTATGCATCAAGACACTATACAAATACTGGCCCTCTGCAATCAAAGGATGTCAATTGTAGAAATGTAAACTGATTGTAAAACATGCAGAAGGATTTTTATTTTAGTTACAGAGAACAACTTTGCAGACTGTAATGTTATGATCTGTTTAACTGTGTACCAATAGATCTAAGCAACTTATAATACGTAAGTAAAACTATTAATGCAAAGATTGTATTTATTACAAAGTAAAAATATAACATTTAGAATTTGTATGGTTTGCATGTGCCTTTGGGACGGCTGAAATAGTTGTTTGGGACTTTGGTGAAAAAAGTTAGTTTGGGGCCTTATTGTCAATTATAGTTATTGGAAAGAAAATTGGAATCAGCAAAAATCTGAATCTGCAGGTCTGACTTTTAACTGAAAATCTGAAATCTGAATCGACCAAAATAAGTGAAATAAATGCATCTAAACCTCTCATTCACTTTGCTGGACTCATGTTGGACAATTGCATTTTGTTTTTCTCCAAAAGTCAAATTTATGCACCAGAAACAGAGATATCAACTGTTTCATCCTATGCATATTTACTTGTCAAAACAATACACTACCCATAATGCAATTCCACTTACATTACATGCTGACAGTTTATTTGGAGATTGTTAGTCGTGGCTAAGCAAGTGACCATCAGGCTACATAGTCTGGTAACCTCATCTACTAATGAAAAAACATAAAGATTGTTTATTTATTTATTGTTCATTGTTTTAAGGCAACGTATAATCTGTAGAACAAAAAAATCTTCCCTCCTTGATTTAGTCTTCAAAATTCCTGTTATGTAATGTAAATGTTAACAGCTGTGTCATTGGTGCCTGTTGACAGCTACAACGGCCCAAACCTGGTGCTGAAATACAACAAGCAGCAGAAAAGGCTTGTCAACATCGCTGTTGACAACCGCAGCTCGCCGTTCTACGCCCTGAGAGACCGCCAAGGCAACGCCATCGGAGTGACAGCATGTGACATCGACGGAGACGGTCGGGAGGAGATTTATGTCTTAAACACCAATAACGCCTTCTCTGGTACAGTCCACGCTGTATGCATGTGTGCACACACACTCTCACAAAGGTTGTGCGTCGTTTCTTGTACGGTGACAAAGCAGGAGAATCAGTATGCAGATATTACGCTTATCTTCACCAGATAACAGATAAGCTTTGTGCCGCTATTAATCAATCGGAGAGCTGCAGAGTGCGCACTGTCAAAAACTATCACACCTCACATAAAAATGAAAGAGGTCACTTTCAGCCACAACAACCTCTTGTGTTTGCAATCACCCAAGGTTCTTTTATTGCATAACACCTCTTCACTCTCCCAACAATCTTTACCTCTCCTGAATTCTGCGTCCCTCCGCATCAAGGTCGGGCAACATACTCTGACAAGCTCTTTAAGTTCCGCAATGGACGCTTTGAAGATCTGCTGAACGATGACATCAACGAACACAGAGATGTGGCCAACCGAATGGCTGGGCGCTCAGTGGCCTGTGTGGACAGAAAGGTACGACACGCATGCACACACACACACACACACACACACATACACACACACAAGAAAAGTAGAGTTGAATGCAGATCCACATCAAACACACACACACACACACACACACACACTCCCCACAGTGTCTTCTGCGTACATGCATGGGTGCTTCTGTTTGTTTACCAGTGATAACTCATGCCCTGCCTACGCCGCCCTTCTCTGCATGTGCTATGACAGTTCATTTGGGGGAATGGTGTGCCATTTTCTCTCTTCTGTCCATCGCACCAGTGTAATTACAGAAGCCGGGGCTCGTTTGTTTTATAGAACATCGTACGAGGGGAGGAGTGATGACTGCACACTACTGCTTTCTGCCCGTAGCGTTCTCTTTCCCGTTGTTTTCTTCCCTCTTCCGCTCTCCTTTACTCCCTTTTTTCTCTCTCTGACTGACCCTCTCTGTCTTTGTCTCTTATCTCACACACGCGCATACAGTTCTCACTTCCATTCAGGGGATGGGATAAAGAAAGTGATAGTGGGAAGAGGACAGTAGGGATTACAATAGTTTTTTTTTTAACCACAGTCCCATCTCACTGAACACGAATAGGTTGTGCAGCTGCCAGACTGATTGGAAAGATATTTGCTTTTAATGGCATAATGCTTTTAGAGGACGCCAAAACACTGATGTGTGTTCTTCCATGCAGAATGACGGAGAGAGAATACATTTTCCTATTGCTGAGCACGTTTTATTACAACAGATTTGGAACGACGGCAGAGGGTTGCATAGGCCAAAACCAGAGTATGCTGAAAAATCGGTTAAGTAGTGAATGTGTTGGGTCTTGCTTACTCGTAAATAATGTGTTATCATTCAGAAAAAAGAGGGATAATTCAACTCATTCAACAGTTTCATCACTCCCAGTCTCCTTGAAAGAGACATCATTAGTCTTCAACAAAGTGATGAAGGTGACATATCGAGGGGACTCACTTTGAACCGATTGATCAGTTCACTTTGCACTGGCAGGCAGTAGCGAGATTCTGATAATAAGTGGATTTTAAAAGCCAGAATAATTGAAATGAGCCCGATAAAAAAAAAAGAAAAATGGAAATGCTACATTAGCGGCGGTAGCTCATTCAGCCTTTTCTGTGATAGCCGTAAAGACTATGTAAAGGGCACGCAGTCTCATATGCCTGCACCTGCATGCACTTTGCAGGCATGCATGTCACACTATTCACAATGCCTATTCCAGTGACAGAAATTAGCCTTGGGTGAAGACTTATTGAAAAATCGTTGACTTTTAAGTTTGTTAAGTAACTGCCAGTGGCCTTCAGGTCTTTCAATGTATTTCATTCTCATTTTGTCAAGCGCATGACTGTGTGAGTGTTTGCACGTGCGTGTGTGTGCGTGTGTGTGCGTGTGTGTGTGTGTGTGCATGCGTGTGTGCTCCCACCTCAGCAGGCCATAATGTGACGCTTCATGACATTTACATCAACTAGAATCATTTACTTTTCGTGTCCTGTAAAAATATAGTAAAGTTATCAGTGAAATGGTGTGTATGCATGTGTGTGTTTGCATATGTGCATGTGTTTGTATTGATTGAAATATGTTAGGCCTGGTGGGAAAGCTCATTGGAATCCAGTGTGTAGTCTATTAGTGTGGTTCCGTCTGTGGGTTTGTGTCTGCAGGGACTCTGACTGATAATGGAGTGTGAAATTAATCTCCAAAGGGAGGCAGAGGAAGGAGTAGGGAGAGAGGCTGAGAGAGAGAGGGTGTAAAAGGTAGGAAACAGGGTAAAGGGAGATAAAGGGGGAAGAAAGGGTTCATTGGGAGAAACTGTGCATACTATTCACAAAAATAGCAAAACAGAAAATGTTTAAATAACATACGTCATCCTGTTTTTCTATACTAAAAACTCTGCCCAACTTCTATTTGGCTTTTATTTAAATCAGCTATAATTGAATTTTCCGTTAATGTATCAAACAACGATTTGAAAACAATGCGACAAAAGTGACAGAAAAAAAATCGGTTTTGAGTGAAAGAAAATATCTTCATGAGAAGATTTACATATTCAGGAACCAACATGCTTGAGAGCCACATTAAAGGTAGAAAAGTGGAAGGGCAGGGGGTGTCACAATAAGGATGATGTTTGAAATGAAAGACTTGCACGTTTACTGTATGAATGTGTGCATTTGGCTGTTCGCCTGGTGGGAGGAGCTGAGGACAGAGAGGACAGAGCTGCAGGTATTTTCAAATTCTGAAATGTATTCAATCTCAATGTAAACCGTTTTGTTTTTTTGTCCTCCAGGGTACAGGCCGATACGCCATCTACATAGCCAACTATGCAAGTGGCAACGTGGGTCCTCACGCTCTTATTGAAATGGACGAGGCCGCCAGTGATCTTTCACAGGGCGTCATTGCCCTCTCCAACGTGGCAGAGCAGGCCGGAGTGAATAAGTTCACTGGTAGGTATGCTGTGTGTGTGTGTGTGTGTGTGTGTGTGTGTGTGTGTGTGTGTGTGTGTGTGACGTAGACCTTCATCCAGCCCTACTGGACTTTCAGTCTGATTTACACAGACATCTGTAGAGGATGCTAAGAGCATGTGCTTGCTGTACCCATGGAGTCTGAAATATAGGACTTCAGGACAGAGAGGGTGCTGGAGGGGTGCCAGGTGGGGAAAAAAAATAGAAATCAGCAAGAGATGAAAGAGAACAAGATGAGTGTAAGCTTGAGAAAAGAAAGAGAGAGAGCGAGATAAGTGTTAGTGGGCTCTTTTGGCCCTGTCAGCTGTTTACTCCAGCCAAAGTCAGGGAAGCGAAGGCGAAGGGCGACACGCGCATACATCAGACCAGCTCAACGGCCCAGAGACGGCATCCATCACCGCCTGCTGTGGTTACCCCAGACCTCTGAAGGTGTGGATACAACTACGTATGTCACTACGGCGCGGAGTATTTTATGTGCATTTGGTCAGCTCAGTCACGTTGAAAGTATTTCTGCAGAGGTTAAATGTTTTAAAGTTGACAGAAAGTGGCTGATGTTGTTTTACAGATCGGTCAAAGAATCCCTCCTCACCCTCCTACTGATTAGTTTGAAGGGGGATTTGAGTGGCCAGTAAAATCCCTGGTGAGAAATATCCGTCCCTGTCGGACATTTTTAGTTGACAATTCACACAAAAATCCATTTTAGCAATTTCCCATAATCCTCTCTTTAGGGGAAGATGCATGCGTCTAAAATTAAGTGTACTGTTTCATTTATGCCATTTGCACATAAACTGCCTCTCACTCCTACTAAAACCAGGCACTTACATTTTTATTCTCATTGACCATTTGTTGTATTTTTATTGTGTGTATTGTCATCACCAACCTAACGGCTATATTGTCTTAAATGTGTTTTCATTGTTTTTTAATCTCTTGCTTTTGTGAGAAAGTAAAGATCTGAACTGCCATTCAAATACTTTTGAAACCAAATGGATGACCTTGAAATTGATTTTTAGTAGCACTGAAATTCATCACCGCACCTCTGCTCACTTGGACCAACATTTCACTTAACCCTGTGATGGATACCTGTTTTGCTATCGGAGAAGAGAACAATAAATGCCAAAATGAATGATTTCCCTGTGATTTGTTTCTTTGATAATAGCGCTGCCTCTATGATACTTTATTGTAACCACTGAAAAGTCCTTGACGCTGATGTCCAAGTAAATTTTGGAAATGGGAGGCAACATTGTATTTGAGCATAACAGAATCAATCTCCATCATCAATGGATCTTTTTACATTCAAGATGTCATCTAAGTCACCAGAGGGGCAGGGTGAGCCATCCCAGAATCGCGGTGAATGATGTACGGTGGACGGCTTTGTCATCAAACCGCCGTTAATCAGAGCACAGGGACAGGCAGCAAAGTTGCATATCTAATGGTTACATATCTCTGGAGGGACATTAGTGCTTTATGACCATAGGGGGCGAGTGATATTTGTCTGGGCTGATGGAGCGGGCCAGTAAATCAGTCGAGAGTCCTGACTCACAGCACTGACTCTGCATACTGGAAGGGCAATCAAAGCCCTTTCAACTCCATAATTAGACTCCGCTGGTCTCAGATGAGACACTTTAGGGAGACACTTCACTTTAGAGAATGTCATTGGAAAATCCTGGGGTGATATTGAGTGTACAGAACAGTCACAAAGATCTTTTCATAAGAAAATGACTGTTAGCTTTTGGTTAACACAAAAGATTCTCAGCATGTGTTGCATCTTTGCATTCTTTTTATTTGTTTGCGCTTGAGCCTAGTGTGTGTGTGTGTGTGTGTGTGTGTGTATAGCCTATCAGAGTCAGTGTCTGTGTCAGCAGAGACCTGCCATGCTTAGAGGAAATGGCCTGGAAAGACAATAATGATCTCTTGCCGTTCACATTTGTTGTGCCGCTGATCTCTCTCCCTCTGTTCTCAAAGTTGTTTCACCTATCCTGCCTCAATTTACTAAAACCGTGCGTTTTAACTGACTCATTTTCTTTTACTGTTGATCTTCGTCTCTCTGTCTCCGTTTGTGCAGGAGGGCGAGGTGTGGTGGTGGGGCCCATTGTCAGTCAAACCTTGTCCGATGTGTTTTGCGACAACGAGTACGGCCCCAACTTCCTGTTCAGGAACAACGGAGATGGAACCTTTACTGATGTGGCGCAGCAGGCTGGTGAGAGGAGCATGTACAGTTTAACAGATCATAGCCTTGGATCAGTTAATCACAGACAAATCCTGCAAAAACAGGACACACGGTAGGCTTTAGTGTTTGACAGTGTATTACCATATACCCGTAGGCGTGGAGGACCCGATGCAGCATGGCAGAGGGGTTGCTCTGGCAGACTTCAACCGTGACGGCAAGACAGACATCGTCTATGGAAACTGGAATGGACCTCATCGCCTGTATATGCAGCTGAATAACCGCAAACAGAAGTTCAAGGTGGGTCCAGTCAATCCTGGGTGCAAAAACGTCTTGAATCAATATCGGCTGCCGACAAGACCAAAATTAAAAGAGATACGAGCACACAATTGCAATTGCACGTGCAAAATAAGTATATGACGGGTGAACAAGAGGGGCTTTAGTGTTAAAACTGTAATAACTATCACACCTTCACACACCAGGCCAGTAGCTGAGTAGATTAGATTAGGCATGATTGTCTAACTGTTGGTTTTGGAAAGTTACAAAATTCAAAGTCACCAGACAAACTGACAAGCACGTTGTTTGAAGCCTACCGAGGACTTTTCTTTCTTGGCTCGTAGGTATTTCCAATGAAAACTGTTCTCAGGTCAGTCTGTCGATAATCCAGAGTGACCAGCACTCACTTAGAGGCCACTGTGGCTCAGTGGTTAGCAGGTCCGCCTTTCAATCAGAGGATCGGTGGTTTGAGCCCCGGCTCTGCTAGTCTATGTTGATGTGTCCTTGAACAAGACACTTAACCCCGAATTACTCCCTGTTGCTGTGTCTACGGTGTATTAAAGAAATGTAAGCTGCTTTGGATAGAAGCGTCAGCTAAATGTAATGTAGAATCTCCAGTCTTTGAATCGAGTGATTCCCCCTCAGGATATCAGGCAGAAGCATTTTGGAGTGAGGTCGTGGTTCTCTCTTCTTCTTTGTTGTCTAATGAACATGCAGCATAGACAGCAAGTCTCACCTATTAACTCTGTGAATCACGAGAGTTATCAATGCTAACATATGGCTTGTGAATTAGCATGAGTCGTTGCTGGCTCGCGTTGGGACTGAGTGGGATTTAAAGACGGATGGACGGCGATTTACTCAATCAACTCGACTATAGACAACTCCTGTGAGACTGCCAGCAGCGTGCATGTGTTCGTGTAGTACGGTTAATAGCGGCGAACACAGAGAAGGGCTCTGCCGCGTGTAAATCTGTGGAGGTTTCGTGCTCGTTGATTTATCCGTCAGCAGCTGCGACTGCATCTTTTCTCAAAGAGATAAATGTCACACGAGACATCTTTATTGGGGTCAAAAAAGGGGTTAATGTGTGATGCTTAGCCCAGAGACAATTCCATCAGTATGGCACACACACACGCACACACACACAAAGACAATACACTCTAATACACACACAAACACACAAAATACAAATTGAATTATCTGGCTTTTTTTTTTTTAAACCAAGATTGTTAAATCACAAATCACAAACACATTGAAGACCCCTTCCCCCCCACACAAGCTGACACTCCTACCAGCCGTGTTGACCTTTGGCATCTATAATGAAGCTGCTGTATCACTCCAGTAAACCGCTAATTAAATTGGGCTGAAACAGCAGCTTGTCTGGGCAGTAGAAAGTGCAGATTAGGCCTGTTTTTGCTTTAATTAAAATCTATTGCTGAGGTTTTCCTTGCAGTAGGTTTAACACACATGCAAAACCACACCCACATAGTAAGTATTTTAAGAGATTATTCCAAATAATCAAACAGTAATACAGTGCTATATTATAGAAAGTGTGCTTTCAAATAAATATATTTATAATATAATGTATTCATTTAATATAAAACAAATATTGTTGGAATTTATTTCTCAGACCATCTCCCCTCTTATCCTTTAAATGTCATGTTTCTGTGCTCCATATTTGCTTGGTGAGAATCCCTTTCTCATTCCTTACAGCACGTCTTTTCTTCCACCTAGTAGTATAGTAAATGTAAAACTGTCCCTCCCTTGTGGCCCTCAGCTGGCCATCCCCTCTCCTTCACCTGAGAAGCAGAAGGTCACTGTGAGCCCTCCCCAGCCCCGGCTTTATGAGCCTTATAATTAAAACAGGGAGTAAATACTGGAGGGAGTGAAGGGCTGCCCTATAACTCTTCCCCGACTTATCACCGTGTCACTGAAGCGGAGCGATATCCGTTACTTTCTTGTGCAAAAAACTCCTCTGCTGAGGAGACTTTTTTGGGGGCCGGAGAGCTGCAGTCTTTCTGATGCCAAAGTATGTCCAAAAAAAAAAGTTCTTTGTTCTGATCTTTAGGCTTTAGATGACGCTCATCAGCCAGGGTGACTTACAGTGAGTGAGTGAGCAGATGACAGATCAATGTCCAACTCAAGGACTGGATATTGATGGACATGTTGTGGAGATTGAACTTGTGACCTCCATGTTATGGAACAGCACCTCTAGTCACCACTGCTTTGCTCACACTACGGGCCACGTAGCAACAGGCTTAAAGTCATTTTCATTGGAAGCTTCAAGCTGACAACACGAGACCGCTTCAAAAAGGGTCAAGTTGAAGCGTAAACCAATATATGATTTTGTTTCACCCTGTTAAACCCTGTTTCACTCTAAAAAATGCCTTTATCCTGTTGTTATGTGCAACATAACTACATCAATGGGCGATTGAGCCCCAGTTCAACTGCAACTGGCCTCAATGTAGCTGGCCACTCGTCAGATTCAGTTGTTTGTGGCGTGAACACAGCACTCAGAGAGCATCACCTTGATGACGTGTTGGGCTGAACACACATAGGATGCAAACTGTAATAACAACCGGTTCCAGTGAAAATCCTCTGATACTGAGAGTCTCTGTGAAGGTCTGAAGCTTTGGTTTTACTTTCCCCGTGTAACATGTGGAACCATAACAGGACACTTTTTGATCTTTTATACTCTATGTAGATTTCTCCTCGCAGCAAAGTTCTCAATTGTCTCTGCCCATCCACATCCACGTAGTTAGAAAACGTTGGATGTGCAAAGGCATCTAATAACAGAACACAAGGAACCCTCGCAAAGGGCCGCAAAGGACTCTTGCAACACTCGTGGATGTGGCAATCATAAATCACACTTTACCCTGCGCTTCACTTTGTCTATCAACCTCATCTTCCCCAGTAAAGAAATAAATACAAAAATAGAACTTTAGAGTATGCTGCCATCAGCGTGTAGAGTAAGAAAATGTGTATAGTGTTGGATTATTACTAAATAACCCTAAACGTTGCTCTGACCCCAAAACGATAATATTAAATAATTAATTTCCGACAAGATTGATCCAAAAAGGAAACAAATAACATGTGAAATCATGTGAGAGAAACCAAGAAGTTTCTGTGTGACGTAAATGTCCATATATATTATGCACAAATATGTGAAGAGCATCGCCAAAAACAAACATTTTGAGTACAGGTCAAGTCTGTGATCACAATTTGGTTGTTAAAAAGGCATTTTAAGATTTAAAAAAATAAAAACGTGTCTTCAGTGTGTTTCAATGATGTGTTTTCTTTCTTCCTCAGGACATCGCATCCCAGAAGTTTTCCATGCCGTCCCCGGTTCGCACCGTCATGGTTGCTGACTTTGACAATGACAACGAGCTGGAGGTCTTCTTCAATAACATCGCCTACAGGGGCCCCTCCGCCAACAGGCTCTTTAGGTCCTCACACATATAGACATACACACGTTCTACAAGTATGATACTAAGGTGTAATAGCTTGTTAATCATGAGCTTAATGGATAACTTGTGTCTTGATTTAATATTCTAAAACATGGCTTGGAAGCCGAGAAGAATTTAAATTCCCAGCCAAGGATACTTATCTAGTCTGGCATCCCGCCTCCTCCTCCACACATGAATGAATCTTTCATTAAGACAGTTTTAGGTCTCTTTTTGGATCACGATTTGGCTTCCTCTCTAGATAATATTAATGAACTCAGCCTTCAAAATGCAATATAGCGTATATAAGATATCTTAATAGTAGAATAAACCCATCCTGTCGGAATAAAAATCTGATCTGGCATATTTTTCTGAACAGGATGCAGAAGTCATGATGAAAGCTGCCATGAGCTGGTGGGTTAATTCATACTGAATATCAATAATCAATGTAAGCCCCAGAGGTTTGCTGGATCTGAATAATCCTGTCGTTCAGGTCACTGGTGGAGAATTTGTCTTTCTGGACACGATGCTGTCCGTCAGGGGTCACCGCTCCGCAGCCTGTGGCTCTGTGGTGAAGATGAATCAGCTAATTTAACTCAGCTCTTTGGCTCTGAAAAGCTCAAATGATTGTGCTAAAGCTAATTCATTCAATATGACTAATCAATATTTAGCTGGGCTGAGGGGTTTAACAGACAGGATCAGCATATTAGTGCGTTGTGAAATTAAATTAGAACTTGAGGAAACTTGGATATAGAAATGCTTCGTCACTAAAGGTAAAGGTACTAAAGTCAATGTGCGTGCATTCTTCAAACAAATGTCTTTCTGAAGACATTCAGCCCAAATAACTTTTGACCAAATGCTTTTCAGGAGAATTACAATTACAATCCAATAAAACAACAAACAATAATAATGAAAAATAAATTACTAAAAAATAAATACAACAAAATCAATATTTATTTAAGATATCAACACATACTTGTAATCATAAAAGTGGTGTATTAAATACAAAAGGGACACAAGTATGTATGTAGGTATTTCTGAATGAAAGTCTGGCACTTGTCATTGGCATCATGTGTCAAGCATTGTTAAAACCAGCAACACTGCAAATATTAGAAGATAATATGTATATTAGGGCCACACTCAACTTGTCATTGCATCTGTTCATTTGACCTTGTGTCTGTCATGCAGACATTACATTTGAGTCTTCAATGAAGGAGTGTAAGAGGTATTGAGATCCTTTGCTGAAATAAAATATGTAATTATGTGGTATGTCTCTATTAACATTTCGAGGCAAATAAAAGTATGAAAGTATTGTCAGCAAAACGTAGTGCCCCATATGTATTATATCATTATAAATTACAAAAATTGAGCATTTTCAATGCCATTTGAGGGGAACAAATTTGGCCTACTTTACGTATTGTTAGGTAGTTTACTTTGTAACTGTTTATTATATTTTATAAACTGATCATATATTTTGTTTTTACAATCTCAACTACTGTAGTTGTCAAATACACGTAGAAGGCCTATCTCTACTTTCCAACACTGCTTATATAGATTGATATGAATAGGCATTGATATGAATGTTTTACAGAGTTTTGATGAGTATTTGCCGTGATATTGATTTGATAGGGTGAGCAGGAGAGAGCATGGAGACCCCCAAATAGAAGAGTTGAATATTGGAGAGGCAGCAGAGCCTGAAGGACGAGGAACCGGTGAGTAGCAGAACAGACAGCCGTCCTACAACAGTGATAACAAGCAGGGCCACGACAACCTCAAACCTGCTATTCCAACACCTCACCTTTAGGTGGCCCCAGAGCTCCACTGAGGCTTCCTCATGCTTCATAAAAAGACGTGTTCCACACAATTAGTTCCATGACTGTTGAAACATTATGCTCCCCTGCATGAGGATATTTAATGTTATGTAGGCTGCTTCCTGAAGTGTTTAGTTGCCTCGTTACAGGAGCTGTAGCGACAGACTTTGACGGCGATGGCCGCCTGGAACTGCTGATTTCTCACGGTGAAAGTGCAGCGCAGCCGCTCTCTGTCTACAAAGTCAACCAGGTGAGTGTTTGTGAGACATTTTAAAAGCCTCAAAGTCATCGTGACACTCAGCGTCTTCACCGTCATCCTCCCTCTTCTCATTCTGCCTGTCTTAGGGGACAACAAACGCCTGGCTAAGAGTGATTCCCAGGACCAAGTTTGGTGCTTTCGCCAGAGGAGCTAAAGTGGTGTTGTACACTAAAAAGAGCGGCCCACACACACGGATCATCGACGGAGGCTCAGGGTACCTGTGTGAGATGGAGCCTGTTGCCCACTTTGGCCTTGGTACGTTTTTATTTCAACAAAACTGTCCTGAACATGTGGCCAATTGATGCCATCTTCAGATTGCATGTTTTGTTTAACGCACTAAAAGTAAATGATATTCACTTTACAATAATATAAATCTGGAGAAAGCAACACATTGAGTTTGAGCTGCCAAAACAATCAACTGTTTGCCATTCTTGCACAACAGACATAATGTTATTGATTAGGTCTCGGTTGACTGATTAATTGATTGACTCACTTTTCAGCAATGCTCTTAATTTAAACTGGGTAAGGGATAGATAGAAAAAGAAAAATGGACAGAATCAACAGAGAGTAGTAAAATGAAAGCTCCTTTTTATATGTTTTAATACCTCCACCCTGACTGAACACAAGTTATCTGTGGGAGCGAGCTCAGAGAACAAAAGAGATGGCGGACAGGTGCTGCAGCTGGAGGCGTTCCTGGTTTGTGAGAACCCAGATCCCTGTCTCCTTCAGCCCCATCAAACATTCAGCTGATAGTCTGCAGGCCTGCTCAGCTACTGCTTTCTCCTGTCCCTGTTCTGCATCAGAACTGTCCAATCGGAGGCCCTCAGTTTTAATGCCCGATGATTACTCACAACACACCAAATGAGCAAACTTTCTACACCTCGCGCCGTCAGGACAGAACTCCACACGTGCAAAAAACATCACTCCTGGTAGATGCACTCCTCACCACTAAATTAAAAGGTATCACACGAATGCAGAACAGGTGAAATATTCTTTGGCTCTCAGACTGAACACCTGCTGAGTAGATCACTGTCTGGCAAGGTAACTCAAGATCTGTTTAAATTTGGAAATGCCACTTTAATTAAGGGCTGCGGAGGCCCTCTGGAGAGGGGCTGTCTCTATGCCTGATTAAAGTAGTTAATAGAGAGAGAAGAGTGCCACTCTGTCTCTCACTGGGTTTGTGTCGGTGAAAAAGAGAGGAAGCTTCATGAGCCCTTGAGGATGACTAAAGGACACACGAATGTTCCTCTGTGTGTGTTGCGTCTGTTCTGTTTGCCTGACCAGGTAAGGATGTCGCCACCAATGTCGAGGTGTACTGGCCAGACGGTCGGTCAGCTGCGAGACCCCTGGAGCCTTCAGACGTCAACACGGTGCTGGAGATCCACTATCCAAGAGATGAGGAAGAAGTCACTCCTACTGTGGAAATAGAGGTACAACCGTGATTCATGGCACTTTACGCTCATCTTCTCAAAGATCGTTTTGTAGGCTTAGCCACTAAGCCTACAAAATGACTTAATTTTAATTAACTGTAATTAGAAGTGCATTATCTGCTTTATTTACGAATGTTCTGTTGAAGAGAATCAAAGTCAAAGTTGAGTTTCAAGAGCCTGATTATTTAAGTTTTGTGCTCATACAGTTGCATATTTCACAATTAAATTGTGTTAAGTAGAATCTTTATTTTTGAATGATTATTCTTGCATAAAAAGAGAGAAATATTGAGTGGTCAATGGGGATCAGCATGTACCTTCCTCTTAAGGGCATAAATGGATCCAAACAATGCCCCCTAATCTGAACAAAAGCATCTGCATTAGTTATGTTTCAGCTTTTCCCTTTGTTTGTCACCCGTTTTATAGATTTTTTGTATTCAAAATCATTCTTATTTCTAACTAGACTGACGGTGTCTTACAGTGTGGTCATGGGTTTGCACTGAACGAGAACGGCCGTTGCACAGGTAAGACACAACGACGTTTCTGTTGACCACTTGCTTGTGTCCTCATTTTAAATCGAGGCAAAAAGCATCTTTCCCACCCTCCCTCCCCTCCCCGCAGATAAAGATGAGTGTACCCAGTTTCCTACCGTGTGCCCCTCTGACCGCCCTGTCTGCACCAACACTTATGGCAGCTATAAGTGCCGCGCCAAGAGGAGATGCAACCAGGGCTTTGAGCCCAACGATGATGGGTCAGCCTGTGTGGGTGAGTGGTCCTGGCAGGGTCGGGGTAGACTTAGCTGGATTACAAAGATCAGGAGAACAAAGCAAGCACTGCCAGAGAATGAGATGCCTTAAGCTGCCTTAATTACTCTGGTTTTGAGTAAAGACTTAGAGGTGCTAGCATTCCTCCGACTGTGTCCCCTCTCTGCACCCCGCTGTCTTGCATGACTAACTCCCCCATGTGAATTAGCTCTCTTTCAGCCATAAAGACGCAGATGTCGGCTAACTTTTCCCTGCCCTCTGTTTTGCCTCTTTCTCTGCAGCCCAGGTGGCTTACTTTGGGGGGACGCGGTCCTCTGGGGAACGCAAGCGTTCAGGCCTTTCTTTCTGGATGCTCCCCGTCTCTGTGCTTCCACTCGTCTCTAACCATCTCCAGGCTGGACTACTGTAGCTGTCACTCTCGCCTCCCCTTCCTAACTCTCTCCTATGCTGAACGGGGATGTACAGAAACTCTCGGAGCAAACCTTTCACTTCCACGTCTACTCTTTCTTCTCCTTTGTGGATCTCTGCTATTGTTTTCCATCAGGTATTTACAGCCTGGCCCCCTCCTCGCCACTGCTATGTGTCACCTCTTGGCTCCCGGCCCCCTCTGGACTATAAAGAAACACACAAGGAGCATGCTCGCTGGGAGCTACGAGGTTCAGAACTATCTGTGTCACACCCGCAGAGCCCTCACGTCATCACCTGGCACTTGTCTTAGTGGGACCTGAACTGAGGCCAAGTCAATGAGTGGATCTGGAGCGTATAACCCTCTGCACATAGACTACAGCAGACAGATCTACTGGCTCACAGACCACATTCATTAGAGACACGCTGGGACCTCATCTGTATCTCCACAATGCCACTATGTTAATCCTTACAATGTCCCTCTCATTCTTATGATGGGCTTTCTGGGATGCTGAGGAAGACCAGGCCTCCGAGCTTTAGGCCCTGTGTGTGAGTGTGAGTGAGTGTACTGCGCCCAAAGGAACATATGCCAGACCATCTGTCTCCGATGGTAGGAAACGCTTTGTTACCTATTAATAATAATACAGCACACTGAAGAATATAAACACACGTGTATGTGTGTGTGAGCACAAGAATAGGCAGGTCCAATTGTATTTATTTTCAGTACAGTAGCCAGAAGGTGCACTTGGAACATGATTTATTTCACAATTTTAAAATAATTTGCCACAAATTTCACAGCTGTACATTTTAAATGAGCATCAGCTTACAATATTTACAGCAAATATGAATCCCAAATGTATCACGTATAGCTCATTTCACCATTTAAATAAATACAATGGGACATGGGCATGAAAATGTGGATTTTAATGGACCATGATTTTTTTCTGAAATACATATTTTTTTCAAACATAATACTCTACTTTAAAGGATATGGCAGGTGATATATTATGTTGTTGCCAGTCTCCTTAAATTACTTCCTTAAACTGGGCAGTATATTTTTTAGCAAATGTTACATTTGTCAATTGGGAAACACAGCTGCAGGGTAGTGTACAGACAAATAAACTACATTAACCAAATTCATTGTAATGAAGGAATGTGTCACTCAGCGTGATCACTGATGTGTTTTTAATGTTTGAACAACAACAACGGTCTGAGCCACAGAGGAATACACTCTTTTATTCAGGTTAATTCATTGCATTTTTTCTTTTTTTTAAGGGAAAATATGACCAGATGAAGTGTAAATATGAAGTGAACATCAACTATAAATATTTAATGTTAATGATAACTTGACGACCCTTTCCTCTCCTCTCCGCACTGCAGAAACTGTACACAACACAATCCTCCTATCCAGAGTTAGACTGCAACCCCGTCACAGCAGAGGATAGGTTCTTCGAGTGTTGGCCGAGCACCGACTGTGTGTGATGATTTATTGATTTATCCCTCGCTGAGGCAAGTGTTATATATTTTTGAAATATTTGGCCAAAAACCTCACACATTCCATTTAGGAAACAGCACCAGACTGACATCAGTCCCCGAGGCTGCTAATGAGCTGGACCTAAACCACAGATGCCACCTGTAAATATCAAACACTTCAGTTGAGATTCAGAGACGAAACTCATTTCTCTCTGAGATGTTTTTAACGAAAACCAAGAGGCACCGGAGCATGAACAACTAATAAACAAACAATGCTGGACGTGTTACAGCAAATAAGCGACTCACCACAGATCATTGTTGGATCCACATCGACGATGTTGTCATGCTCTCCGTGTAAGCCAAAGACTCTGAGAAGGAGAGAGACCGAGATCACGTCCAATATTTGTCATTTGAATGTTCACTGACAAAATTGTCCAATAGGTTGACCTGGGGTGGCTGTAAATATGTTAGAAGTTTGAATCACACTCTTGGGTCAGACTTGAACTTATTATATGTAAGCTCTGAGTTTGCATGAACAGTACGATCCACAAGTGTTTATCATAATTGCACGCTTTAAAAACACATATCTGTGTTTTCGACCCTATTGCTTACATTCTCCTGCTTAATCTCCACAAGCAAAATAACAAGGTGGTAATTTATCAGCAAAGACATGGTCGTGTGAATCCAGTTTGTATCTTTTTCTATACATGTGTTGAAATGGGTTGAGTCATTTCAGCTAATTTGAAGTTTGTCCAGCAGAAAAAGGATACCACTGAAGATCGATGGCTATATTAGACAACTCTTAACTACATGTTCATGCCATATGCAACCAAACAAACTGTTTACAGTATTCACTGTCTGGCCATTCAAACGTGGGGTCTCTGAAGTCGCAGGCTATTATACAATTCAAGATATGAAGCTTTTCTGTGTCCAGTCAAACTGGAGTTTATTCAAAATATGAAGCAAAGCTGAAGAAAATAAATGGAAAAAAATATATATTCAGTGATGGATTATTTTTCTCAACCACTTTAGACATGCCTAGAAGTAGAGTTGTGAGGTAGAGTGGCATTATGTGAATACAAAAAGGTAGAAAAACATGTTTATTATAAACTACAGTAACAGAATAGACGTCACTAAGATGAAGGTAAGCTTTTCACTCTGTGATTCTTAAACTGTGTAATGTTCCTCAACTGTGTCACTGAATGATGGCCAACAACCTGCAGGATGGATGCTCTGTATGTGTGTGTGTGTGTGTGTGTGTGTGTGTCATGGTCACGTTCACTGCCACGCGTCCCACAGGCTCCAGCTGTGTTTCTTTCTGCTGAAATGAACTGCAAGTGTAGATGTCCCAGTAAAAAACCTGAAACACAACAATGCTCAATGTGTATCGAGTGTTTGGACAAGTGTGCGTGTGTGTGTGTCTGTGTGTGTGTGTGTGTGTGTGTGTGTGTGTGTGTGTGTGTATGTGTGTATGTGTGTGTGTGTGTGTAAGTGAGCATGTGCTCCATGTGGAAAAATAACCCAAATGCCCTTTTTTTTCTTGTGAGCTTCAGACCGCTAATCACAAAATGTCCCACAAGCAGCATTTGCACAATGTACACACGCCACAAAGCCTTCACAGAAAATGACAGACGATCAGATTTACATGTTAAGAAAATGTGTGTACTGTACGGAAATTACCGGAAAAAAAGGAGCGGAAGGAGACGAGAATAAAAAGCTGTATAAATGTGGATGTATACACTGTCGTGGTCATTTCTTTTAACTGCAGCCAAAGACTATGTATGGTTGCTTTCTCTTTAGTCTTGTGGAAACGAGCTTGTCCCTGATGCAAACTACCGAGCCGGCTTTTCTGAGCTTCATAAGTGGAGTGGTGCAGTGTGCAAACTCTTGTCTCCCGTGTCTTCAGGCCAGTGCGGGCATCATTCTGGTGATGCGTTGAGCCTTGTTGTAGCCTGTAATCAAATTAACGCTTCATCATCCCTTCCTATAATTGCCTGAGCACATCTCGAGTAATTTGATTTCAATTTATTTGACTAATTTAATTGTGCCCGAGAACTAAAACTAATCAATGACATTACAAATTAAGCTATTTCACTTGAGCATCAAAGGCATCCCACACAACAATTGGCTGGTAAGTAGGTTCTAGGTTATTGTAATTGCTGCTAATTTCAAGCCTTTTTTTCTGCATGTCAAAGATAATTTAATAATGCATTATTAAATGCATTGACAAGAGTTGTCGGATGATACGTATGCAAGCAACAGTTTGGCCATTTATCTAAAAAATCCAAAAGGTTGATAACACTCAGCAAGCACAAATGTGGCAAATACTGCAGGTCAGAGTCCAGCCAGGAGGTCATTGTTTTAAACCTGTATGGTTGTCTGACCGCTCATCGTTCTGGCCCTGTTGGACTATACATAAGAAGTCTCCGATCCACCTGATTGACAAATCCATGAACATGCAAACTCTGCACAAGCTGGAGCCCACGGGTAAGTCCGGATGGGAGGCAGCCGGGACTGATGCAGCACCATGTATTTGCCTTCATCAACAGATCTAAGACGAAGGGCACACAATGACCTCTGTTTCACAATTAACAAGGCGATCAGAAGTGACATTTTAACTGGAACCACACATTCCCAGCCCTGGATGCTTAACATTGTGTTTTAATGTAGCGAATTTCTGGGCTGCACTGAGCAGGTCCAGTGGCAAACACAAGGGCTGTCAGTCACACAGTGGTTGAATAAAATGAGCGGATATTAATGCCAAAGCCAATAGGCAGGGGGAAAAATGGGTTAAAGCAGTCTCCAAACCTAGCGTCGCACAATAAATGAAGTGTGGTCAAAACATGAAACAAATCATGCAGTTTCCAACATGTGTTACCGTTGTGTGTCTTAAAAGAGCAACTCAGCACTGTGGGTTTCAAGGCAGATTAACAGATACAACATGGAGCAGTAGCACTGCATCTCTGTTTGTCGCATCGCAGTGGTTTAATGCACAATCATAACTCAACGTGATCTTCAATTTGGGCTAATGTGGATAGATGTTTGGTGGGCCTGAGTGAGCACAGTCAGAGTTCCCATGCCTCATGAGACTGCGAGTTAACAAATCACTCTATGTGACTGCTTTGCTGTTGTTTTGTTTGTTTTTGTTGAGGGCAGTGACCTAAATGCATATTTAAGTGTGAATCCAGTCACAGGTGAGTGTCAAGAGCAGAATATAAGAGTAAATATCCTCCTCTAATGCCACTACAGGCCTGACCTTTCTCTGATGCCAACTGCTTCTCCTTAGGACCTTCCTGTTTAATGCATCACATGCACGCACACAATTGAAAATGTCATGTTTGCCAGGCACCGCTGCCAGTCAAAATATTTCTGGAACACAGAGGCAGCAGTGGGATACTGATTTTATGTCCTTTGCAGGAATAAACATTTTAATCAATCAATAACAGAAAGTGACTTTTTTTTCCTTCTTGACAGACTGAAAAGAAATTGTGGAAAAGGTAAAGCAGGTCACTTTTTTCCTGTTTGGAGAACAAGGAATGAAAGAGCAGGGCGGGAGTAGAGGAAGTAGAACGGACAGAGAAAGTGCTGTGCAGCCAAAAAACGAGGAATTTTAAAATTTGGAAACTCAAAACAATTGCAGCAACAACCTGCAGACGAAGGTGAGGGGAAAAAAAGATTTTAAGCAACAAAAGAGGTCTGTGTAGAGGGAGAGAGTAGCTTGTTAGCGTGAGAGTGACCTTTCCCCACAGGTGTTGAGATGTTTCTTCACTCCTCTGCTGTCTTTGAGAAAATATCACTTCACTCTCTCCACTCCTGTGATCAACACTAAGCCTCAATATCTGCCAGAACGTTATCGCTAATTTTTGGCCTTATGAGCAGGCTATGATGGATCGACTGTACACCTCTTATACACACATGCTCTCTCTCACACACACACGTGCAAAGATCAGTTTGGATGGATGCCGCTGCAATTTTTTTTTTTTTAAAGAAACGAGTCGGTCTAACCTCAACCTACATTAAATAATTTGTTGGTCACTTGCGGCCAGTAACATTAACATATCATCACCTTATAAAGTTGAGGGCGGTAGTGTTATTTGCAATTACACATCGAGCAAACATGGAACAACATTACTATTTACTTTGACTTGTGTTTCAGTCCACCTGAGGGGTGTACTACAAAGAAAGTTCAACATAGCTGGCTTTCCTTTCTTTGGCTGGCTCGACAAAACCTGAAACTCTAGAAGTGCATTTAGGGCTGACACTGTCCCACAATTAAGTACATGTGGAAATCACTGTAGTTTGTTGGCCAAATGAAACAGACATTGTATTGATTGAACATTATCTGTGATGAATACCAATAGACTAATACATGTTCTAATCTGTGTGCTAAACCAGCTGCAATACCAGTGGTGTAAAATGGACTTCAGCAAATCAGGACCAAGCATAACTACACTTGGGGCATGAATAAGTATCACTAAATCATACTCCTTGTCGAAGTCATAACTCGGACAAATCTGAAAACACAGACATTCTACACATACTTTTAGATTCAAAGAGAATACCCGTGAGGCAAATTAATGTCCAAATGTGCTCAAAAATCTCAGAAGAAAATCTATAATCTATATAAAATTCAGAACTTGACAAAGAATCATGCTATTAGGTTTTCTTCAGCAAAAAGTACATTACAAACACAAACTGTGACTGTAATCTCTAATTTGGTATACTCTATATGTGTCACGACCGGGTGTGGTGGTGCAGAGACTTAGGAGCAGAGGAGACGACAGGAGTCACAATGAGGCAAAATCAAAAGTACTTTACTAACTCAAAGTTACAAAACAAGGGAAAAGGCTGGTACGGGAAACACACTCTAGAAAACTACCAACTACAGCTTGAAGGCGATGTACATACAGAGGAGACAAAGAAGACAATCGTGCAACTGACAAGGGAAAGACACTAAATACACAGGGAAGGCAGGCAACAAGGCACAGGTGGAAACAATGAGGGCGGGGCTTTACAATCACAGGGGGAAGTCACATGAGGAGGGAGGAGTCTGGCACGAGAACAGGTGAAGGGAATAAACAATCATGAAACACTGGGAAGACACACACAGAAAACACAGGGTGTTACAGTATGGTGCTGGAGCAATCTTATATATTCTCTCTCTCTCTCTCTCTCTCTCTATGTATATATATATACTGCTTGTAGCTTAATCCATAATAATATGACTTCGTAATTCATTAGTTAATTCTTTGCTATTTAAAATGTAAAATCTGTAAAGTAACTGTCAAATAAATGTACATTATAAGTAGTTAGTAGCAACAAAGTAAAGTACAATAACCAACAAAATTGAGGACCAAGAGTTTACCTTCCAGTCATGAGCACATGGAGAGCCGCCTTCAGGTGACTTGTCTCATGTGGTGTTTCCTTCTGTGGACATCCAGAGAAGTGTGTGAGAAAGAGAGAGACACACACAGCATTGGGCGAGTTTCAAAACACTAAGAGATGAACATTTTTAGAAACCAACAGCCGCCGCCAGTTATAATAATTGTCTTTCCAACCACTTTATTCATCTCTTTGAGGTGAAAGTCCTCTCCACAGGCTGTGAACAATACTCATCTTTGAGGGAAAAATACACACATAGTATCCATTTCAATAATATGTAAATGATCCGATGTAAACACATAAATAGCTTCAAGATAAGATATAAATTCCTCTCTTAGCAGCATAACCGAGGGACTTTGTTGATCAGGGATTTCGCTTCATGTCATCTGGCACTCGCTTTGTTTACACACACATCATGCAGCATTTAACAACTATGTAGTTTTTGTCTCCCCGAGGACTGAAAGCAACTCAAAGACGCTGGTACCAAGAATCCACACATCATCTTTTAAATTTTTAGGAAGACATCATATTGCACTACGAATGATGTCTCACTTGTAACAGCATAACATACATACAGTACTGATAAACTTGCTGCACTCTCAAATACAGTACAAGATAAATATCGGAAAAGGAATTTACATACAGAAAAGGACTATACATCAAGTTGTATATCTCCGCCTCTCCCCTACTTGGCACAGAGGTTATCGTAAGTCAGCATAATAGAGGCTCAAGGACCCAAAGTTTCATCTTCTCTGTAATCATATACATAAATCTCAATGCACATCTTTTTTACGAGAGTACATTTAATATCTTAATCTTCACTCCCTTGGTTGGCTGCATTAATCAAAGAAGTCATTCTTGAAAGAACACGCTACATAATGCCTGAAAAACACCTTGGAGTTGAAGGGTAGGGTCAGTTTTCCTTTGTTGTTTATCTACAGTAAATACACTACTCACACATCCATATAGAGCCGTTGAAAGAGTTACTTGTTGCTGTAAACGTTCCTCGTGTAATTGTACCTGCTCGTTTAATGTTTGGCACATTTCAGATGTTCCCTCTGAGCATCGCCATCATCACCCCTCTGTTTACCTCCACAATAATACCAGACATTGTTATTATTACTAACAATATCATAAGCTACATTATCACCATTATTTAGGACAAAATTAAACATGATGCAGCAACTCCCAGCTGTACAGACGATATGCCTTAGCTGCACTGTCACGTAATGCCCCAATTAAAGAGATTATCAAAACGTTAAAAATGTATTTAGGGCAAAAGTGACGATTTAAAATAAAATAGCATGATGGCATTTCCATCCTCTTCTTTACACTTCATTAACAAGCATGTACAGTGCCCTTCTTCACCTGTACACACACATTGTTTATTGTTCTTTGTACATTGTCCAATGAGCTCCACTATCCGCTAATTGGCAGTGTTGAGTCAGTTTGTAATTGATCAGTTCATCAGCTCCAGGTTGGGTATCCATTTCCACCGGGATGAAACATGAAGGCGTCAAAAACAACAGGAGGCTGAACACAAGCACAACTGAACTCAGGTGCTGTGGTCTTCGTCAGTTCCTCTCAATCATCCAGGTAATACAACGCTGACTTAAACTATGGCTGGTTGCAAGGCAGGAGCTCTGCTGAAGGTTTAGAGCTAACTGTGGCTAAAGAAGAGGCAAAGGGCTACACTCCCAGAGTTGATTTAGAGATCATGTGATGACGGGTTGAAAGAAAAGAAAACTGAAATTGGAAAAATAAAGGAGACAGAAACTGTGGGAACAGAAATAAAATATGCAAACATTAAAACAGGGATTTAGCTTTTTCAGTTCTTGTCTTTGGTCCGACGTGTGTGTGTGTGTGTGTGTGTGTGTGTGTGTGTGTGTGTGTGTGTGAGAAGCCAGACAGGATGCACTACAGAGAGAAACAGAATGTATGCTCCTCCGGCTACATTGTCTTGAGATGTCTTGAGATATATGGTTTTACGAAGTAGCTAGAACATTTTTTTATCCACCATCTTTGTCTTTACATTCAGCATTTTTAGTGATTGTACTTTCAGACGTTCAGAACTTCCCCAGTCTGACCCTAGAGGGAGCTACAACTGTGTTTCAATGACAAAATGACATACAAACTCATCCCTAAATTTCTGATGTCACAAAACTGACAAATGACCGATGGCATCATTGAACTGAGAGACCTCATCGGCAACATCTTCCTACATTTCTCAATCATGTCATGTGCATGTCAAATGTAAAACATGTTCTAGATGTTTTTTTGATGGAGATATTGATTTCTGAGCATGCTGATTCTCCAACAAACACTCGTCATTAACACTGGTAACATTCTTGAAACAGCTGAAGAGATAACAGCACAAACTATTTCCTTTCCCCATCACCAAATGTGTCAGTGTTCGGTTCTCATTTGGGACACTGATCCTTAATTTATGACGTCTCCTTAATGATTAGCAACCTCATCTCACTCTAGGAAAGACAGGGACTGATGGCACATACACAACACACCGGATACATGTACATTCTACAAGGGTAACAACACAGGCCTAGGGGGCCTGGGTTTGCTTGTGTTCCCAATGAGCTGAGACCACAGAGAATATTGTCTGGTTAGGTCGACTCCAAATCCACGTCTGCCAGAATCTGTATGCAGGAACACATGGCCAGTAGCCACTTGTGTCTGTATGTACATGTGTGCATGTTGCTAGTGTATGTATGTATGACAAAACCCTGGGCACGGATTACAGTTGTGTGTGTGTGTGTGTGTGTGTGTATGTGTGTGTGTGTGACCTACAGCTGTGATGTGGATCACTAGTATCCACTGCTGTGAATGAAAGGATAAATCATCCAAGGTGCTCTCTGTTAGCCGTTTGAAATTGAAGCCAAATACATGTGAACAGAGCATACAACCGAGCAGTCCCACAGCAGGCCTAATTTGCCAGTATTTAAAGCGGCTTAACCCCGACCACCTGACATAAATGCAATCATTCAGCAAGACCTGAGAACATTGGTTCTCCCAGGAGGCTGGGAGTGTTCCTCCTTCCATAATGCAGGGCTGCTGTACAGACCTAAGACTACCCTGCCAACACATCAGCTGATATATATATATATTGACAGGGACTGCCCTGAAAGCAATGAAGCTTAAATATCCCGTCTAATCAAAGGTAAGCCTGCTGAATCAGCCATACGCCGGAGATGCTGTGACTCATGCAAACAACAGATGTGATGGAATGAGAGAAAAGGTGAAACGAGAAATTGGAAGAAAAGAAATCTAGATTATTTTGGTTTGGATAGCTGTTGGAGAGTGAAATATATTCCCTCGTGTACATGTGCCTGCTGTCTATGTGTAGGTTCTGTTGTGCTTGTGTTGCCAGCTCCTGTTCTCGAGGTGGTACATCGTAAGCCCCAGCAGGAGAGAGTGAATGCTGTGGATCACCTCCTCGCCTTTTTGCTGTCCACTTGTCTTAGAACCTGGTGCTCTCATGTTTCAGCATGCGGATGTTGGTAAGTGTCCCGCTGCCCCTGTGGTGGTACCCATAAGCCTGGCGCTGGCCCTCCAGTCACCGAGCGCTGCTGCCTGCCGACGACATGCTGCTGCTAGGACTGGAGCTGCCTGAGCCCCGGTCTTCAAACACGCTGATCTCGAGCTGAGGACACGGAGAATGTCAAGGATCATCATGACAGAGAGAGTATTAATGTCCAGGGTTAAGAAAGTGCTGGCACATACAGTTTCACAATCCCTGGCAGTCTGGATCCTGTCATATCCAAACCCTCAGACTACAATAGCAGACTACAATACTTTCAGACCAACACGTTGCTGTACTGCTCACACTTCATTTTTCATCCCAGAGCGGTGTCATGTTAATCTGAGGGTGTGCAGCTTAAACAACTGAGATGTACTCACGAGACTTTCCCTACTTGAAGAGATCAGTGACTGGCGTGAATGAGCAAAATAAAACAAAAACACACAAGAAGTCACTGTGTCTGCTGCCGCTCCTTCCCTGCCTCTGCGTCACAGATTTCCGCTCAGCTGTCTAAGTCTTGTCTCAAGGGGGGCTGTGAACACAATTTATTTTTGCTTGAAAAGGGTTGTCAAAGTCGGAACAGCTCATTATAAAGGTAAAGATATCTCAATAGCACTCAAAGTAGATGTGCGGATTTCCGATCTCAATGTGCCTAAAAAGTGAGACACATGCTTTTTCGGGTCTTTCGGGAGAATAAGGTCTCTAACTAGCGTTCACAAACAGAGGCCGTATTGTATAGGGTTGTATTGACCATTACGTGTTTGGCCCTGTGACGTGGAGCTTGTTCTATGCGCCAGATCATTTGTGATGGTCTACTGGACACATTCACTCTCTCTCTCTCTGCCTGTTAACTACATGAGGAACTGTGCTGTGATCACTCCGACTGACAAGAAGAGACACATATCTGGCCTCTTCTGGTAAGAAACATTTGAAAATATTGTAATAGAGCACCTTATTTTGGGAATGAAAAAACAGAACAACATGGCCTGAGAAGATAAAGCCCAACATCAAGTCCATACACACCTTCGTCTGCTATTATATTACATCACCTGTTTCCTTTTCACCTTTTCTTATCAAAGGACATTTGACGCAGCATGCATGAATTCCTCCTGGGAATGCCAGTTGGCCATTGAACCACTCCTCTGCAGCAGCTGGAGTTTAAGTGCCAGATTCAAGGGTACCTTGATGGTAATTTATGAGGAAGAGGTTATATTAATTGATCTACCCAGATGTTTCTAGCAGTTCCAGTGGTTCTAACCGGTGACCTTCCACTCATGAAGCCTGGTTTCTGCAGCCTCTAAACTATGGTTACCTCCTCTCAGTCTTTTAAATGCCTTACTGCCTTTTATCCTTTATCTATTTGTTACACACTTAAAGCAGCAGATGAGTGAAGGATACAACCCTCATTCCTCTCTCTGTGGGGTCTGTTAGCAGCAGACCTCTGGGAGCGTAGATCTTCTCATTCTGCTCCTGGATGTAGCCGGATATCTTCTTCAGCACCTGGAGTAACACATTGTTGCCGGGAGGGGTTAGAAAAGGTCAGAGGTACATCTGGAGATAATCCAGATTTGAGAAGAACCATTGGAGGCATAATGAAAACCTAAAAACACAACAGAACATGTGATCTAGCAGAATATAATCTGAAAAGACATTCCAACTGGGGATCCATTACCTTCAAATTGCTTTACAAAGTTCACTCGATGTTACATGTAATAACCACACAGCTAAAAGAGGTTAAACAAGGACAAAGCTGCATCATCTCTAACCTCTTGTGTTGTCTTGGCTGGAAAAAATGAAAAATGGAAGAAATTAGTTTGAAATTTTTCTGCTCATAGTAATCCTACGGCATTCGATACTGACTCTCTCGAGTCATTGCCCATCTTTATTTTTCCTCAACATTATAATCTAAACTCAAAGTAATTCCATTATGCTCTAAGTACAGCAGTTATTTTTATACATAGTTCAAATCCACTCATGTCAAGCAAGGCTGTATGAATTGAATTACTAAAATTGATGAGCATGAGCTTTTCTCTTTCTGAAGTTTTCCATTTGGAAGCTTTAGTTCCTAATTCCAAAGATGGCTCTCTCAGGCTAAATGTCATGCCTTGGTTAACTGTCGGGCCAATTTGGAAACAATCTTAAATTCCAGGTGGACAGTTTATTTGGACTACATTGGCACTGGACATATTTCTCAGTTTTGCAAGTGAGTATTGCATAAAATGTGCTAAAAACCACAAAGCAGCAGCGGAGTGAATCTAAGCTCTGAGTTCAGGCAATGCCTTGGCCCACAAATTCAAACAAGCATGCCTGTATACATCCTCCCACGCGTTAGCAATGCACTCCAGTTTGCCCTGAAAACTAGAAGAGTGTGCAAGCACCGTGATGTCGTCCCATGGTGCAGCTGATACCAAATGACTGCTGTCTGATACCTGGTGATGCTAAAGGGATAGATATTAGCTAAAGCGTCATCATTTGAGCAGTTTATTCAGCCTCAGCTATGCTTCTGTGGACACCAACAATGTGCCATGTCTCTGCCTAACCATGTCGATCAGCTAAAGCACGCTCCACAGGGCCTTGTGTGCACAGAGAGAGCTGTCACCACTTCTAGAAAGGCGATGCAATCTTTAGTCTGTCTGTACTAAAACAACACACATTTGTATCACTTAAAGAATTAAACAAATATTCTATTGTATATTAAAGAGGGGTGGGTACGGATGTTTTTTTGCTAGAAACAAAGCAAACATTTAGCCATAGCGGCTTGAATGATTGTCTGAGCACTTGAGCCAGACTTTTTTTTATCAATTCATTGTTAAGACTGCAATTATCCAAGTTACAAGCTACAATTATCCTTTGCAGGGGTCGTTATTGAGATGTAACACTTTTGTGTCTGATTTATTAAACATGGCAGATGCACTTCCCCTTTTGTAAGTTAACTAAAGGTCAGCGCAGCACACCGCCCTGAGAGATTAAAACAATAGAGACTGAGCAACACACAGAGCAGCGCTCCTCTGGGATGTCAAAGGCCTGTTACAGCTGCAGGCACAGCTGCTAATATAGTGACCCATGCTAGTGGAGACTAAACCACAGAAGAATACTTTATTCTGTTTCCCACTGGACAAAGAAGCTGAAGAGCCTTTTCCAATGAAATGTCTGGATACTGTTACAATCAGGGAGCAAACAATACATGGAATTCCTCAGTGAAAAGCTATAAGAAGCCATTAAAAAAGGCATCGGTTTGCACCATTGAGTTGCTTTCAATCAGTCAGATCCATGTCAAGTGTACCTAAGCAGAAAGCAATCAATATTTATCTTGGAACAATGACTGTATCTCAACAAACAACACAAACTGTGTATTTTCTTATAAACTCCATCAAAGAGAAGAACAAGAGACACACAGAGGCCTGACTAATGGGGTTATTGTGGTCCAGGGAAAAGGCCAATCCTTTCACTGCGAGCGAGCTCTCAGGGCAGCTCAATCCTCTTCAGCTCAACACTATGACAGTTGTACAGGCATGTCTGTGACAGCCCTTCAGGGAAAGGTTTGTGTGTGTGTATATCGCCTTGGAAGCAAAGGTGTCACAGTCTGTTTCACACACATGCCAACGAGTGTTTATTCCTCATGCTACAATGGAAGTTGTTTGTATACATGTGTCTGAGTGAGATCCATATGTGCAGGCACGTTCTTGTGAATAATAGAAGAACAAAAAATAGTAGACAGAGTGCACATAGTCTGCGTGAGGGAAGCTTTATGAAAGCTTGTGCGCTCATGTATCTGTTCTGACTTGCTTGGCGCAATCAGTGTCCTTTGATAGGGTTCGATGTAAGCAACGAATCTGCACACTGATCCAGGCTTACTGGTGTGTGGCCTCTTTATCAACACACACACACACACACACACGTACCTACACAGACAGCATCAACTTGGGTGGGTACATTTGATCATCGTCAGTCATCATTCAGCCAAGATGATCAAGTTAAACAAGTAAACAAACAACTCTCTGGCGGGGTTGATAGCATCTGAGCGACTAAATGGAGCGGCACCCAGCTGACAGGGAGATGAAAGGAGCCTCAGACCAGGCCGTTTGTGCATGGCTTCAACACAGCAGCAAGTCCTTTTGTGTTTCCCGGTCAAGCCAAGCTCCCTGGCAGCACCCCTGTACTGCTTTGAAAAGAAATGCTTACAAAATGTAACAAGACCAGGGAGATAAATGCTGTGGGTGAACGAGATCAGAACATAGAGGCATGCTGGGACTTCCCGCCACACTAGTTTCATCTAAAAACTCCGGCAGGTACCCACACAGTCACAAGAGGATTAATCAAACTCACTGTACGTGATTGCGATGTGCGTGTTCTTGTTGCGTCTCAGGTAGTGACAAGCTGCAACACAGCCACGCAGAGCTTTAATCACATGCCCTTTTCCTCAAGATGGACACATCGGTTTTGCTGAGGGGAATTTCATGTCACAGTTTGCGTGCAAGGCCTTGCCCACCGGCACGCAGGTGTGGGCTTAAGGTCTGGTGGTAAAAAAATCTAATGGACGGACAGCTGAGGCGACATTGAGCAAGAGAGAATCAGATCGTATCTTCTGTATTTTGGCTGTACCGCTTGTGTCAGTGGGTGTAAATAACTATGTGTTCTGACCTCAGAGAGCCATAGTGCATTAGAACACACAATTGAATGTGTGTGTGTGCTCGAGGGAGCTGGCGTCCATAACAATGGGCAGTAAATAAGTCTTGAGAATGGGCAGTGGAGTATATAATAACCAGCTGTACAGTTAATTAGTGGTTAAGCTTGAATATTCCCACAACGACGCACGCTAAGAGGATCCAGATCCATTTAATTCTCTTAAACTCTTGAATATTTCTGAATTCAAATGATTCAATGTTCAAATATTTGTCATGGCAGCACAGGGGCCCTTGTGTGTGGAGTTTGCATGTTCTCTCAGGGCCTGGTGGGTTTCATCTGGGTGTTCCTCACATGGACAATTGCAAGTTACGGAAGGATATGTGGGTCAGAAAAAGGCTTAATGCATATTTATCTTTTTTCTATACATCAAAACATATTGCTTAAGGCTTCATCAGACTTCATCAGACTTGCTCTGCAATCCATGCAGTGTTTAAAGTTGACTGCGGCCTCCTAAATGATGACTATGTTTTCTATAGAATTATCTTTCTCAATGAAGACAACACTGAGTAACTATACAAAAACAAACAAACAAACAAAAACAATTCACCATTTCGTCGTTTACCTTCTCATAGCGTGTCTCCATGCAGAGGAAGACGATATAAGCTGTTGCACAAGCCAGACATCCTTCCAGGTACGACTGGCCTCCAATTTTTTCGGCCTCCACATAGTAAGAGTTGAGTGTCTTCACCGTCTCCTCGAGCAACGTTCGCTCAATCTACTTACAAACACAGACAAACATCCAGGTACAGATAAGGAAGCATGCACACAGCATATGGGCCGCGAGAGTGAAAAGTGTTCTGGCAGAACTGTGGGAGCAAGCTGTTCAGCTTTAAAACAGCCCGCCAAACATACCAGCTGCATTCTGCTCAACCCAAAGCACTCCTACTTTGTCAAACTATTTATTAACACACCTCACTTGAAAACTAAGAAGAAACTTGAGGCTAAAATGGAAAATTACTCATACGTGTGACAGCAATGGGTAGTGGTTTGAGCATCTGACAGAGAATATATTTGATTTAAAATGTGTATTAATGGTCCTCTGTGTTTCTTTCTGTGTTTATGTTTCTTTCTGGCTCTGACTGTGTGTGGACTGGCTGCTTCAGATGCCAATTGCTAGACAATGATACCCCTACATGACATAATTTGCAGATGCTAATACAGCACAATAAACATCACATTCTCGCGCAGTTCCCACAGTAGGAGAGTGCAAATAAAAGCACTGTGCTTCTTTAGCTTCAGCTTCTGAGACACAAACTGAATATTTATAATTAAGTTGTAATGATTACTTATTCTTTTTAGATAGAACTGCAGGTCATGACACCTGATATTGAGTGCATTAAGTTACCTTCAAGTAATTTAATGCACTCGCTATCCATCATCCACATGTGGTCTTTCATCCAGGCTGCACCGTGGTAGTAATCGTATTACCTACACTGAGCCATCACTCTTCCTGTGTTGGAGTGTTTGTGTTGCGTCAGGTGAGTTGGGATTTTGTCGACGTATTGCATTTGCCTGGATGTGTATATGTGAGTGTGCGTTTGTATTTGTGCTCACCCTGTTGTCGAGGTCTGAGGGGAACTTGGTCTGGAAGCGGCAGACGGTTCCTTCGCTGTAGTCTCTCTGTACGAACACCTTTGTGACCAGCGATGCATTGTGCCTCAGCTCCTGAAGATTATGAAACTGAGCAGTTACACAACACAGGAAAAGCACATGTTAAGTATGTTGTCCAGAATACATTCATATTCATGCATTCATAGAGTACCGGGTTTCTTTGATTTAGTGTTTCGTAGATGCAGTGCGATACCCTGTAGTGCTTTAGAGAGTCATTCATGCTTTTATCTCCTCGAGACTCGACTAATGCGACGCACTTTATTCTGGTATCAGCTGGCAAAACATTCGAAGACTGTGATTGATTCAGAGCGCTGCTGCCAGGCTTCTAACGTGTACGAAGAGAAATGACCACATCACATCAATCCTCACTGGTTACCTGCGAGTTCTAGAATTGATTTGAACATTGTACTGCTCGTTTTCAAAGCCTTGAACAACCTGGCTCTTTCCTATATCTGTGATCGACTGTTTCCTTATGAGCCAGACTGCTGCCTGAGCTCTTTGGGCAGGGCCTTACCAATAGCTCAAAATTCTCAACTGGTCACTAAAGGTGGCCGGACCTTTGCTGTCTGGGCCCCTAAGCTGTGGAACCCCCTTCCTGGTGATTTAAGGCCGGTTATGCAGTATCCTCTTTTAAATCCCTTCTAAAGACTCATCAGGTGGTCTCTTATTTGCTTTCAGGTTTATTGTGAAGCACTTTGTTAAATTTGTTTTTTGAACGGTGATGAATAGTTATTCTTATTACTGCGGCTCCACACCAGATACAACAGATTAGAGATTCCTTTCGGAAAATTCTAGCCTGACCCAAAACCATTTCCCTATAAGTTATCAAATATGAATTGCTAGATCCGAGTTGTATTTTTAACTGACGACAGCGGTGCTACCGGACTACGCGGTAAGAGAATGGTACTGTAACAGAATCAACAGCAGCGCAGGCGTAGTTAGCACTCTCACTGCATCCCTCCAGCGTCAATAAGCTCAGTAATAATGAACAACAGGAAAGACACCCCTTGCACTTTGGTGTGTTTGTGAGTGGTGTGGTTTACACCCGGACAGTTATTCCCCTGAGAAGAATACAGCAGCACGCAAGTGGGCCAGTGTAACTTGCCCCCTGCTGATCTAAATGACTCCCCTCAAGAGGATGGCAATTAGAGATACAGTAGGAGTGTAAAGGGATGGAGAGAGGGAGGGGGAGCTGAAACAAAGTGAGAAACAGAAAGAGAGGCACGTTATCATTTGAGAGCATCTAAATATTAAATAGAAACAACATATTCCTTGTGTTCAACCTTCTTTTATTCACATATAATTCTATGGGTGGTTTGGCTAGCTTCTGCAGTGTTGTTATAATTGAAAGCAAGCAGAGTCTCTGCATGTATGAGCCCGAGAGAGTCATTTCCAAGTAAGAAGGCACAGTACAGTGCCAGCCTTTCATCTCTATACAGGGCATATCACTCACAACCAAGAATAGACTCCAAGCTGCTATTTTTGTCAGCCAAAATCACCTCACAGCGACTCGATCGTTCTGCCTGCCAGAGCTTTTAATATCCTTATTTTTGCCTTCTCCATCTCTTTAACACGGCCCCTCCCCGGCTACCTTTGGGCCTTCATGATGAACAACAAGTTACTCTTTTAATAGAAGCAACTATCAGCACACGATGGAGAAACATTTATTTGAGTTAGAGTCAGCTGTTGTAATCAAGTCCCCAAATTAAGAGTTGAGTTTGCTGCCCGATTTAAACGTCATATGTCCAGTTTTGTGGATTTACATGCTTTTACATGCAGGTTGGTTAAAATAAAAAACACAAGAACGGAAAGAAAGGAAGAAAGAAGAACGGATGCCGGTGTTTTAGTTGCTAGGAGTCTAGTTCAGAGGCATCGGAGTGTCACATGATCTGCAGTCAGCCCAGGGGGGCATCACGGTGTGTTTTGGCTTGTTGTTGACCTACTGACCTCTGTCTTACATCTCTGTGCTACATGTAGCTCACAGCTGAGCAAAGCAAGCAGGAGTCATGTCTCTGAGTTATTTGTCCAAACATGCAATCCCTGAGGACATCCACTCCCCTGGTTTTAGTGAACCTTTGGTCCAGTATTTAAACTGATTGATCGGATGTGGACGTTGTCGGTCAACGTAAAAACTGATACATCTACAGACTGAGCTTGTGCCCTCTTACAAGTTATTTACAACTGCCAGAGTGCTCAAAGAGTTATTCTGCTTGTATAAACAAGGCCTTCATCAAATATTTCTTTTGTCACGTGGTGTTGATGTTACTGGCAGAGCGGTCTTGTCTGTGTCCATTTTTGCCTTTAAGATAAATGTTTTCTGTTGGCAGAGCGCTGATGTTTACTTTCCTGCGTGGGTGATCAGGGTTCAAATCCAGTATATTACTGAGTCTAAATATAGTGCACAAGCAGACGGCAATGTAAAAATGTCATACTGATCACACAAGACTTTATTAAGAAGCTCTGTATCATGCGGCACTGTCTGACTTCTGCTTCCTCCCACACACGGTTTACTTTTTCTTTGATTTTTGTTTACACATTGATAGAACACAGTGAAATTGAGTTAAAGAGCGAGGAGTATCACCAGTTCAGAGGCTTATAAAAACTATAGCATTAAGCAAACAAAACATAGAAACAAATGGACAAAACATAAAAGTTAAACAAATTATGCATTTAATGTATGAGTCCAATTAGTCACTGGCTGACCAGAAAAATAAAAGGTAAAGAACCAAACTACCCTACTTCAATAATTAGCAGAAGTAAAACATGAGACATGATGCATCACCTCTCATGACCAAAATGAAAATAAAGAAAGATGATACCGGTTTTGACACGATTCCTTTGTCATTCCTACTCTGACATCCTCCCCGTATATATTTCCTCCAGCCTGGATCTGTGGGTCTGTGTTTCTCTCATTGCCATGACATGTTTCTCAAGTGTAGTCACTCCGACTCAAGGTACACATAGCGCCAGCACGGGTGAGTGCTGCCAGTAGGCAGACGGTGCAAAGGGCACACACACGATTACAGCATGCACAGTAAATACACTCAGAGTTTCAAAGCCCTTTCAGCATTTTTCTCTCTCTTTTCATCTCTTCATAGCTAGTTTTCTGGGAGTAGCATTTCTCATGTTCGCTGCCAGGCTGGGCTGGCCAGACGTCTATAAATCATTGAAGTTTAGACAGCGTTGACAAAACAGTCAAATTTCCATGACATCTACGTGGAAGATCAGTGTCTGTGAGGCCAAAGCTGGAAGAGGAAATCTCTTCTGGATAAAGGTGGAGCATTGTTCCAGTGGAGAGCTGAGCCTGTTCCAGTCCCTGAGACGATTACTGTGCTTCGACACATTATTCGTCAACAGTGTAACACTGGAGCCAGGGCTAGCCTACAGACTGAGAGGAGGCTCTGGCAGTAGTGGACTTAATGGATCCAGAGATCGTCGATGCAGCACAAACAGTCTGCAGTATGAGCTGAGTGTTACTCAGCCGCTTAGCGTATTAATTTGCTGACTCGGACAACAATAAATGTCATCGTTCTAATATAATATGAGACGGAGAAAGAGAGAGAGATGGAGGCGGATAAAGCAGGTGGATAAATCAAAAATAGGATGTAAACTGTGCTGCTCATCTCAAACTCCATCACTCATGGTTGCAAACCGCAGCAGCCTCTTTACATTTAATATGCCATAGATAATTTATGGGTCATGGACATGAAGCCTGTCCTGGCTGCACACACGTGTATTTCTGTGCATGTGAACTGTATGTTGTGTTCGTGTGCATGCACGTGTGTGTGTGATTGATGGAGCTTGGACAGGGATACTGACACACCACCAAAGGCGATCAGGGCCACTCTGCCGATGACTTGCAGGCTCAGAAAGAAAAAAAAAACACAATCATGAATCATGCCCAGCTTACTGTCCTCTGCACCTTTACCCCCCCCAACCCCCTCACCCCTCTACCCCCTTATAAATTGGAAAATCTCAGATGTATCCAAATACATATGAACACACACTTACACTCAGGAAAATCAGGCTCAAACTTACCTTTACTAAGATTAAAATATGATAACTAAGGCAGCTATGCCTTCAGCATTATGGTGACATCACCAAGGACACAAAGAGGGGGAGGAAAAGAGCTGGCCTGAGAGCTACCAGGCATTACTGAGGCTAAAAATACACCAGCAAACACACTTGGTGCTGTTTGGAGTAGTTGTACTATATGACACTGCTTAAAAAAATGCCATTCCAGTCATGGACTTCTCTTCTGGTGCATCTTCGTGCTCTAAGTTGCCAATCATGTTGATTGCATTTAACACTGGCACGAAGAGAGCTGATTCACTATGTGGCTCATTCAAGCTAATTTAAAAGTATGGCAGAGGGAAAGACAGAGGGAGAGACTATCCCTGTCCATGGTGCTGACTGCTCCATCATCATCATTATCATCATCATCATTACTCTCATCAGGCTCCTAAGCTTTGAGCCTATTCTATTTATGCTCTACATTAATTGCATTGTTTTTTGTTTCTTACTAGAAGATTCATGAAAAAGTACTGTATTGTATAAAATTAAAATTAAAAAAACCTTATGTGGAGATCTGCATGTGATTACAGAGCTCATAAAGTGAGATGAAAGTAAGTGCAATTGAAGCTTGTGGATGGAAAACATTTCCAAGCATGAAAATAACGTGCAGCACTCTGCGATACGACTTTAAATTCACAATAAACCAGGTCCGGTCGGCAGATTAATCATTCACCACAATACAATACAGAAATGTGAGGCACAACAATCAAGACAGTCAGTTCACAAGACAGCGTTTCTCAACCTGCATTTAGAAAAAAAAGAACAAACGGAGGTGCAGAATATAATTGTTGGCTTTGTTCATACATTTCTGAAAGAAAAAGGCAGCAGAAGAGCTTGATTTCATACCTCTGTCGCCATATTGCAGTAAGGGGGTGCAGGATGAGTCCCGTGCGGAAAACGACAACCGTTTGCTCGAGCTGTGTGGGACAACGCGACTATCGGGCTTTGGCAGGAAGACTGGAGGCACGAGCGCGCGCACATGTGCGTGACTGAGCACGCACCCTGCGAGTGTTATCGCGGGATGGAGAAGAGGAGCGGGCTGGGGGGGCGTAATTGCTAATTACGTAAGATTTTTTTATTCATGAACAAACCGAAACTAATTTGCTCTCAGATTCAGTCCTTGAGGTCAGGCTTTCAGAATGCAAATGAGTGATTTTCCACGTGTCCGCAGTCTATTTAGGCTATAGTGTTTCTTTCTGTGGGTTATCAAAAATGGCTTTGACTATCAATAATTCAAATAAAGTGCCTTGGTTTCCATTTCTATTTGCAAAAAGTCCGAGCACAAAAACAACAACTCAAATGTAATCACTCAAAGGCCAGAGATGGCCGTTACATCCATTAATGCTGAGCTTTATTCGTACTATCTTCTGTGAGAGTATAATCAAAACAAAGCTCTATGTTGCTATTACAGCTCTATAAGAAGTAGTGCTGTACTGACACCCATGATATTAAGAATATATTACATCATTATTAAGTCACCAGAGAGTGAAATTGTGAGTCCCAGGTGAATATCACAGTGAATTTACTCTGAAGCATTAATCACTTGTTACTGTCAGCATGCAGGGAAATTCAAATGTATTCAATTTGAGACGATTTGATCAATGCTGTATAGCCATCCATTAGTTTACTGCAAACACCCTTTGGTTATGGTGCAAAGTGGTCATGCTGCAGTGACTCATCCTGTAGCCCATATGTTTAATGCACCGTTAGAAAGTGCCCATATTAAACATTCATCAGAGCCCACTTTGGTGTCCAGTTCAAGGTCTCACTTGGTTTGATGTTTTACAAGGTTAGCTTACAATTCACAAATATGACTAAAAATGATATGACAGCCAAGATACATGTTCACATTTTTGTATTTTGTGACAGGAAAATGTTTTTGATTAGATAAAAGGACTTGGGAGAAAGACAGCAAGTGAAATCAGTTTGATGAGGCTATTTATGGAGTACAATTATTATGTTCTTTTACTTGTTTGATGTGCTCAAATAAGCCACTTTCTCTTTTACAACAATACATATTCCCCGAGGTATGCTGAGATCACATTTCTGGCAGAGATGCTCAAATGCACACACAAATATATCCACAACAACACGGACGGATCCAACTCTTGTGAATGGAAACAGAATCCCAAATAAGATGGAAAAGCTTTAACAAAATGAGAATTATGCAGAACTAATTTTATTTGCCAAGATCCTGCTGCTCGCTCCAGATCGCATAAAAAGATACGTATCTAAGCACATGCTGGCAGAGATTCTTCTGGGTTGTGTGTATACTCACATTTACGGGTTTTAGTATGCATGTGTGTGTATTCCCCGTTCTACATTCTCCTGTGCATTTTCTCCTCAGGGCTTTCAGTCATACACACATACAGAGCACACACAAATAAATCAAAGCTTAAGGAACCGATTCAGCAGATAGAGCTCTATTTGTGCATAATGTGTAGGAAGAGAAACTAAAAATATCGAGCAATCATATCATGATGTCATGCTCATTAAATAAAAGAAAACTAAACTATTGGATTGATATTAAACAGTAACCTTAAATGTGAACCACTAGTCATGTCCTTCTAAAAAGACCAATATGAATGTTTTCTGATTTCTTTTCACTTATATCAACACAATGACATCTTTGGTCAGTAACTTAAAAACATTTAACAAATGACTGTCATGAAAGTGTTTTATATGATCTGTCACCACTTGGTTAAGGTTTGGTTAGATCTACGCACGAACACATTTTGGTTTTGGTTCAGAAATCTGTCGTCATGGTCGTCAAAGATGAATGACTAAGTTTTGCTATGTTATGTTATGCTGTAAATTAAGTACTTTTACATAATGTACTTACATAAACTACGGTTTACTGGGTGAAAGTCCTGTGTTTGTTTGAACCACCCATCCACCCCGACATCCTCCGCATGCAGACTTTATCACTCTTTCCACTACACCTGACCTCCGGAGCCGTTGCTCTGAGCGTCTATTGTTGCCGTGGATGGGTTTTACATCGGAGTTACTTGAAAGCCTCTGTCTCACATCTCTGTATCAGACGCAGAGGGCCATTCCAAAAGTTTGATATTTGATGCCATGGGAATGAGACCGTGCTGTAAACCCTCGTTGTCTGTTGTGTGGACTCATATGTCAAAGCCACACAGTTAAATCTGAACGTACAGTTAGTCATTTTGTGCATTTGAACACCAATTCTACAGGGTTTTTGGAGGGCAGTCTTAGCAAAAAGTGTCAATTTTCCAGTGGGCCAGTTGAAGACATTTGTTACCTAAAGAGTTGATTAGCTCTGTAGGACCTTGCTTTGTTTGAGCAAGTCATCATAATATACTGTACTCAGTATGCTATTTTAGAGGTAATCTCAAAGCAGCTGAATCCAACAATAGTGGTATCCTGTCATCAACTGAAGTCACCAAAAACATTAAGGTTTCAACACTGGGGACCATGAATGTCTGTTCCATATACAATCCATCCAATAGTTGTTGAGATATTTCATTCTGAACCAAAGCATTGAACACACAGACTGACATCGCCGCGCTGCATGCATGGCTAAGAGGGAAGTATATTGTAGAATATCAAGAGGCAGCTGGGGTCTGAGGTAAAGCTGTGATTTCTGCTGCGTGTGTGGGTGTTCACAGTTGTCATATATATATATATATATATATATATAGTCCCAAGATTGAAACAGAAATGTATATTTGGTTATACATGTTGAAATAGGAAGGGTATTGGATCTTTGTTTTAGGTGGATTGTATTTTGGGTTTCCTGTGGATGCAGACAGACTGAAGACAACTACGGGGTTGTTCCATTCAAAATTGTGCATTCCTATTCATATTGGGAATGTAATGAAAGAAGATGCATTCATATTACATCTCATCTGGTCTTCCAGTGTCTGAACTTCAGCAGAAAATAATAACTTTGCCGCAGCCTGAAATTATCATAATGACCCAGAGCACTGTACAGGCTCCCGCACACACACTCAACACACAAATATTGCCTTTTTCGCATTTCATACTTCATGAAATATTTATGTCAGCCAAACATTTTGGGTACACGCTTCACTCCAAAAACTGCCAGTTTCTATTTGAAGCTTGTGCTGCTAAATGTTTAAGATGGTGATATTGACCCTGCAACGAAAAGGAAAAACAGAACTAAAGAAAACACTCACTGTAACTGTGGTTTCTCTTCTCTCATGTCCTTAGACCGTTAGTGTTTAAGGGAGAAGTCAGAGTTTCTGGGTTAACGTGCTTTTGACTTGTCAGGTTTATCAAATCATACCCTGTGCTGTGTCATTCATAAAACATGTTGTTTTAATTATTCTTGCTTCCATCTTCGGGTATTTTGGACAGAAATGTAAAAAATCATAAATTCTAAGGTACTATTGATAACTGCTTGCATTTTTCTTAGTCTTTCATTAAAGACTGATAGTGAAATAAACAGGAATTGTTTATTTTCTCTATTTGAGGACTTTGGTTTGTGTTTTTGTGTGCAGAAAACTTGTGCTAATAAACATTGGTGTCTATTATATTCCGGTTCATTGGCAATAACACTTCCAATATTTTGTGGCCAAGCAGAACTATAGACTCCAGATATTTAAACACTTTAAAAGATACAGCTTGGACGACCTTGCTTCTATGATATGCATGTGTGAATGCATCTGAGTGTGTGTGTGTGTGTGTGTGTGTGTGTGTGCATTAGATGCTCAGAAATGAATGTGATACTTGACATTCCACACACTCACACCAGTGTGTTTGATTGTGTGTTTGGTTGTCGTCATGAAAACTCGTCTTTGTGTGAGACTGGGCTGGACCTGTCCCTCTCTTGACAATCGAATCCGAGCTGAAAAAGTTTGGAGCAGATTGTATTTCCTGGGAGGTTTGCAGACTGTCCTAATGATCCTCTGCTGGCAAGATTTGAGCACTGGAACAGTTTTGTTTATATAGTGCACCTGGTATGTGTCTTACACTGTCATCAGATTCTTTTCCATGTACATGCTACCTGAATGAAGGACTGAATCATGAGATTTGTATTCATGCGTAGCGTGTTTTCTATCTCCAAGTCGTCTGGGCAGCGTGCCACAGCAAACACACTTCTCCTATTGACTTAACCACAAGTTGAGAATCTCTCTCACACACAAATACACAGATACTGTCAGAGGAGCACATTGTAAGATATCTTGTTCTCTTCCAACGCGACAGGAAATGAGAACTCTCGAACCAAAAAATATATTAACTTTTTCTTCTTCTTTAAAAGCAAATAAACATCTCCTCAAATGCACTTCCAAATTTTTGGATACCAAAGTAGAACTAAAAAGAACTCCACAAATCATCAGTGGGTCTGTCTGCCACACATCCTGCATCTTTAAGTACAGGCTGGATTATTTGGGGTCTGTTTGTGGACTGTACATACAAGTGAAGCATTTGAGTGCTAGTTTGAGGAAAAGCAGGGAAGAGTTGGCAGCGGCCAGGCTAAGGCAGAGAGATGAAGATCTCTCTGCCTTATGAAGACATATAGATTTACTGGTGCAAAAGATGGGGAGAAACATATCTGTAGTCAAAAGATGCTCTTCTTTTTTAACACCTCAACTGACCAAACAGGTCCTGCAGACTCTGGTATTGTCACACCTAGATTATTGCCCGGTGGTCTGGTCAGGTACCACAAAAATGAATCTAGGGAAGCTTCAACGAGTACAGAACAGAGCAGCTAGGCTTGCCCTTAAGTGCACACTAAGAGCCAACATAAACAACATGCATGACCAACTCTCCTGGCTGAAAGTTGATGTTAGGTTAAAGGCATCACTTCTTTCTTACATAAAAAACATTAATACATTACAAACCCCCGACTGTTTGTTTAGGCAGCTCACACTCAGCTCTAATGTGCACACATACCCCACCAGACATGCCACCAGTGGTAACTACACAATTCCGACAATCAAAACAAACTCAAAACAACGCACAGTAATATGTAGAGCTATGGTTGAATGGAACTCCCTTCCAGATCATATTTTAAAAACGCAGAACAAAGCTAGCTTCAAAAAACAAGTGAAGCGACACTTCATGGCTGCCTGAACTGGATCCTAGTATGTATTACTAAATTTTACTTTTATGTACTCATTTATTTTTTTTCCTTCTTTTTATCTGTTGTTTTGTATGTTGATTTCTTCTTTGTTATATGTTTTGTGTGGACCCCAGGAAGAGTAGCTGATGTCTTTGGCATCAGCTAATGGGGATCCTAATAAAATTCAAATTCAAAATTCCTTAGTATATCTCACATGGGCCGGGACACAATTAGAAGTGACGAAAAATGTCATAATTTTTTTTTTTAATAATCCACACTTTATTTTAAAACTGCTCTCCAAAAACAAATGGAAACAAATGGAAACAAATGAAAACCAGGCACTCACTCGAAAGAAAGGGACAATCCCCAGTGAACTGTATACCAGTCGAGCAGTATAGTAGTATGTATTAATTCCAAGCAGGCTAAAAACGTATTACAATGCAATTGAATAGGACAGCTGGAATGACAGAGTTACGCCCCAGAGGCAAAACAGATCTTCCTCTAATACATTTCAGATCAAGGGAGAGACATCAGCAGGACTGAGTTCCTCTGGGCTAGCACAGACATTGGTTGCAACGGTTTGAAAAGGGGGGAGGGGGGGAGAGAGATAAAAACAGAACTATGGAAAGACAGAGAGGATGTGATTCACGTAATCCCTTATGCAACAATATTGTTAATTTAGCGGTGAAGAGGATAATAGCGAACAACAAATGAAATTCCCCTGCTTGTTTGAGGTGGTTTGTGACTGAAGGAACTGACATTTTTTAATAAGAATAACAAAATATATTACTCTTGTTGCACATTGCACCAGGAAGGTATGATTTTTAAGCATTGTCCCATTAAAAATTACAAATAACAAGCAACGGTTATTCATTTATTTTGATAGAGAGTAAGACACACATAATATGCCACATATTGGATTCTTGCCATCCCACTACAGCGATGGTTCACCGGCTCTTCACTGTCTTACTGAATAATCATCCCCTCACTCCATGCTGTGGTGACAACTGTGGTCCTTCAGTTTACCCACTGTCAGAGGGAAAGGGATGAGAGAAATGCGATGAGCCAACAGATTCCCGCCGAGATGGTTCATATGCACACGGCTGCGCTGCCATATAAAGACACATTCTGTTAAAGAGACACACAAAGAGAATAGCGGGCCCTCCCCACTGAAACACACAATGTGAACGTGCAGGTCAGGGCTCATCATTATTCAGTGCCGATGTTTAACCGGATGAAGCTGGATCTGCATAGACTTTACTTTTCTGATGCGACAGTGTTCAGAGACAGCTCTTTAAAATGATGGACAGGTACGTCAGCTCCTGTAGGAGACATGTGGAAAGGCTTTTACAGCAGAGAAAATATCTCAGTCTGGTCGCATAGCTTCCCCCTGAGCGAGTGGAACTCACAGCACGCGGACATACGTTTGTCTGGTTTGTTGCGATGGTGTCACTCAACTTAGTGCCTGTTACTGTGTCTTGTAAAAAAAAAGACCTAAATTAGAAGTTATTGCTCAGGCATGAGGGTTTTTTTCCGTAAAAAATAAAAAATTGCTTTGGAAATACATTTCCTAGCAGAACATTCACTGTTGCTCTGGGATTTTACAGTGTTTTTTTCTCGTTGTTTATTGTGTTACAATATTTTCAGCACCGTTTGATTTGAGCGATAAGAAATAAAACATATGCTTTGAGTCTGCGCTGTCTTTGCTCGTGTAGTGCTGTTTGATCATATGCTACCAATGTCCCTCAGAGCCAAGCATCAAAGTTACCGTGATCAAACAGCAGCCAGGGCTCACAGAAAGACATACTAATGGCTAACATGCAATGATGGGATGTCATGCTTTGGTCGGGGGTCGAGTAAGCTTGTAAATGCTAATTAAATCTATTCAGGAATTAAAACAAAATTTGAAAAAGGTTGCATCGTTTTGAATTTCTGTGCCTTTTGTTCAGGAGCGAGATTATAGATTATATATATATATACGTGCACAAAGATGTGTGAAAACTAACAACAGCTTGCTACACTGTTACCGTATCCCAATACACCTGACATACATTTTTACGACTTTTAGCACGTATGAAGAATTTCAATAGAGCTGAGCGGATCATGCTCAGTATTGATTATGATGGGAGGACACACACACACACACACACACACACACACACACACACACAGAATGGAGAACATGACAGGAAAAGGGGCCATATTCCAAAAATGAAGATAGAGGGTCGTCCTGCCAGGAGACAGATGAATTAGTCTTCTCTGCCAGGAAGAAGTGATGGGACAGAGAGAGGGGGATGAAAAGGAGAAGACTGTTCTTATTACATAATAGGTGATTTTACAAGTTTGGAGAGTCCCATGTCCCACATCGTAATGGATGCTGGGGTGAGCAGAGGACACAACAACGGAAACAAAAGAGTTCTCCTTTCGCTGATGACAGTCGTGGCTCTAAAGCATGGTGTGTGCATACAGCTTCTGTCCTGGTATGGTGCTCTGGAAATATTGGCAGCATACACAGCGAGACACCAGACACAAAAGGTTGACTTGTTAAACATACAGAATTTATGAGCTTTCAGGACTTTGCGCAGTAAAGCCCTGTCAGTGATACTGTTGCAATGAGTGTGAAAGCTGTGGGATTGAGCCCCATGACAGAGTGCCCTGTAATGTAGTGGAATGATACCGCCACCAGCAGTGGTCCTACTGAGAGAAGAAAAATGAGCCTGTCAGGGGAAAGAGAAGAAAAAGACAGAGAAACTAAAAAATCCCCCCTCAAAGTTTTGATGTGCTTTTTGGCTGTAGATTTGATTTTCACAGCCAAGTCTCTGCGCAGATTAAAATGCACTTATTCCGTCAAACATCCAGCGAAGCAGCTTGCCAGTTATATGGCTGCTGTTTGTTTACAGGGCGAAAGGATCCAGCTCTTTCCGAATGAGGACTGAGCGCATACAACAAGAAACACCAGGTGTACAGCTGGGAGAACAGAAGACATTTTCTATTACTGTCACGGTAATGTTCCTTCCACTAAATGAGCTTCATAATTGCATGTAATCAGTCTCCAGAGAAAGGGACTAATGCACGTCTCCTGCATTAAATCAGACAGTAACACAGCTCTCACTCCGACCATATGAAAATGACTGTAATCATAAATGAACATGAGGGTTCGGGCTGTAGGCCAAGTTTGCCTTGTTGCAGCCCACAGCGACAGCAGAATTTCAGGCTGCTGAGAAGCTTATTTCTTGCTGTGGCTGAAGTACAAAACAGGCTGGTGGAGGCTATAGAAGGTAAGATGAAGCCAGCCAGTTTCCTGCCTTCAGATGGCAGAGCAGATGGCAAGAGTCCTGACGGACGATATTAAGCCTGTCATCCACATCGGCAGCACTCACTTCCTCGGATTTTAGTAATAAACCACCAGGCATGATAATACAGTATTGGCAGGTTTACCTAAGTCCATTCCACCATTTAAGGTGATCTTCCATTGTGAGAAAGAGTCACACCTCAGATCCACGGCCAGTCGGAGGCCAGATCCTCTGTGTCCATCCGCCCCTCCAGTGCATGTTCACAGTTAAATGTAATTACAATGGACAAAAGTTGGAAAGGGAGGAGAACAGGAAGCAATAAATACAAGTTTATCCCTTTTCCTGAGAGTAACACTAATATTTAGAGCCGTGGTAGAGTGTTTGTTTTAAAGAATCTTCAGATAAAGAGAAACTTAATCAGTGATTGATTATCTGATACACAGTGTCTGTAATTATTTTTCTATGCATCAGTATTTGGGAAATAAGCAACTCAAAAAAGAGCAGAACTTGAGACTAATAACGGAAAGAACGGAAGGGTTCATATTATTCTATCATCTGGGCAAAAATGCAGACTGAATATATGCTACTGGATTGTTTTGGTCTGTTTTTAATAAACCGCCATCTTCTCTTCCAGTGCCACAATTCATGTTTTAATGAATAAATCAAAACATACATTTTGAAAAATTAAAGGAAAACAGCTTCAGCTCTGAGGGGAAACAACATAGCATGTTAGCCAAGAATACTGAACACTAAGTTTGATAAGTTAGCACATTAACATTGTTAAACCTGGGATGGTATTTGGGCTTTTGCTCTGTTGCACACCTTCATACAGACACTACTATCGCATCCCTGCTTCCCTCACTTGCATCTTTTGCTTACATCTAATAGATCACAGGGGCGACGGTGGCTCAGTGGTTAGCAAGTCAGTCTTTCAATCAGAAGGTCGGTGGCTCAAACCCCGGCTCAGCCAGTCCATGTCGTTGTGTCCTTGAGCAAGACACTTAACCCTCATTGCTCACCGTTGCTGTGTCTACGGTCGACTGTATACTGTATATCATGTAAGTCGCTTTGGATAAAAGCGTCAGCTAAATGAAATGTAATGTAAATAATGTATATAAATAAACAACATATAAAACTTTACTCCATATGAAACCGACTGATCAGCTGCATTGTCAATCAATAATTGATATGCCATAAGGGGGCGTGTCAGCTGGTATCCTCACTCGTGGCTCCTCACAGAAGACATAAGAGCGTTGAGAGGGTCTTCAACATGGTGAACCAAAACAACTTTTGGTTCAAGCTGAAAATCGAATAAGAGACTTAGGATGCCTCCAAAGACTCACCCCCCTTTTCTCTAAGATAACAGGAAAAAACTAAACGATGAACCAAAGATGTTAAGCAAAATAACAGCAGACATGAAACATGTTTTATCACAGCTGCAGACACACAGAGCAGAGCACTGCCCACTGCTTCCCAGAACTGCTGGCGTTTTCATCAACGGTAACTTTAGTCATTTATTATCGTAAGAAACATTTACATGTGTAAGAATAATTTACCAGAAAGCTTCCCCTAATCATGTGAGCATCAATTCTCAAAGGAAAAGTAAAGAAATGCAATAGGAGCTTCAGCATGAAGTGCATTCAGTTTCAGTCTCCCCTCCTTTCTCTGGAGTGCAATTTAGAGAGTGAGTCTCTCTCCCTCTCCCTCTCCCTCTCTCTCTCTCTCTCTCTCTCTCTCTCTCTCTCTATCTTTCTCTCTCTCTCTCTCTTGCTGTCTTTGCCAGTATTCTGTTGCTTTACATACTTTGTGCTCTCCACACTCAGACAGCCTTCCTGCCCTGTGCTGAGCTCTGCCCAGGGTCAGACAGGGAGGGGCCAAAACGCCAAAATGTTATTAATTACAGCAGTGTGTGTGTATGTGTGTGTGTGTGTGTGTGTGTGTGTGTGTGTGTGTGTGTGTGTGTGCATGTGTGCATGTGTCAATGGCTGCACATGTGTATGATCATCAATTCCACAGTCTATCTGCATCTAGTTAAACCATGTCACGTCCTCTTCTGTCGCTCCTTCTCCTTGTGATTCCTGGATCACCCTAGACATGTATTTTACATCCGTGTGCTTTATTCGTCTCTTTTCTGGGCTGGCTCCGTGATGAAGATTCATAAACGTGGCCGTCTTCGCAGATCACAGAGTTTCTTTGCTCAGGTACCTTTATGATTAAAAGGTAGCAGTCATTTTCCAAACTGTAAGAGAAATCTCAGAATATTTTTAGAGACCACCTTAGACTCAGGAAATTACACCTTCTCCTGTTCTCTGACTCAAAGGAACATGAGCTCCAACTGTCCTCCAAATGCCCCGTCACCTCCAGCATGGAAGGAGACAAAATGGGGCAGTCATCAGCCATCAGCAAAACTCTTTTTGACATTTTCAGGGGAGTAAAATCAGGGAGAGAGAGGTGAGAGCACAGTGGGGGGTGAGACATAAGGGAACTACGGTGAGCAGAAGAAAGATTTGTGTTATAATGTTTGGCAGAACAGTGTCAAGGGTCCACATGTCAGAAACGATGGCTTGCATTGAATGGACAAGAGGAGCAGGACCATGTAAATCTGTGGTATGGTTTGACTGCTGGAGCCAATACTGCAAGCATTTCATGTGGAAGCACGGACACATAGGCCTTAAAACGTTTGTCTGGGATCTTGCAGAATGTGGAAAGAGGTTATTGAGTGTGGTTTTGTAGCTGCGCAGGCATTCACATGCTGCCAAGACTCCACTTTAAAGTGAAAGAATGATTTCTTCTAGAGGATTGAACTAATCGATTATGTTTTCCAGACAGTTGTCAGAATCAGTCATTTTGGGTTTGTGCAACTGTGAAACGAGCAAGAAAAATAACTTGACTCAGATTTATTTCCAGGAAGAGAAATGTTAGACTTCATTTATTAATGGGTTTATTTGCTTCTGAACATATGACATTTTGTAAAGACAGGACAAAGTGGTTACTGTATGTTCATAGCTCCACAGTACCATAGCTAATGTATAATACACCATATCCAATGGAAACAATTAGTGCTATAAAAAGCCATACATACAGCATGACAGCAGTCGGGTATAGGAAGGGAGGAGTGAGTTTTCTGGAAATTATAACTGTCAAATGGCACAAAGTGTAACCAGACTGCAACAATAATCAGAACAGTGACCCAAGAAGCGAACGCAGGGACAGAGACAATCACAGAAGGACGGGGTGAGGGATGGAGGTGAAGAAAGAGAGCGCTTCAGAAAGAAAAGGACAGAGAGAGTATCTGTCAGCACCCAGACGGGACCTAAATAAATGGAGGGAGGAGAGCAGATGTCACGAGAAGAACACTTGTACTGTCACTAAAAAGAAAAGGAGAATGAGGAAAAAAGACCCAAAGGAACAAGCGTCTCATAGCTCTTCCTTGTAGTAGATGAAACTGAAACCATTCCCCATCTGGATGGATTTAGATTAATTACAGTAAGCAGAGCCTTTAGCCTGCTAATCTAAAATGACACGACAGAGAGAGAGAAACATTCTGAAACATTTGTCTGGGATATGCCAACAGTGCCACAATAAAAGCTGTATTGTAATTCCATCCAAAACCAGCTTATTTTGTATGATCTTTGGCGCTTAAGAGAGTCTGTTTCTGCCGTAGAAAAGCCTCAGCTGCTCAGGTTGTTTTCTCACCTCGCTGAGAAAGTCTGTTTACAACCAGGACTTGTGACTCACGAGCATTAGAGCCGGCAGCTCTTTCTCTACATCACATGCTCTGTATGGACACATTGTCGTGGCTTCCATGACTGTAGACATTATCATGCAGGGTGGGGGTCAACGCATACAGCACATGCAAAAACACAGGTTAATGGTTTTCATTACATCTTAGGTGGTTGTTCTTTGTGTTCCCGACTTATTCAGGTCACCTATGATGTACAGTAGATCAAAATGAGCAGAGGAGAGGGAAATGTTAGTGTGTCTGTCTGCTTGAGTATCTGTGTGTGCCCACAAAAAAAGGCATTCACACCTTGACAGAGGGCAGGAGGAGTCACAGGTCACAAGACAGTATGCAGTCCTTACTATCAACATACATGTTGTTGAATGTTTAAACTGGGTCAAGACCTGCAACAGTCAGACCACTGTTCAGCCACATGGAGGGCATCACACAGATCCAGATGCCAGACAACACAAACTGGACAGGAGGGTCACATGACACTTATTTATGGCAGAGGACATTTATTTTGTTTGGGTTATGTTTTATGACTAAAACATTTATTTTGTTTGGGTTATGTTTTATGACTAAAACATTTATTTTGTTTGGTTTATGTTTTATGACTAAAACATTTATTTTGTTTGGGTTATGTTTTATGACCAAAACATTTATTTTGTTTGGGTTATGTTTTTTGGTCATTTTAAAATTACCAAAACTACGGCTACAAATAATAACAGGCATCTGTTAATCTGTTCACCCACGAGCTCACTTTCCAAAATGATTGTCTTTCTCTCTTCTATGTGGTGAAACATTGAATTAAATTATAGACGGACAGAATAACAACAAAAAGCATATCTTTTGAATCTTGGAACAAAATGTTACGTGGATGATAATATAACAAATGTTATCAATGAATGCTGTTTTTCTGTTTCCATTTGGCTTCGTTGTGAAAACACAATGACAGATGTAAAATTATATTTGAATGAGGCTTTGATGTCAAAAGGTCATTAAGTGGAAAGGTTTAAGAACCCTTGATGCACTTTATTGCTTTTGTGTATACTTGACCCAACTTGTGGCCTTGCAAAAAATACCTTTCCACAATGCTTAATTCACCGAAAGATCATCTGAACGCCGCAATAATGTTTCAAGTTCTACTTGTTACACATTTTTGCACCTGTGAAATTGGTTGGGTCGGTGTAGATTACCTTGAATGGGACTTCAGTGAGCGGCAGGCACAGCCCTGGAGCCGGCCCAGCACATGCCTGTCTAATGGCTGAGATATGCGAGCGGGACAGAGCACGCTGCACACTGCGCCTCATTGATGAAGATGGGAAGATTTTCCTCTGACCAGGCATGGAAGAGCAAGGTGGTCCACCCTTGACATTTTTCATCTGGGCAAATTGGTATGTGTGGGATAAATGTGCATGAGAAAAAGAGAGAGAGAGAGCGACACAGTGAGTAAGTGAGAGAAAGAGAGGAGAGAATTACGCTTTTCCTATTCCAAAGTTTGAGTTGTCCAAAACTAGCAGAGGTGTATGGTAGCCACACTGGAAGAGGACAGATGCAGTGGTTTGGAACAGCGGCCTGGCTGCCAATGTGAGACTGCTGTTCTTCCATTAACACAGTACGGTAGCATGTCTGCCCACGGCATTAGTGAAAAGCACCATTGTATTTAACAATTAACTAGTTTGTTCTTACCTTCATTTATCTGGGCAGAGTTCGGTCAGGACACATGGTCTTACGCAATATGTCACATTCTTTCAGTCATGCCAAGTCCGCTTGTGCTTCAGTCGTCTGCTGCTGCTGGCCTCCGACAGCTCCAATGTGTGCTCTGCTCGAGGACCGCTAACATACACAGTAGTTGCTTTAGAAGAACATTAGTAATGGATTAATCCCAGTCTAGGTCGCCCACGGTCTAAAGAACAAGCATGCTATTTATAATATTCACATTATATACGTGTACAAATCATGCACAGCTTAAATCAAAATGTGTATTAGTACATTTAAAAATACTAAAGACATGCAGTATGCCTACATAACTATAACTATGTGTGTTGTGAAACATTCCTCAACACTTTGAATGCATTTATCATTCTAAGTTGCCTCGTACAAGCGTCTGCCAAATATATGTAAAGCAAAGTAGTGCAATGGTTATCTTCTGCTTATACATGCTAATACATAAGAGGGGGTTCAAATAAGCTGTCTTATTTAACCGTAACTTGCTGCTTTGTCTGTCTGAGATAAAATTGACTTAGTTTGTATTTTCCATCTAATTGAGCTTCATTGTCATGCTGCCCTCAGTGCTGTCATTGTTTCCATAAAGTGTTCACTGGAGAACGTTCCGAATATATATTGTGATGGCACCATAAAAAGAGCCCTTACGTTCTTGTTTTTAACTTTGTGTCAGAAATGTTCACATTGATAAATGTGCAAGGTATGTGAGAATAACCTTGTGAGGCCTGCTCTGCAGATGACAATTAAAATAAGACAGTACTCATAAAACATGAGGGAAGTAGAAATATGCAGTTACACAAGGCCACTCACCGGGACAAGATGATGTTGGTTAAGTGATGCTAAAGTTTGAGCCAAGATCGTTAAACCACATGAAACTTATTTCAACCCTTTGTTACATCAGATGGTCTCTCTCAACTGTCTCAAATCATTCAAAGAAAGAGACCATTCTGAACTTTGGTGCAGACGAGACTATACCAAAACAAATCTATTTTAAACTGTGTTTGGCCAGTGAGTGCGAAACCTTTCTAAATGTTTTTTTTTTTTAACAAGCGCTGCTAAAGGCTGACATAAATGCTGAGACCTTTCCTCCCATCAGCCAAAAATGTTATCATGCAATCTTTCACAGAGATATGGGGAAAGCCGTCCCTGTTTGTTGAAACTCCTATCTCTCTATTTCTCAACAGAGGTGAGGTCTGATCCTTAACTGATGACCTCGGCTATTACGGAGACGAGCACATTGGGTATGTGGACACACACACAAAAAAAAAGATGAAGAGATAGCGTGGAGAGGAAAATGGGTTCTCACTGTCCTCGCTGACATATTCTGGATTATATGTTGAAAGACAAGCAAATGAATCGATAAACACACCCATACACGCAAACAGATCCAGTGACAGGAAAGTGTTTAACAATGAAGTCCGCGGCTCATAAATTACAGCGGACCTTGCAGTTGCAGCCTAAACACACAACACACTCCCAGTTGGGTTCGGATTACGAACAGTAACACTTGGAACAACACCAAAGACTAAGAGCTCAAACGCTCAGCAGTCGCTCACATGCAGGTCGCGAGTCAAACGGATGAAGTCAAAGAGGAACCTGGAGAGCTTCAAAGCAGTCAACATCCTTTATTGAAATAAATCAGCGTTTCAAAAAGCCCCACATTTATTTATTCTACATATCCAATTATGTGAATGTAGCTGGAATTGCTGGCTCGGCCGGAGCTGTGGTTGCTTTGAGCAGTTAGCTTTAGGTAAACTCCCCTCCCAAAAAATATTACAGTCGTCTGTCTGGCACTCGCTGAGCTTGTGTCGAATCTTCAAAACTAAATCAAATCTCGGCGTTAAACTGATCCCTTCCCATTTTTATATTACACACGGATCAAACAGTTTAAATGTCACAGATGGAAAGCTACAATCAACGTTGTGCATCTTTTTTGCAGTATTTCAGCAGTTGGTGGAATAAGTCCATAACTGTTTCAGTTTTTTCTGTGTTTCGACTATCCTTTGTTGTTAAGAGATCTGTGAAAAATATTTTTCCCCCAGGGGGATGTACTCTAATCGCCATTGTTCTCTGTGGACTAAACCAAGATTCAAGGATCCAACATTCGACTTGTGCTGCTGGAAATGAGCTGACTGGCGAGACTGAAGCTGACACTCACATACCCCAGTTTGAGGAAACACATTTTTTCCATGTAGAGATATTGAACTGGATATGCACGCTTACACACATGTACCAATTGTGTGAATTCTAGCACCGTGGTAGCAAGTTTGACCCAAAATGCTGACGGGAGCATCATCTCTGGCCCTGTTACAATAACAGTCTGTATGCTGCTTCTTATGTTTATGAGCGCATGTGTGTCACAAGATTCAGAGAGAGTTTCCCATCACTCAAAGCTTTTTACTGGAAGCTGACTAGATGCTGGCCACACACACATACACACTGAAAAACAGCTCCCCCCCTCCAGTTTGGGTATCCCTTTCTCCTCTCTGTCCCTTTACATTGGGCTCCATGACGATGATCTGGTCAAAGCGCCTTTACAAAGACTTCGATTGGGGGAAGCTAAAGCCAGTGGTTAGGGTTTAAGTTGACAGCGCAGGGAGGTGTGTGTGTGTGTGTGTGTGTGTGTGTGTGTGTGTGTGTGTGTGTGTGTGTGTGGCGGGCAGGCAAAGGGAGGAGAAATTGTCACATTGCCTGATTGTGTCCCTGAATGTACCTTCCGACCCCTTGTGTTCGCCCCGATGTCTAAAAGAGAAGCATCCAATGCTGGAACAAGAACCACAGAAAGAGGAGTGAAGATGGACTCAGACTGACAGAGAAAAGGAGAAAAGTATCAAACAAAAAAATACTTGAGGTGATGGTGAAGACAAGAAGATCAAAGACAGGAGCGAGCAAACACTTGTCAGCACATCTCTTCACCACGGCCCGCTGTGACAGGCGTACAGGTTTAAGACTATGTGACTGTGAAAATGTAAATTGGTTTACATTTTTTTTTATTGCAGGAGATAAAAACAAGGTTATTTAAAAAGCACCGGTACTACTCTGCATTTATTAAACATTTAAGTAAGTTTTCATTCATTCTGATTTGAATAAAATTAACAGATAACATATTACAGAGTTACTTGTGGCTGGGAATACACAGTATATCATATTATCATATGTATACCAGTGCAATGAAGTACTTAAAAGACTCTTTTTCTGTGCTTGCTGCAGTTCATACATGCAAAACATGCATCGTGTGGATGTGTCTATTGCCGTTCACTTCATCGCCTCCATCTTCTTGTGTGGTTTGGAATTCAAACTCTGTTAGAGGACATATCTGGGTGTCTGGCCACCTCACCCACACCATCCAGCCTTTCCTCCTTACAATCACTCCGACACACACACACACACACACACACACACACACACACACACACACACACTACCCATACCACCATACTATCTTCAAACACACACACACACTCACTCATACAATTGCTGAGACACTCTTTTCAAACCATGCTAAACCTTTAGGCCCAACAATACAGGCTGGCCCTAATCTTATAGCCCTTGTCCAATCAGAAGGCTGGAAACTGAAGAGTGGAATTGATTGGCCGTTGGCCACAGGGGCCAGTTAGGGGAAGGAGAACAAGAGGAGACAACCATTGTTGATTGATTACCATGAAAGACACTTTTGTTACCGACTTGAAGGCAGTACACTGTGCCTGTATCCAGAGGAAACGCTCGCGGTCTTGAAATAGGTCACCACTGAACTAACGTGAATACACAAGATGTCACAGAGATAGCGAGGTGTGCACAAGACAATCTCACACGCCTTTATGAAAGAGTAAGGTCCACAGATTATTAGCTGTGAGTAATATTGATTAGCTGTGGTGCAAAGGTTAGCAGAGGAGTTTCTATCCATGAATAACAAAACACATTGTAAGCAGGAGCAGCGTGATGGGAAAGAAGAGGTGCGGAAATGTAGTCAATTAGCTTTGGCTACAAAATCTATCAAACCAAAACAGCAATTTAGTAAAGATGACAACATTTTAGGGGTGACACTTCAGCTCACCGCCATCTCATCTTTCTACATCGCAGGTTATGAGAACAGCTCCAGGAAAGAATTTAGCTTGTTTTTTCTGCTGGCAGCTTTTCGATTCCCAGAAAAATCACTCTGCAGTGTCTGCAGCACACCAATAAGTCAACAGGGATTCTAACTGTAGCTCGGCAAGATAAGGCTGAAACTTGTTCAACTGCTTTCTCAAGTAAAAAAGAAAAATGATTAGATGATGCAGTAATTGTATTCATAATCCCCTGGCTTGGAAAATAAGTATGGTCAAGATACTATAAACCTATATGGGTGCTTGGATAGTGTGCAGGGTTTTATTGCCATGCCTGCTGGCCTGATACCGATCCACATTCTTATCTATTTGATTTCATCTTATTGAATTAGATTTTATGGACTGACTGCTGTTTCTGGAATTTCCCCTTCTACACTACAGGCGAAGAACAATAGCGTCCCTGATTCTCATCCAAGTGCACCTCCGACTGTTTGCAAAACACACACACTCACACACTGTCTTATTCTCCTTGTTTGTACTGCCGCATACAGATAATAATAACACTCCAACATCTCATGTCTTTCTACTTCATCTCACTGTCAGTATCCAGATTGTGCCCTGGCAATCCTTCTCTATCATGATCAAATGTCAGTTTGCACCAGCACACACATTCTTCCCCATCAGTGGTATGGACCTGCTTTTGCATCCCATTCACACGAGGAAAAGCATTAATGCATGACGTAGATCAAATGCCAGATGCAAGAACACCCTCCATGTGCGCCAGCGATCCCACATCCTGCTCACACGGCTACAGCCCTTTGAGTCTGAATGTGACCCTTTTGGGGAATTTGCTGCCAAGGCGAAGGCCCTCACTGTGTCAGTGGCACTGATAGAAAGAGACAGAGGGGCAGCGTGCCTCTATTCACAGCCAACATACACATTAGCATAACTCCCATAGCGCGGGTAAACCACCTAGCCACCTGTAGCTGCACAGCCCACACTCAGTAACCTCAGTGCAGCTCTTTCACACCCACTTCATTCACTTTCTTCTCTTGGATTTCTCACACTTGCAATTGTGCTTGAGCGTGTGTGTGTGTGTGTATGTGTGTGTGTGTGAGAGAGAGAGAGAGAGAGAGAGAGAGAGAGAGAGAGAGAGAGAGAGAGAGAGAGAGAGAGAGAGAGAGAGAGAGAGAGAGAGAGAGAGAGAGAGAGAGAGAGAGAGAGAGAGAGAGAGAGAGAGAGAGAGTACATTTTCTCACTGTTAATGCCAGCAGAAGGCTGTTTTGAGTTAATAAAGTGACTACAGGCTTGAATGACAAGCAGTGTGGAGAAATGTGCAGGGAGCTTGAAAATGTAAATTTAAGAGGGGTAAAAAGTTTCTAAAAGTATGAGAAAAACAACATGACTAAGAGGGTGACAATGTCTGCTATGTTTGTGGGTGTGTTTCTGACCAAAGAATCTCATGCATATTAGAGAGATTTATATTTAAAAAAAACATAGTTTCTTTCTCTCTTTCTCTGTCACGTTAACTTGTTGTAGAGGAGGGGTTTTGTTGCGGACAAGGGGTAGGGGGAGTGTCCTGAGGGCCACTGGGAGCCTCCCCCAGGGATGTGATTGGCTGAAGCTGGTGTGAGTGAGTGCAGGGGAGGCCAGTAGAGAGGTGAGTGGTCTGGGTGCCTGCTAGGGGGCAGGCAGCCGCAGAGAGCAGCTACCAATGCCTCTTAAAACCTAAGGTACTCCTCATTACAGCTGCAGACTGATAGACAGCGAGCAGGGGAGGGCTGGAGACAGGTCTAAGAGAGGGAGAGGGAAGGAGAGTGAGACATTGTGACCAGGGAAAGTTAGAAAATAAGCAGTCCTGTGCTCATCTTTCCTTGGCTGCTGCCTCCCTACTCCACTACCTGAGGCACACACACACACACACACACACGCACACACGCACGCACACACGCACGCACGCACACACACAGGGAGGTGTTTCAGGGAGGCTTAGAGGGCTGACTGCAGGGAAGAAGGGAATTAAACACTTTGTTTTCAATCCACAGCGTCCATACTCAGGAAAAAAAAAGGGATTACAGCTCGTACGCCTGCCCCACTTGTTCCTCTCTTCACTCTGCGTTTTGTCTTCACTGAGTCACTTTGGAGACTTTGGATACAACCTTCCTGAATTGTTGGTTCGGGCTCAGAAAGGCATGGCATACGGACAAAAGAGCCCCAGGTGGGCATTAACCCAGGGCTCCTTCAGCTTGGCACTGGGCTTGTCGCTCTTCTCCCTCCTTCTCCTCTTCCTCACCGCCTCAGCCGCAGATGAGTACGACTACTACAGCTGGCAGTCGGACAACTTCCACAATGGCCGCTTTTACACCAAGCAGCCCCAGTGTGTGGACATACCAGCTGACCTGCGCCTGTGCCACAATGTGGGCTACAAAAAGATGAGGCTGCCCAACCTCCTGGATCACGAAACCATGCCAGAGGTCAAGCAGCAGGCGGGCAGCTGGGTGCCTCTCCTGGCCAAACGGTGCCATGCTGATACCCAGGTCTTCCTGTGCTCTCTCTTTGCACCGGTGTGCCTGGACAGGCCCATCTATCCCTGCCGCTCGCTGTGTGAGGCTGTGAGGGACAGCTGTGCTCCGGTGATGGAGACCTATGGCTTCCCCTGGCCAGAGATGCTGACCTGTGATAAATTTCCCATTGATAATGACCTCTGCATCCCCATGCAGTTCACTGGGAACCACGCGACCCAGCCACCAGGTAGGGCAGCTATGTGCACATACACACACTCCCACACACCCTCATTCAAGTTGACTCACACACAATGATCTACGAACACATACAAGTAAATTACTTTCATTTTAGAATGGACCCGAAATGATTTAATTAACTTAGCTTGAGTTAGCTTGACATTTTGCACCACCTATAATTTCAATGTTTTTACAAAATACTAAAAGTCAAGTGGCAAGCTCACTAACCAAAATACAGGTTCAATAAAAACATTGTTTTTAACCTTTCCAACATAGAAAGCAGACATAGTTTGTTTGTATTCTGTCCAAAACTCAGTTCAATTGTACAAATCAGTTTATAATCATGAGCTAGTAGTATTTTAAATAGGTTAAAAGATATATTCTTCTCATTAAACAATTACTGTTGCACTATGACCTGGGTTGTGCGGACACAAATCCCCCCAAAAAACTAGTTTGCCTCTGCATTGTAAATTCCGGGACTCCAACATCAACAACATTACTAAGACAGATGAGTTTTTAAGAGCCCGCAGAGTCAGAAACAGCGAGAGCCCAAAGTCGGCTGTGAGGCTCACATGGTTTCTCCTCTCAGCGAATGATGACAAATGAAAGCTTGAGTGAGAGCATAACCAGAGTCGGTGTGAGAGAAAAGAGCAGGAAACGACTACGGGGGAAAGTTCTTGAGTAAGTGGACAGTTCAGGACGGCTCCCTGCCATCTGCACACGCCTCAGGGAGGGACAGAGACGGAGAGTCTCCGACAGCCAGATTGTTCACCGAGTTGAGATTAATGGACTGTGATGTTAAACTAATCTTAACTGAAAAGGTGACACACACACACACACTCACGCGCGTACACACATACACACCTTTATCAGCAGACTCCAGCAACAGCTAATCAATCAGACAACTGGGTGAATGGAGAATGTATTAGTTCCAAGCTGTCATGCATGCAAATCACAAGCTAGTCTGCAAAGTGTCAATACATGTACAAATAGAGTCAAGATGAGTAAAATAAGAAGGGAAATTACTCTCTGTAAAATATATTATATAATGTTTCACAGGCAGCGAGTAAGAGAACAGACATATGGGCGAATAATGAGCTGTGCGAGGGTGAGAGGGAACTTAGAGAGCAAAAAAGTGTGTGTGTGTGTGTGTGTGTGTGTGTGTGTGTGTGTGTGTGTGTGTGTGTGTGTGTGTGTGCACCGCGACTACTTAAGCAGCCTCTTCACAAAAGCAGTCAGAGCTGAGAGGGGGAGAGAGGGAGTTGATGAGAGTCTTGAGACAGTCGGGGACAGTCCCCACTGTGTCCCAGCCCGCGAGGCCTTTGTTGGGTCTGGCAGCCAGCAGGCCAATTAGCTAGAAGGCCAATTACTGAGCTCCCACTAATTAGTCGACATGACAGGACAAGAGAGGCAGGCAGAGAATGGGAATGGCTGAAGTCTGATTGTCCTTGAGAGAGCCGAATGGAGAGGAGTGAAAGGTGGAGGAAGCGGGAGAGTAAAGAGAGGCAGACAGAGTGTAGAATAGGAGAAAAGCTGCTTCCTGCAGCACAAAAAGTGTCTGCCTCCCTGCTTTCAGTATGCGCTCGAGGAAAACGGTTTACTATTCTCATTATTCCACTTTATGCCTTCATCACAATTTCTACGTTGGTTAAAAATGTTTTTATGTATTAATATTTTACTTGATATACATAGTAAATGTGTTTTCCTTAACTTGATACTGATTTACCAAAGCACTCAAAATGACAGCCAATAATGCCAAAACATAATTTTAGTCCCGTTAATCATAAGTTGTGTGACATATCTTTGCTTTTTATCAATAATACTGATAGCTATTTAGATCGTTTCAGGATGCTCTGGTGAATTCATGCAGTGCTGACTTATTCCATTAGGGAAAATGGCTGTTCTGTTTTTGTAGGACGAGAATCAACTATGTGACACTTTGGCTTTGCAGAGCCATAACTCATTCTGTTACATGCTCTCTGAGAAGGAGGCGGCTTAAACTTCATCTGTCACCTCATCAAACAGGCAACTGTTTGTTGATCCTATCTAATCTAATCATGATCGGAGCGGGTCTTTGCTGTTAAGCAATTTTATGCAGAGAGAAAAAAAGACAAAATATGTTGAATCAAACGTTTAAAAACTAATTCAAAAAGAGAATATTGGTGAAGTTTAGCAATTCAATGTATTTGAAAGCTTTGTGCTTGTGTGTGTGTGTGTGTGTGTGTGTGTGTGTGTGTGTGTGTCAGAGTGAAACTGAGAGTGAACCCATATCACTTCTTGCCTGAAGGCTCAGTCACTGACATTTTGTTAAGAACCAGAGATTCTCAGATGTGCCGATGAGGCCATCCTGAGGACAAGCTTTTGGCTCTAAAACACACACACACACACACACACACACACACACACACACACACACACACAGCCAGCAATAATAAAAAGGAAATTCAGCTTTGAAGAAGAGTTTCCTGGGAACCCTCTGTGTCAAAGAACATGGATGATTCTCCTCACACAGGATCACATGAGTTCTCTTGTGGTAATTCAGGTGAATCTGCATCAATCACAGGTATTAAGCACTGCTCTCTCTGTCCGGGAGGCCCTGTTGCTATCTGAGCTATTCTGCAATTACATGATATAGCACGGTTCGAGGGCTCCTGTGGAAACTAACAGTACAGAGTCAGATTCACTTTCCACCACTCTGTCATGGCCAAAACTGAGAGAAACACCACCGCCACCTGAGCTTAGGTTGTGTGTATGGATGGTTTTTGGCCTGTGTGTGTGTGTGTGTGTGTAACAGAGGCCCATGGGGTGTGATTATGTGAAACACAAGTCTGTAGATATAATACCAGGGAAGACAAGCAGACTGCTGACAAAAGAGGGCCCAGGCATCCAGGGAGCCAGCAGTCTGGCAGAGCAGCGTTAGTGCTGCCCATCAACTCCACCTTATTCAACGATGCTACATTTAGCTGTTGCCAGCATCAGCAAATCAACAGTTATGACGGACGTAGTTTTCTGCACCGTTTGTTTAAGTGCACGGGGTAAACTACACATTGCATGTTTTTTTTTGTTGCAGAAAATGCTTTTCAAGACAATATGTACGCTGTCCAGTGAAAGTGCATGGTGTGAAAGATATTGTCTGTCCTCGCCGTACTCATTGGTGCGGCCAGTGTAAGTTACAGCCGTGCTAAAGGTGACAGGCAGCACTGTCAGGTCCCCAGCAGCACAATGGGTGCTACTCATGTGGCCCTGGCCGATATATGAAAGGGAAAATGTGATCCAATGCTCTGTGCATGGAAGACCGCTCCGGCCTTTTGAGAATGTATTTTCTCTTCTGTACAGGATTCCTACAGATGCAAGGAGCGTGCTGTGTTTTCGGGGCCCCGAGGGCTGCCTGTGGGCCATGTTTAAGTCTTCCTCTGTCTGTCTGCATGCCGCATTTAAACAGATGTTAGGCCGCCCGACATAAATCACACGCTGCATTTCATCTCCGGCACAGTACCGTTTTATGTCATAAGTGTTGCTGCTCATAACTTAAAGGGCCCAAATGAGGCATGAGATGGTGACCCGCGAATACTTTAAATGGAACGTTCTTGCAACAAATAAAAGGCACCGTGATGCTCCAACTGCAGGAGACGAGGCACAAAACACGGCCGGGGGTTCATATGACATTATTAAATAGATCTGGTTTTCTTTTGAGTGAAGATATGTGTGTGAACGTGACGAGCTGTGAAATTGATTTTAAGCTAATTTGTAACATGTTACAAACATAAAATGTGATTTACAGCATGTGTGTTCCAGCAGAATGTTTGAGGGCGAATGAGAAGTCACGTATTGACCAAGGACAAGTGTTTCTGCACATTTTGTCACTTAGGGTGATGTTGAAACTACAAAATTGCATTAATGCGAAGCCATTTCTGGCTGCACCAACACATTACAAAGAGGTGACTTTGAACATTGAAGATGACAGTGGACAAATATTCACAATGGCAATTCTGTATGGGCCTTTCTTTTCCAAAGGGAACAACAGTAATTTGTCAAACATTATTTGACAAATTACTTTTCACATCTTCATCATTACAATCAACGTATTTCTGTTGCATTTTGTTGTGTTCAATCAGCCTTTCTAGAGAAAAATACGATGGAACACCAAGTTATGTGAAAGAGAGGAGAAAACAAGTGAGAGAGAAAAAAGATTCAGCAGGGGAGGGAGACTGAAATGGAGAAAGTGATATTAACCTCAGAGCTATGACTAAGTGAAGTTGTGCAGTTAAATTACTGGACCCTTGCCGTATGTCATTTCTACTCTGGCTTGCTGTTTGAGGATTAACAGCAGGGCTCTCCAGCAGACCACCCTCCTACCCAAACTACTCCCATCATCCTTTTCCTCTTACCCTCAACCATCAAATCCCAACCTCCTCATCCTCCAGAACAACAGCTCTAAAATACAATACCATAACATCAGTCACTATGAATGGAAACATTTAAGTTTCTGTGATTAAGTCCCAGCAGGCCGATGACAAAAAGCAGCACTCAAAAAGCAGTCAAGTCCAAAGTCAACCAAAGCAAGAACATACTTTTCACAAGTCCAAAAATTCCAAAACTGCTTGAGATGATGACAAATTACATAAATGACCTCATGTCAAAATATTTGCTGGGTAGAAATGTGTCCAGGAAAAAAACCACACCAAGCCTCACAGCAGTGAATCCCATCAGAGCATGACGTTGATTCCCCCGACGGAGAGCGCATCGTGATGTGGGTAGTCGCCGCTTAATTGATTTCTCAGCGAAATCCAAATAGGGGTTTTCGGTCCAATCTCAACTAAGTTTCATGGAGGGGCTGCTTTCTCCTGACACATGCTCTGGCACCAATGTAACTGGGCCTCCTGCCAACATACCACCCTGTGAAACCAGAATGAATTACCGTGGAGCCTGAATAAGACGTAACAGCTTCAAGGGAATCATTCAAAACAGACAAATCCAGAGTTTTGGCATCTCTTGCCATGCACAGTGTGTGTGTGTGTGTGTGTGTGTGTGTGTGTGTGTGTGTGTGTGTGTGTGTGTGTTTCCAAGCTCTTGTCCCAGTCTTCATGTCAGCACCATACAATTAAGAGGCCTGACCCTGTAGGCCTTGCAGGTCTCCTGCCTGTGAATGCATGGGAACCCTCAGAGGAGAAAAACTGGCAGTTACTCTTCAAGAACATGGTTCAACTCCCTCCGACACACACATACGAGTGCACACACACATACATACACACTCAGTGGTGGTAAGGGGGTTCACCTCCCCACGACCCGAGCAGTGAAGCATGCTAAACTTTGACCCCTTCTCATTATCTGCCCAGATGCTGAGGTTTGGAATGGGGTGATAACCTTTGAACCCTGACTTTTAACCCAGGGGCCTGGGCTGGACTGTGCTAGAATTATCATATGTGTGTGTTTGTAAGTGTGAAACACACTGGAAAAAGGAAAGGGGGAAGAGATCTGGACATATTTTGGATATTGTGGTTAGTGAATGTCAGAAATATTTAGCTCCCAAATAAAGACTGCTCTGATATCTAACTGCACTGTAGGTGTTTATATGTGGTGGGGTAGATTCATATGCCACATCCTTCTCTCCCTAACCATTTCTAATATTATGCCTTGTTCCACAGATTGGCCCACGGCTATGTTTTGTGGATAAGTGGACTCATGTTAGATGTGTATTGCTACAACAGCCCTTCATGGATTACATGGAGTTTATGTAGTAATTGTCATAATAAAGTTTTATATTGAAGAGCCTTTGGAGAAAATTGCAAGGCAGCGTGAAGCATGTCTGAGTGTGTTTGTGTTTCTGAGAAACAAGAGATGAAGGGTTTGTAAGTGACAGGTTGAAGTTAGAAAAAATGTTTGATTAAGTCAAAATTGCATGATATATTATCATATTTCCATGCTTGTCAGCTGTAGAAATAAGCAATATTCTACAGTAAACAACTCAAAAAGACTGAATGGGTGCACAATAACAACAATCAAGTTTCAAATCAAAGTCAGTGAGGCTAAACATGCGTTTGAGCAAAGCAGGCATGACCATACATTTTGAGTTGAAAATAAACTGAGCTTGTTGCTTCGGTTTCCCCTTGCTGTTTTCACAATGTGTGGTTGCTGTGTGGCCTAAGTGCTGGCTGTGCCTGTGTACTGAATCACTTTTCACCATGTTCAGCCGCTCCTGCTGCAGCATTTACCTTCCTGTGCAGCCAAGACCACGCCTGCACCACTAAAATATACAAGGGCCAGAATAAAAACATTTCGTCCTGTGTAATTGCAGGGCAAACATCAGTCAGCCGGCTGGACTGTGTATTCACTCAACAGCAAATAGCCTCTGACACGAGGAGGGGGGCTGCAAATAAGTGCCTCAAAAGTGCTCAGGGCTTAACGATTTCATACCAACGCGGCTTTGTTTTTGCTGACTGCACTTGACTAACAATGACCTCAACTCAGCCGTTAGATATTAGCTAATCAAGCCTTAAAAAAAACATATGAAATGTGATTAGGTTTAGTTGCTAATGACAAATTATGTTTCTGTCCCCTCAGTGTCGAAGGTGTGCCCTCCGTGTGACAACGAGCTGAAAGCAGACAACATAATGGAGCATTACTGCGCTAGTGACTTTGGTAAGTAACATCATTAAGTGTGAGCTAGACAGTGACACACACGGCGTTGTCTTCTCTGGGGCCCGAATCAGAAAAACACTACAGCTTTAACACGTATTGCCTGGAGGTGGCACAAAAGTTAAAACTGCAGCAAATATTGCCTTCTTTGCCTGTAGGTGGCGACATCGGCTGCTAAGCTACTTCTGCAACTTTTCTTTCCCTCAAAGTGTCACAGGTTAGCTCAACGGTATGTTGAACATCCCCCACTTGTGGAGAATCTGCAGCCCATTATTTGTGAGTTTGTTTGTGAGTGACTGGCCGTCACTCTGATGAACAGTTAATCAGACTCCTCCATCTGCACTACTTGCACTAATCGGACTACTTTTCTTTTTAATGTCATTTCATATTTATCTTGTTTATTGTAAATATGTATATATGTATGAGAGCTACGTGTAACCGGAGTCAAATTCCATGTGAGTATAAACACACATGGCCAATAAAGCTGATTCTGATCAGAGCAGGATGGAGCTGGGCTCATAATGCAGGCTTAATAAGGAGTTTCAATCCAGTTTCATATTAATAATCATGAAGGGAATCCAAAAATGACATGTCATCAGGATTTTAAAATTAGTTTTGACTTCAAAGCTGAGAGAATTACAGTAAAGCAGCAGTTTATGTTAAGTCTACCTACCACCAGTATTATAATAATATTACAGTGTGGAGAACAGCAACAGTGCTATAAATCATATATAAAAGTAATAGCCAGACTTCTGTCAAATAACTTCTACACTCGCACAGAACTGTCAATAAAAACATCCATCAACATTCAAATGTTATGCACACAGTTCTTAACCTTTGGATTTCCACCTTAGTTTTAAAAGACAAAAAATGACACTTACACCACCAAAGGTTAAACAACTTGAAGTTTACTGTTGGTGCACATACCAATAAGTATTTGGATTTGATTTATGAGTTTTTTTAATGATATATTTATATTTCAGTCTCTTCCGATAACTCACATTTGTAGAAAACATTCAAAATGAGCACAGACATGAACAAGCAGAAAATACATTAATTTACACGATTCCCTCTGCTAGCATAAACCTTTTTCATCTCATAAAGTGATACAGTAATATAATAGCTTCCAGTCCCATTTTCTAAACTTTCTACTTTCCAGCATTCCAGTTTCACCACAGTAATGACCTGCACGCGAAGCCAGAGCATATTTATTCTATTACTTCTGCTCATCGAGGCTTTTGGCCCATTGTACTCCACAGCAGCTGAATTTCTGCTTGCATGGACTACTGCCCCATTCTTGAGAGTTAATGATATACTTCTCTCTATTTTCTCTGGTTATACGAGTATTGAACTAAAAATGGTGAGAAAAAAAAAAACATAACCATGGGAGACTCATGAAGAGCATGGCTTATGTTTCTGAACAGATTTGTGCAAATAGTGTAACTGAAAATGAAATGTGGCAGACTGGTGCTGCAAAACCATATTTCTATGCTGAAGTGTCCCACAGAGGAAATGTCTGCAGTTTAAAAGAGACCAAGTTTTGTAAACTATCTTCTGGCCATCACCTGCACCTATGAATAAATAAAACATGACCCATTATACATATATATACGGACACATCACATCCAGCAACAACAATAAAATACATCTTTGTGCACATCGCTCTGAGCTGCAGCCAAAACGTAGTCACCCCCAGTAATTAATCATGACTCCCTATATTTATTTGTCTGATTAATTTCAGGATTACATATCTAAATCCGGCAACTCTATGCATTTCTTCACCGTTCAGATATGTTCTTTTTATTAGAACAAAACATAGTTAATGTGAAAGCACATATAACCACAGACAGACATTGTATTGCCTATTTATGTACAAGGATGAGTAGAGAAGTCAAGATAACCTTGATGTATGGATCTGAAGATCAAGCAAAAATTACTCTTCGGTGTTATTCTATATAGCGATAGCTGATTACAGCTTGATCTCACGCCTCATGAATCTTGTTACCCATTCATCTTCGGACATTGTTCACCCTCAGAGAATTTGTGTTCTTCGTGTTTTATTACAGTCTACTTTTGATGTCTGATCCCTTCACATTCCTCGCTGTATCATCCTGCAGCCGAGCACAAATGACAAGAGTAGAAAAGAAAAGGGGAGGGGAAAGAGTCGGGCATGAACATGCACATGAAGCCTCCACCTGGTCGGTAGGGGAGCTGTCAGAAAACATGTCTCTCCTCAAAATGACGGCACACTGCTCTCTCCTTCTCTTCCTCTACACCCCTTCTGCTCACGTTAAAGAAAGTTTGTTTGTACAAAGAAATACGCACAGCTTGTCACAGGGATACTGGCCAGACTGCACAAGGGGGCCCACTGAATATGAGTGGGCATTCCACATGAAGCAGGGAGGGAAATTATTTAATCTTCCCTATCTATGCTAAACACATACATACACATGAATGCATTCATTCAGAAAAAAAAAAAACACACACACAAACATAGGCACGCACATGTGGCACACAAACACACACCTTCAGTGAAGGAGCTGGATGTGTATCAGGATGGGGATGAGAGGCAACTCAACACACACATTCCTTATTGAACATGCTATCGCTTCGCATGTACTGTACACAGGTAAGAGTGTATGTACCAAGGGATGTTTATACAGGCGAGAAGTGAAATGGCGATCTTCCAACAGGCTCGGGCACATAGCGATGCTTCATACCAACCCCTCGCCTTTGCTCGGCCAATGATTAATTTCACCTGTCAAAACGTTCCCTAAGAGAATTCCTCTCTCAAATGCTTGGCAGTTCAATTTTAATCTCTCACATGTCAAACTCATAAACAGGAGGCTCGTGGGAGATGCAAGTTAGTACTTCATGAAGTTGATAAGAAGGAACTTATAAACTTGTATGATAAAAACTGTGTACAAAGGGGTATCTGCTCTGAATTTTGTGTTGTAACAAAGCACGATATCTCAATAGATGAGCATGAAATGTCAACAATTATTACAAAGTAATGTAAACTTGTGGCCTTCCAGTACTCCCTAAAAGCTTAATTTGACTAGAAATCACATGATTTGATGTGCAAAATCCTGTAATAGTAATGCAAGACATCACCAGGCAGGCCTTGCCAGTTTTAATTATTAGGCCTATATTCTGAAATAAATTGATCTCAGTTATATAACAAACATGTTCAACCCAGTTGTGAGAGAACATGTGTAACTGCCATGTAATTTAATGACATTTAGAGATTTAAAAGACTTGCAATTTGCTTGTAATAACTTGTGACTTGGACTCACCCTCAAGGGTTTAAGACTTGACTTGAACTTGCATGAAGAAGAGGTTGTAACTCCCAAAAAATGTCCTCCTTTTCATTTATGGGTTTTTCCCAAGTCAGACACACAAACATACACACAGGATACAGTTTTTATACGCTGCAGGAGAGTTTAAATGATGATACTCTGGAGAGGTGTAAAATACTGTAGCTGCGTCTTTGGCACAGCAGTGCCAGTTTTCAGGAAGAATAAATGTCACAGCGGCTCAAAGTAGAAAGGAACAGGGGGATCAGAATGACACATTCACAGCTTCTGGGTGTAAATAATCTCCATCCATCCATTATCCGAACCGCTTATCCTCTTTAGGGTCGCGGGGCGTAAATAATCTGTTTTATAGAATAAATTAAAGACTTAAAAATATCTCTCCATCTCTTCTCCCTCAGCCCTCAAGATGAAAATCAGGGAGGTGAAGAAGGAGAAGGGGGACAGGAAGCTGATTGCAGCTCAAAAGAAGAAGAAAGTGTTGAAGCAGGGCGTGCTGAGGAAGAAAGACCTGAAGAAACTAACCCTGTACATCAAGAATGGCGCCAACTGCCCGTGTGCCCAGCTCGACAGCCTGGGCTCCAACTTCCTCATCATGGGCCGTAAAGTGGACCAGCAGCTGCTGCTCATGTCCATCCACAAGTGGGACAAGAAGAGCAAGGAGCTCAAGTTCGCCATCAAGTACATGAAGTCTCACCAGTGTCCCACCTACCACACCGTCTTCCAGTGACGCGGCTCGCCGCACTGTTCGCACCATCCGCTATCGCTCCCCACATTCCACCCTGTTCCACGTAGATCCAAATTGTGTGTCCCTGAACCCCAGATCCCTGCACAACCGGTTACCAGCAACATAGTCCTGCAAGGGGTAGCAGTGCAGCCAAGCATTTATTTTCTCAGCTTTAACGTGAATCAAGTTGTCAAGGGGGGTTGTCCTGATCTGCTTAGATGAATCAGACATGTTAAGGTTGGAGAGCGAAAGAAGCTGCACACTCGGCAGCTCCCTCCTAACAATCAAAGCCCTGAAAGAAACTGCAGATTTTACAACAATTTGAAAGTGAAACAGACATTTGAATCTAACCCCCCTCGCAATTTAATGGAATCTTCCTTTATCATTTTACTTTCCTCTTCTGATATAATAAGACAAATCACATGTACAATATCTGACTTATCAAGACAGTGGCATTGAGACATGGGAATCTAAAGGTTTGAGTTAACTTTTGCTGAGAAGACATGTTTGATAATGTAATGATTCTAGAGAGAGAATTGGGATGCAGCCGAGAGGGAAAGCAGGGTTTGATTCAGTGTGAAAAAGAGGTGAGAGAAAGGATACGCTGAGTACATGTGGGCTGTGCAATGAGCGCCCAGGAAAAATATCAAAGCAAAGCCATGTAGATGATCCACTTAAATGTATGTTTTAATAATGTAAAAAGTAGGATGAATACTAGATGATTAGGAAACTGGGCTTTTTTCTTTTATCCCTGCTGGGAAAGAAGACCAATGGAACGAGACGGACTGGAGGACTGGATGATGCTTCAACTGACTTTGTACAGCAACATTGTTTGTGGCCTGAAAGAGGGAAACTTGAATATTTTTTGCTTTTTCGATTGGAGAGCGAAGGAGGTAAAGGCAGAGAAGACATCTTCCTGAGAACAAGGGGAGAAAGAAAGAGAGAGAAAGAGACTCTGGACAGAACCAACAATGTTGGGTTGATAAGTCTCTGGTACTCGCTGTTTTTCACTATCACTCTTCAAATGTGTATTTGTTTTGTACTTGTTTTGCTTCAGTTAAACTTCTATTGTATGAAAGCAGGAATCATACACGCAGACATAGCACCTAAATTCACTGTTGCCGTAGCAGTAAAAGATGAAGATTTAACTTTGTCAATATTTTCTAATCAGTTAACCTGTAAGTACTGTAGTTCTGTTACTGAAATACATCTTTGTTTTACAAAAAAAGAAAATGAATAAAATATATTTGAAATTTTTATAAAGAATCTTTCTTTGAAATGTGTCTTTTCTTTATTATTGTGATTAAACCACGAAGGGCACACTCATGAATCTTTGTCTGCTTTCATCACAGAATGTTAAAAAGACTGCACGCTTACACATAAATAAATTCAGCTTTCTTATGATCCCATATAGAGCTACATACTGTCCTGGGTCTGTGTGAAGCTTATTAGTTTAATTTTCCATAAGAAAATAGAAAAAGTAATAAAAAAAGGTTAACTTTTGACCAAATCCCACCAGCCGATCTGATGCAGTCATGGAAAGGAAACTACTCCCATTTTCTAGTTTAAATTTAGTATTTTCCTTTTATCAATCCAACACTTCAACTTAGACAGTAAAACATATATTTATTTTCTTTAAATGTATATTGATCTAAAGAACATTAGATACAACTTTGGATTTCATTTATTTTAAGACGTTGAGTTTCCAAAAACACAAGGGTACATAAGGCACAGCGAGAGTGCACATGCCTTGCACCTTAACTTCTCCTTTCAGAGAGGAAAAAAAAGAAGTGAAACCTCAGTTACGCTCTGTGGGATGCCAAAATCTTCCAGATCCTCCCTGGGCACAGCTTTACACAAAGCCTGGGCTACGAAAGTACCAGGATTTAATGTTTGAGAGTGAAGTGGTGACGCAGACAGACAGCAGGCTGCAGTGTAACCGACCAACTTTATCAAAACCACTCAGACCTTAATCACTTCAGACGCACACAACTAATTCACCGCAATAAAACCATTTGGCATGTTTGTTCTCCACAATGCGAGATGGATCAACTGTGACACAGTAAAATGTTTATTGTCTTCCACCCATAATTCCCGAAATGTGGAGACTTTTGGAGAGTGTTTGAAGCATGAACGCCAGTTGAGTGATGACTTATTTCCAGCTGATTGTGGAGATAGTGCACACTCTGTCTCTAGACTTTGGAATGACAGAAACAAGAGGGTGTATGGGTCCACAGGACTGCCTTTTAATGGAGACCACGAAACCTGAAAATGATCTGTGAGCGATCAAACACAATAGGCACTGAGCTAAATGCAGATTCCATACAGGTGGAGATGCCTTTGGTGGAAAGTGTTGACCTGAGTTCAATCAGCAGATTACATGCAGCTTAAAGAGAAATGATGAGCAGATTTCATGAAAACGAGACGCGGTAAACCAGTGAAGTCAAAGTGGTGGAAGATTAAAAAAAAGAGTTAAGCGGAAAAAGGAGACGAGGGAGAAACTTGGCTGCGTACCACAGACACCCATCAGCACCTCCTCAAAGGTCACTTAGTGGAGTTAATGAGGGCCTGATGAGGGACCAGCGACACACACACACACACACACATACACACACATTAATACATATCCTTCTGACGCTCGCACACACACAAACTATAGAATAATGGCCACATTGTCCATTTTAATTGCAGTGCGCTGATAAGCAGCACCTTTTCACAGTTGAATGGGCTGTCTGGCATTCACCTGCACACAAATACACTCACACACTGTTGAAAATATGCATCGTAACACAATATCATTTACCGTTCATTACAGGAGTGCATCACCCATTTGTTATACTTATGTCAGTGAATTTTAACATAATTACGTAGCTTTTTCTGCTTAAACCCAGAGAAATGGGTGTGCATGATCGACTTACGGCTTTTTTCAATTACTGAGAAAAACCTTTTCTATTTTGAAGAACTTCATTTGGGAAATGACCTGATAAAGCCTTAATGTTTGTGCTGCAAAATCACATTTACGGTATATTTTTACACATACCAAGATTTAAACCAGTGGCTGTAAAACGCTGATCTCTTCCAATAATCTCAGTCAGATCTCAAGTCATGGACAATGAAAGAACAACAAATACATGAACTTCAATCTAGTTTTCACTGTGGGTAGAGACACTTTTGGATTGTGGGCGACAGAAAAAAAACTTCAACTTTTGAAGTTAGTTGTCTTTGGACAAGGCACTGTGCAGTGGCAACATATTACATTTTTCTTAAAACATATACTCAAATTATTACTAAAAAATCTAAAGATCCTTTTATTCCTTTCTATGTAATGTGACTTTATCATAAGAAGTTGGCATGATAAACACTTGACACACGACTTAAACATCAATACAGACCTGAACAAGCACTCGCACCAATGAGCACATGAACACGCAACCACATGCTCATACACACGTTAATCAGATCTGACAAGTTTACCACAGCAGAAAGAGACTATTATATAACGTCCAAGAGGGTTTATTAGTTGCAGCATGCCACCACCCAAGGTACCATTAAAACAGCAATACAGAAAGCCAACATCCTGGTCTGAGCCACCAGACCACCTGTCTACAGGAAGAGTGGACGGAAAGACTTGTGCATTAATTTAGAAGAAGAGAGTGAGGGAGGGAGGTGGAAACAGCCAGACATTGATAGAATGACTGTAATGACACAGAGCCTTGCTCAGTAAAATGCATTAAAGATGAAGCGTTTTGTTGTGTGTGTGTTTGCTGATGTCGTGTAGACTCCCTTTAAAAGGCCTGGGGCATGCCAAGGGAACGTTCTCTCCCTTTAATAAAGGCAGAGAAACATTCTGCATGTGGTACGAGCAGGGAGAAGGCCACTTTCCATAACATTGCTCTCATTTGCATTTTTGCCCGAGCAAGAAAAGTCAATTTCAGATGTCTAATAAAATCTTGAATGAATTTCTCTGTCATGATTAATATAATGTATTATAAAGTATTGTCATTTTTAAACCATGGCGATGAATGTGGAGTATGAAATAACAGTCAGGGTAATAACATTCTGCTTTCTGTAACACGCTCATATTAATTACATCTTGTTAGTTTATGAGGACTGAGTGACTGAGTGACTGAGTGCTTCCCATTTTGATAATTATACTTCCTCCCTTCCTCGCTCCTGAGAATGCACCAATGGAGCTTTGACAGAGGAACCACAGGTATCCCATGTGGACGTTTTGAGAATGAGACCGCTTGAATCAACCACCTCTCAAGTTGGTTGCAGGAATATAACTGCAATACAACTGCACGTTTCTCTCCCATCCATCAGATGCATGAAGTGTGAAAAGAGTAATAAGTGACAGTCAAATTGTAGCCTTTCCTCATCTACTGATCAGTGTCCCGCACTGACTCTGGGGCACAATGGCACTGTGACAGTGACATTCAAAGCCTGTCAGCTGGCCTGCTGCACTAGGAGGATAAGGTTAGATGCACAGAACACACACCAACCAGGAGAAAGGAGGGCAGGGGGACAGAAGAGGCTAGAAGGAAAGAATGAGGGGGGAGATAAGAAAACACCCAAGCTGCTCTCAAGGGACTTTGGCTCTTGGAAACAATCACAATTGCCTCAGTGTCTCCTCTGCAGTGGAAAATGAATAAATTAATAGGTAGAGTAGAAGGTCTCCCATGGGCCGGGTCCTGAAGCCATCTGTGAAGGCCATCAGTGTGTCCCAAACCTGCTGTTTCCCTACTGAAGCAACATGTCAGCCTGGAGATTTACAGCCGCCCGGAAAGCACGCACACACACATGCACCGACGCCCTCACACACACAAACATCAAAGAGGATGTAGTCGTAGCTGCAGCCAAACACGCATCCACATGAATTTATACAGAGAGAGTGCCAGGATGCAAAGACACAGACAAAACACATATACGGAAATAAAAGTTCATACTCTTCACACACACTTAGCTGGCGAGCAGAGCTACACCTGTTTGGAAAAACAAGCATCAGCCAATAAATAAACCAGTTTCCCCGGCAACCTGTTGACCTCCATCCCTCTCTTTTTGTCACACACACACATCGGCAGAGGTCAAGGTCAGAATGGGATGAGCGGAGGGTCCGAGGGAAGCGAGGGTGTGTTGGTGAGTATGGGCGTGCAGGCGGGTGAGACTGTGTGGAGAGTCACAGCCCTCCTGCGAGGCTGGGGGGTCAGCAGCCTCCATGTTTCGGTCGGGTCGTGAACTCTAACCCCGTCAGACCCCCAGAGAGACAAGGCGGGCTCGTCAGTTGGGACAGTGGCCACTAATTAGACATAATCTCCCATCTCCTGCTGGTCAGTGTCATTTCAACCGTTCGGGACAATCGGTGTGTCTCAGGGAGGCTGTGTTTGGGTGGCATTTTGCCATTGTTAGGTGGAAATAGGCCCTGTGCCCTTGTGAGCTCTGCTATCGAGTGTCCTCTTTCTCCTCCTTCTGCCCTAGAGAGTTTAACACAATGGGGTTTTAAGACACACATATACACTGTTTAGGTGTTTCAATTATTTTTACTCCCAGCTTTATAGAAGTGGTTGGTTAGGAACACAACTGTGGGCTTAATTCAAGGAGGAAAGAAGAAGATGAGCTGGAAGAGAAGTAACTTTAAAATAAAAAATGAAAAAACCAGGGGAGGAATGATGTATGTGATTGGTGGGCAGACAATGCACTGTTACGTTGTTGGGAGCTTTGCAGTTGGGTCATTAAAATTGGTTTTGCTTGTAGGTTATCGATAGATCCATTTTTTGTTTCAGAGCTTAAAAGCATTATGACAGAAAAGCTGGATTTACTTACGCAAGTGTTTTCATTTTAATCGGCCTTGTTGGCCGTTATTTAAGCAGTCTCAAAGCGTTCTTAAGTCTTTTTTCCTCTACTCTGCATTTCTTTAGCCTCAGGCCAACAGAACTCTCACTCTTCACACCTTTTTCTTTTTACTCCATGCCCTGATGGCAAGCTGCATTTTGTGCTTTGCTCACTCTCAGACAATCATTTTGCTCATTATTTCAATATCACTGACCTAATTCTGCTCCTCGCCACGTCTCTTCCTGGCTTTGCTTATAAAAGATCCAAGGATATCATTGCATGACCACCGAGATGACTGAAATTATGATTACAGTACAGTTTTATAATAAAGCCTATACAACAATAAATAATGACACAGATCTGCAATAACCAGATCCCTAAATGTCCCCCTGCTGCTATTGGCCTGTGAATTCAGACTGCATCAGCTTAATCATCTGATTCAATTCCATGAACAGACTGCTCTTCCAAAAAACGGTCTGTTCTTTCCCCCAGTGCCTAAAACAATAACCCCACCAAATGCAATTCCAACTGCCAGCTTCAGAGTAATCGTTCCTCAGCGTTTGAAGTGTTTATGGACAATAATGATCCAACATTTCAGAAGAGCAGCACATGTTTGGCAAGAGGAACTCTTTTCACTAGAAAATATTTTGTAAGAAGTTTGGGATGTTACAATTGTGTGGTCTGGGTCGGGTGAGTACCCCTGGGAGGTCAAAATATCAAGTGTCCAGCCACAGACATAGCGATGAAAAGCAGGTGTTTAAGTTGAGGTAGCAGCATCTTAGCCACAAATACAGATGTCAGGTGTACAGTTCCTGCTCCTGAACATACATCTGCTCCTTCAGATGATTTATATTGTTGGGCTACTGAATCATAATGTCACAACATTTGTCGGTTGACAGAAAATTCATCTTGAATTTGGATTATAAATAAATAGCTTAAGGAGGACAAATCACAAAAAAATGACTTTTTCAGTGATTGTGCAGTCCGGCATCCGACCATCACCACACACTACAAAATAAGACACCCCAGTTAAATCTGTTGTTGACTTATGGACACTTGTGATTTAACGAGCTATTCACAGTCAGTTCCTCTTTTCTACGTCACGTGTAGCTCATTAGAAAGCTCATCTATCCCCTACCACAGCTTGAGCGCTTCATTTGCAGAGAAGATGTTTTTTGAGGAGGGGGCCTTAAAGAGATAGGCGGTAAAACAGAGCCTTTCAGAAAGAGGTTGAATACAGGTAGACAGACACAGTGAGATATATATGTATATATATTGTACGTTAAAGCTATTACATTACATTTCATTTAGCTGACGCTTTAATCCAAAGCGACTTACATGCTATACAGTAGACAAAGCAACGGTGAGCAATTAGGGTTAAGTGTCTTGCTCAAGGACACAACGACGCAGACTGCCAGAGCCGGGGATCGAACCACCGACCCTCTGATTGAAAGACCGACTTGCTAACCACTGAGCCACAGTCGCCCCGAGGAACTATGCTTTTGTGTTGATTGTGGCAGTAAATGTGGATCAAAGCGATCCACCGGAGTCTTTAGAAAACCTCTAATTGTGCTGCAGCAGTATCTGCACAATGTATCTAATATCAATTAAATGAACATGATTGCCTGTAATATTGACATCTATAATTTGTGCTCAGCTTATAGAAAACTGTGCTGCATATCAAATCAAGCTCTTTTCAAACAGCCCCGCCACCAGCCGGAAAACAAAACATTTTGGCTTGACTTTAGGGGAGCCGCCATGCAGCTGTGTGCGCACCCTAAAGCAGCAGCCTGTGAGAAACTTTCCTAAATGTTACGACTGCAGTCCAGAGTAGAAGAGTAATATTCTGAATATAGGCGCAGGATGAAGTCTGAGCTGACAGAGTTTCTGAGGAACCTGCATGATATCATCTGATCGGTGTAGCCAATGATGTCAGATATCCGTATCAGTATCAAAGGGAGACTGTTTCAATAACAGTCAAAGGTTCCTCACACTAACTTCAAAGCACGTCAACGTGTTTTGGTAGAAACCCAAAATACAAGTATGAACCTGAAAATGTGGATGATATGATCCCTATAACTGATTCATCAAGCAAAAAAAGCCCAAACGTTGCTAGTATTTTCATCATCTCTTTGTCTTTATCAGTTTAATATTTTTTTCCCATTGTTGTTTAATAAAAAAGTTCAAAGATGTCTACTTGGGCCCTTGGAAATTGTGATGAGTATTTTTTCATAGTTTTCTGACATTTTTAATCAAATTTTTAAAAACATACCGGATTAATCAACTATGAACTATGAACTAATCAATTAATCAATAATGAAAATAATGAAGTTGTAGACAGAAAGACAGAAAGTAAGCAGATGGGTAAACAGACACAAACAGCTGAGCTCTGCACCACGGCACTATTGCTGCTGTCCAAGTCAGATGTAAATGTGGGCGACACTGACTCAGTGGTCAGCAGGGTCCAACTTTTAATCAGAGGATCGGTGGTTTGATCCCCGGCTCCGCTAGTCCATGTTGATGTGTCCTTGAGCAAGACACTTAACCCTAATTGCTCACCGTTGCTGTTTCTACGGTCTACTGTATAGGATAAAAGCGTCAGCTAAATGTAATGATTCATGCTGCTTTTATTCTTCTCTGCTCAGCTAACATGGTTTCCACTTGAACATGAACTGAATGAAGGAACTGGATCTGCTCACTAGTGCATCTCACATACTGATTGCTGGCCAAGACAAGCACAAGGTCAGGCAGTCCAGCGGGTCAATTCTCTATCCGTCAAACATCGTTTTACACTTCGCCTGTCTCATAAATGTCTCTGTTGCCTCTGTTCAGATCTTTATTTATTTTTTCTCTCTGAGTCTTTTTTAATCATCTCAAATCTGGACTGCAATCTGTTTATCTAGGCATCACTGTGTCTGCATCTGCGTCTCTGTTTCAGAGATCAGAGTTTAAGGGATGACAGACACGGAGCAGAGTTTTCTGGAGACCTTTAGGACAGATAGAGACGACACAGGAACATACTTTCACATAACAGTCAGCCTCCATGAGTCCACAAGGAAACTACGTGAGCGATAGAGCTTGTATTTCCAACATGCAAAAGTCATGAAACTTTGTGAAGAATGCAGCATGAATATAAGCAGAATTGGGCAAAAAAGACTGGGAGAGGGCTGAGAGGGTACACTCTGACTTCGGTTTCCTATGTCCAAGCATGTTTCAGTGATGACAGCAGAGTGCCAAAAAAACATTTCTTTATATACATTTCATTGAGAAATGGTGTGAAAATCAGATTTTTTTAGAACAGAAAACCCCATCGTGTGTGGTACATCAGGTGAAACTAATATGATGGAACAGACCCTCGGCATGTCCACACGTTTCATGTGTGATACAGTGAAGGCAAGTGCATCTGAAAGCACTTAAATCAATCATATCCTGATGAAGTCATTGCTCTGTGGATTTCTGAAATGACTTAAATGACATGGAAAAGCACTAAAGTCTGCACATGGTGACAGAGTTAGTTTGGACTGGATGAAGAAAAGTTTCATCGGAGGTTCAACATGTTGCACTCTCCCATAATAAGTCACGGGGCACTTAAATCACCATACAGCATTTTAACTAGCACCATATTCCCCAGTTGTCTTGTATTATATCATATTGTGTCTTCAGGTGGGTCGGGATGAAGCTTAAGGGGCAGCAAGGATTTTGTAGCTCAAACGCAATGAAAAGATGAAGCCCGAAGGCCAGGTACTCTATATGGATGTATCTTTTCTTGATGACCGTGTCTCCTTTTCCTCCCCTTTAATACATGTTTCATTATGCTGCAAGGTATAGATTTCTCTCCCTCACTTGCAGTGTTTGCCCCCCACCCCTCCTCCTCCTCAGAGGGATGAAGTACTTGTTTAGGTAGACTCAGAGAGATCACAGTCGCTGAGAGGTAGTGGGTGCAGATATCCAAACCGCATAGTGGGACAAAACACTGCTTTTTAATTACACTGGATCCAAACACGTCCCATAGAGGCATTACATTGCTACAACTTCAGGGGTTTTGCAGAACAGGAGCATGTTAATTCATCATGTAGAGAAATATGACAGAGAGCTCAAAGGGTAAACAGCTTCCTACATAAAGAATGGGAAACTTTCCACAAAGTGGAATTTAATTGGTGTGTTAGTGAGAGTGCCATTCAATGTACAAGCATTAGTATGTTCACGCTACATTCTGATTACATATCTTATGTCATATGTTAGTTTAAGTGTAATTTTCAGTAAGAGACACAGTTGCCTTCAGATGGACCACCGTGCATCTGTATGGTTTTCTAAAGGTCTTAAAGAGTGTTATGAGCCCAAGGGATCATGGGATAAGCATGATCAAGGGATCATGGGATAAGCATGTCCAAGGGATCTTATCAAAAGCCATACGACAGACTACATAATCCTTTCTCTTGCATAATGTGTAATGTATGAAGCTACCTTGCTCCCCCTTCATTAGAACTGTAGAGAGGTCCCCCTGTGCGATGCTTTAAACTGATCCTTTGACAAAGAAAAGTCATGAAACATTTACAAATCCAGATTAAGAGCAATGATTTAGCATTCCAATTGTCAGTAGCTCACACACTTTCATGTTTGTTGCCTGGATGCTTGAGTCAAAGCCTCGCAGCCACTCGGAGTCTGAAGACGCAAGAGCAAGGGGAAAGGTTGTACTTGGACACATGATTAGACACATAGAGTTTACCTTACCTAATCATGATTTGTGAGCATTTTTTCTTCTGGTCCCCCGATTGTAGTTCAGTCAAAGGGTATTTTTAATTTATTTATTCGTTTCATTTTTGGTCTTGTGATTTGCAAGTTGTTAATAATCTGAAATACATTTAAAAAAATGATATACATTCTAATGAAATGTTGTGTTGTACTCCTGAGTGTATAATATAGCGCTACATCGTAGGGAAGAGCAAAGTCACCGTCTGGTCAGTGCAGAGTGGATATATGAGTGAGTGATGATGAAACCCTTGGTAGTTTTGACCTTCAGCTATCTGAAAGAGCTCCCCGAGCTCCTTCACCACACTCTGCACAACCTCTGTCTCTGCCTGTCGGCACCAGCTTATAAAGAAAGACAGCGCACACAAACATACACACATTTGCAGACGCACACGGCGATACCTCACCAGGCCAGAAACGAGCAGTTAGCTCAGCAGTTGCAGAGTAGATGTGGCTGGCAGAAACAAAAGGGAGATTCCGGGGCTATGAATGTGTGCTGCTGGTAAAAGAGGACCGGACCCACACTACCACCCCAACACCTCATCCCTTTGTGTCCTCTATTGTCGCTTAAACCCTTTTCCTGGAAGCATACTCTCCTCCAAACAGACATTCATAAACTAGCCCCATCCCTAAACCGTTCATTCCTCACCCTGACCTCCGGGCATTGACCAGTAAGTCCCTGCTTACCCCCCCCCCCCCCCCCCCCCCCCCCCCCACCCCCCATCCTCCCTGCCCTTGATGAGCTGGCCTTGGTGAGTGTGTCATTGGTGCTACCCAAACACCAACCCTTGCCTGGAAGGCATGGCGTCAGGTTTTGATTTACGCCAACACTCACCGCCCAAATATTCAGATGCTGTGAGTTGATATATATAAATTGTACTGCCATGAGAAGCTTCATTGTGTGCTTTTGTCCTCTGTATTCTAAGAGTATTTTTGTGAATCACACTTTATAGTTCAATGAGATATTCAAATAAGATTACGCATTGCACTAAATAAACGTCATAGTGGAATGTGTCTTTGAAAAGAAGATATTGAATGATTAGACTCAATCCTTTCAATGAATCCACAACCTGAGCCTCTGCAGTGTTGGAAGGATTGTTGAACTGACAGAAAATTCAATTGATGACAGTTTGATTAAATGCCCTGTTTTACAATATTTGCTGTTTACAGCTTAAAATGTGAGAATGCTTTTAATTGATCGTACTAAACAAGCCATTCATTCGTTAATGTGTGGTACCACGTTGAAGCCAAAAAGCTTAAGACGCGAGGGCACTCGTCTCTCTACAGTACCACAGGTACCGGGGCCAACGCGATGTTGGACCAGAACTGTACAAAAGACACATGGCAATGAGCAGCATGGCTCGGCTTCGGGCGGCTCATCTCGAGAGGCAGCATGTGTCACCTATGTTTTTTTCTCAGCAAAAATAGCCAGCGAAAATGATCTGTCGAGGGCTGGCAGTAGCAGCACATCAACATCAACACAGTCTGTGTGGACATGTGTACGAGACGAGCTGCTCATGCTGCCTGTGTAGTTGCTTTATTAACTTGTTTACATGCACGTCGAAATGAAAAGGCAGAGTTTCTGTGACGTAACAGAACGTCGGTAGCCTGATGATTTCCCAGCAATATGAAATAGATACCAGAGAGGGACTAATGGCCTGTTTAACCTACTGGGTCTTGGGTATCAACTCCTAAATTTCCAATATCTTGACATCGCTAGTTGACAGTATTTGCACGTATCCTAATTGGGGCCAATGAGTTCTTGTGTCCTCAGGTCCAGGTTTGCAGGAGAATATGATCAGTTAAGATCATCAGCCTCACCTTCTCCTCTCTCGCTGCCATTTCCCTGACGGTAGATTTACTGCTGGCAGCTCTGTTGATGTAGAGGGACGAGTCAACAAATCAACGGCTTCCGATGCCAAACTCATCACACAACGTCCAAACTGTGCTGCACTGGCTCATCCACACATAGACAGGAGTTTACACACATACGTGTAGATACCTGCAGCATAAACACACATGCATTTGTACATGCCTGTTTTAACCTCATGGTTACACTTGAAACACAGTTTTGTAACTGATGATGTGTGTATATGTGTGTGTTTCTGTATGTTTACCAAGCGCTAACATGATACAGTCGCTCAGTTCACAGCCAGCAGCTTGGCGGCTGCCTGTTTAATTTTTCAAAGGCTAAGAATAGACTTTTACAGGTTTCCTCCGCACCAAAGCAAACACCAACACATTCCCCCAACAACAGGGCCTCTGAGAGTCCGTCCAACACCCCAGGAGCAAGATGAATCAGTTTCTATCAGCGAGCAGGGAGATTCTTCAAGACAAATAAAATACACTTTCATCATCATGTTTCTCTAACTGCTTGCTTTCTGAAATGTAAAATGTATTACAGTGTGAAAAAAACCCTCCAGTTAAGGGAACAGCAAGCGCCCACTCCCACAAAGCAACCCCTCTATAATGTGGCATGTACATGTTTGATTTATTCAGCAAATGTAACCGCTCATGTTTTATTGGCCAAGCCAAATGTTTAAAGATTACATTTTTATCCAAGGATGAAAAATACTTACATAAGAGTATTTTGAAAAGAAAAAGTGTGCATGCACCATAAAAAGCCTGTAATGATAAAAGCCAGTTGCAGGCCTTAAGGGTGAAAAGTGGGTCATGTCTTTGTCAAAGACACTACAAGGGAGATGGATGTGTGTATTCAGTGAGACAAAGACAGAACGGTGGCAATTATTCACTCCGTCCCTCCAGAAAATGATGGTTTTATTGGCTAGCTGTCAACAAGCAATGCCTTTGGAGAAGATACTGTATCAGTATGTGCATGTATATGTGTTTGTGTGTAATGGCCGGTCAAGGTCAATGACAAATAGCAATCAATTAGGGTGTATACTGGGTAAAGGTTATTTCTCATAGACAAGGTCAAAAACACAAGATAAACACAAGGCAGGTGTGTCATAAATAATCAGAATAAGATATTTCCAGATAATAACCATGGGTAAAGGATGAAATTCCTCTCACTCTCTGAAATGTCTGGCTAAAATAACATCAAAGACTCCCATGTGGTGAAGCATATAGGCCTAACGTTGAAGAACAGCCTGTGCTGTGTCACCTTAGTGTGTGTGTGTGTGTGTGTGTGTGTGTGTGTGTGTGTGTGTGTGTGTGTGTGTGTGTGTGTGTGTGTGTGTGTGTGTGTGTGTGAGTAAGAGCAGGGGCCTCTCAGAGCACTAATGACAGCTGATGATAGGCAGAGAAGAACAGCTCTGATGAAAGCTGCTGCGGCACTGAGGCAGAGAGAGGGGTCAGCGCATAAGAGATAACGCTAATGACACAGCTATTTCGCAATTTAACACTTGCTTTGCCAACACTGGCAATGAGGGTGGCTGCTAAAATGAAAGTTGATTAGATTATGAAAACCCCTGAAAACCTTATTTCTACGCTTGCTTCTTACTGGGAGTGCTGGGATCCGACTTGACCCAGCTGAGTTTGGACTTTTATACCACTTATAAATAAAACCTAAGTTTGTAGTGTATTTAATTATGAATAATTCATGTTTTTCAAAATACATGTTTTCAAGGCAGATTTGAGGGCTCTCTTTTAGCGCAGGGTGCATAGGGCTGACATGTTTTACCTCCATTGAGTTGCTAAAGGTCGTGGGAAATAACAATAAATGCAATGCCAATAAATGCAATGCCAATCTGGGTGATCCTATTAATTCCATGAGTTGATGGGAGTGGTGGCCTGCGGGATGACATTAGTCGTATCCATTGGGCCCTGGTGGCCACTAAAGCAGTTTGATGAGCATAGAAATGATGTGAACTGTATGCCAAGGCCATGTCAGTCACATCTTATTAAATGAGACATTTTGGATTGGCGTCCAAAGCAGTGCTTTCCACCAACTACCAACAGCAATTGAAAACTCCAATAATGTATTATCGCCTATATCCTTCTAGCAGAGTGAAAGATACTCATAGAAGCAGAGTTCAAACTGTTCAGATGGCTCAGGAGAGGTCCAACACAGTAATACAGCCTAATATTGTTCTTTTTTTGTATTTTGGCTACCTGTATAGCACTTGGTTTTAATAGCCTAGCTTATAAAATACTTATTTGAGGTCCCGAATTAGTTGGATCCACAACCAGAACATGCTTATACTCTTGAAGCATGTTGTAGGACAGCTGGAACAAGGCTGTGACCTGATGATGGCCGACTCCATTAACAAAGAACTTCAAAGGCCGGCCGAGTCTCTACTGTATAGCCTCAGGCAGATTACTCATCAACCTGGAGACAGCACTGAGGTGGTGCTACACATCCAGTAGATAGCATCATACATCAAACAAACTTTTGAAATACTAGCCTTCTCCTCTGGCTGCTACAAAAAGCTACCTGGTATTAGCCCACACACGGCCTCACACGGAAGACATACAAGCGGACAGCTTAAATACACTAACAATTCGTTGTGTTCCTTTTAACTGTGGGATTTTTTTAATTATAAAAATCAATCTACAATCAACCCACTGAACCTACATATTGGTTTTAAACTCATACTACATGGTTATACTGTCAAATTAAATTTGACATTTCAATGTTGTTTGAATACAAAGGTCAAATAAGCACCCGGTGATGCCGGACTACGAAGAATATGTGAAACATTCAATACTCCCCTTTCTTGAGAGGTTTTTACTCACTCGTTCCATTGCTGAATAGTTGTAGAGTTTGTTAGAAGGGAGTAGGTGCTACATGGTGAGAGCCATGGTGGTCATTCTGATAAGAGCTGTTTGGAGCGGATCCGTCAGAACTTATCTGATGTTATAAAAAACATAAACTTCTGCAGTGTGTGTGTGTGAAACTTCTGCAGTGTGTGTGTGTGTGTGTGTGTGGCAGTGGGGCGCTGAAGTACACATGATCAGTTATAGATAGAAGAGACGTGGAGTTGATTGGAGACACAGATCCGTACACTCTAACCACATTAATCTCTCTTCAAACTCATTACTAAGTGAAATGCAGACCCACTAATAATATCCAAAAAGTGAGCTCTGTGTACAGTAGGTGACAGCACAGAGATACTCTGTTGATACAGTATACACAGACAGCAGACACATCCTGTATGCATTATGGAGGACATGGCACCAGTGAGCCTGCTCACCACACACAGTCTTCAGCCTCCAGGCTGAAAGCAGAAGAAGCCTCCGTGGTCAAAGGCTGTAATTGCAGCTTAACTGTCTGACACAAACACAAACAATTTGGTCATATCCTGCGCAGATGCTAACAAAGGAAGGGGAAGAAGACAATAGCAACATTACATATCCAATGCTGTCATTAGCACTACGACGTGAGAGAATTACACCAGATTTTTAATGTAAATAGTTTAATAGATTCAACTATTTGATTGCTGATTGGACTGTCAGCAGAATTATGAAAGGAACAATAGACAGAAGTAACAAGGCAAAAACAGTAGAGAAGTGAGGTTAGAAAGGGGGGGGAGGGGGGTGAGAGACCCAACAGAGGAGAAACGGGAGGGAGAAGGGCAACGTCTGAGTGTAGGAGACCCAGGAATGTTAATCCTCTTTGTATGTCTCCCAGCAATGATTAAACTTTTCTAATATCAGGCATGACAAGAAAAAGCAGGTCATATATGGGTCAGCTGTGGGAGAAGAGGAAAGAGCAAGACCAAAGTGGTTATGCTCACAGCAGCACAGCTTTAAAATCACACAATGCAAAGCCACAAATAAGTCGGTGTTACTGCCTGCAGGCGCTCGTGTACAACAACAGAACCAAGGCCTGTTGTAAATCAGTGGTAAAGTGGATGCGCATATCTGCATAGAAACCAAGCTACATCGGACTGTAACAAGCTGGCAACATGCTGGCCTGGTTATCTATTCACCACAATAGCCTGGGCCACGTGACATAATGTGAAATACATCATGCCTGCTGCTACTGTGTGAAAACTGCCGGAGAAGCTGGCAGGCTGAGTGGAGGAGTCACAGAGAACCACTTAGCGGCTACGCTAAGCTAATCAGAGGTGAGAGGTCAGTGCCAAACTGTGTGTGCTTAACCCCTGCGCTTCCTGGAAACTGTGCTCTCTGGAGGAGGATGAAGAGACGGCGAGCGCACATTTTCCACAGCTCGGGAATCCCTAAGGCTCTGGGGACTGGACGTATCCCTCTCTTTCTCTTCATTTTTTTCCTCCAGGTCCCCCTTTCCCCTGCTCTCACCACTTTCAATGAGCTGCATCGTTACCAGCAGATTTAACCACAGGGCAGATGAAGAGCAACACGGGGAAAGTGAGGGGGCACGGGGTGGGTTAAGGGGGGCATGTTTGTGTCTGTTACGCACTGGTGTCAGCAGGGAGACAGATTGGAGAAGTATTTCCTTGCCTGTCAGAGGAAAGGCCCTCTCACAGGAGGGCTCAGACATCATAAATCCTCTGTGATTCTTTCCATGCCCCTCTCTCTCTCTCTCGCTGAGTCCAAATCGTAGTGTCGAAAACAATCCAATTCCTAATTTCCCCTGAGTGGCTCTGTGAATTAGCCCATCATACAGCTTAGTGGGCCTCACTTTCACACGGTCTCTATTCATCAGCGTCTGTGGTCACACACTCGAAAACCTGCAGCAACCTCCGAGCCTGTCCAGCATCCGGAGCAGACACACTGGACTGTCTCCATTGATACTTCATTACGCTCTAACAGTGCCATTTATCTCTGAGAGTCTGTCATGGATTACTTTGTTGAGTATTTTGTTCAAGTACAGTTTTACGGGGCCTTTATTGTGAAATACCATAGACACCCATACACTCACTTAGGCTCTTTCACACGCTCTCACTTGGCTCTATATATATTCTTCCATCAAAAGCAGCGCAGCCCTGATCATTAACATTCTTACATTGAAGGGCAGTTTTATCACTCCAACAGCACGGAGCAGCCTCTCTCTTTGAAGTCGAGTTATAGTCAGCATCGGCTCTCGTCTATCTGCGAGACGTCCAACTACTGCTCGGTTAATGAGAACTCTGTCACTGTGTAAAGCCACACATGTTTCATATCGAGCACCACAAACAAGGACGAGCAAAAATAGTCGATTCCGGCCGTTAGAGAGCGAGAGAGGCACTGTGTATCTGCTAAGTGTCTGACAGAAGGAATTACACCCTTACCTCTGGAACAGATCACTCAGCGGGCCATTCATGATCGTCAGGTTCTTGGCCGGACGGGGAAAGCCCACTGCATGGAGCCCACAGCGGACATAATGTGCAAGTGTTCACACAAACAGACACATATGACAAAATTAGACACTACATATAACAACTTTATCTACATGGGTGTCAGCCAACATGTATTTATCCTGCACATGACTGCCCTCTTCTGGTATTTGTCCTTTTAAGTTAATTATGAAGTGTATGGTTTAATGTCCTTTTTTCTCAAAGCATAAGTATTTCCGTCAGTTTTGTAATAGAATTGCTTGTTTGGTTTTTGGTCCAATCCCGATCTAGTCTCTGTTTGTTAACGAGGTGTCATGAGGATTTGGGTTTTATGAGAGGGAAGACTGGAGCTGAGGTTCTTGGTCAGGCCTAAAACTGTATCAAAAAGCTCTCAGCTCTCCTCAAACAGGGAACAATAACCACCGCAGGGACCAGGTCAGGCATTCACTGGCACACCAGCTCATGCAAATCCTACTTTTCACTGTCGCTCGCAATTGCTAGAAACAACGTAGTGGTGCTGTTGCTCAACTCCCGACAGGAAATGTTTTGAATTTTCAAAAGTTATTTCTGCCATCAGAGGGCACAGAGCTAACGCAACGCAGCTGTACGCTACAGCGCTTTGGAATATTAAGGAAGAAGACGCCAGTGCAGCTGCTGCATTGCTCAGTTCACATTTGGGGATAATGTCGGCTGGAACCCTTTGTGTGTCGTACGCCGTGCAGCGACATTTCAGGTGTAGACAAAGATCAGGTGCTGTGAAAAAGTGGTCTTCTGTGGTTTGCTGGTGGACTTATTGGCCTTTGGTGCCCCCCCCCCCACCCCGCTGCCACCGC